>JARHVA010002132.1:1342500-1857500 GCA_037957365.1 Torreya grandis | reverse complement strand
CTATCCCAAGAGACCTGATAGCTAATGAACTCATCCAACACTCCCTATATGGTTATAGAGGTGCCCAACTCTCCCTCGATAATCCAATCAATTTCATAATTATTATGTGCTCATAAGCCCAATAATGCAATAGAGTAGCTACACCCACACCACCATTGAATGCCTCCTACATAAATCTATATAAATGGGCAAGCATAGTCCCACCCCACAAGAACACAATACCATACATATCAACACTATGAACCACCCTATGCATCCTATAGAAAATAGAAACTTTGCTACCATCCAATGCAACAAATGAAGCTCACAACATTACTAACCACTTTCACAAGCATTGAACACTTAACTACACAATAAATAGAAGTAATACATCACTATCACTACCTCTTTGATGTGCTCCTAAAGGCACACCAACAAAATACAAGTATTCAAGAATAATGGCATCAATACCCATATCATCCTACAATATCACCCATCACCCACTAACAAAGAAATGTAGAGTCTAATACACATCCTCCAGGGTCAAAATGATCTCCTCTATAGGAAGAACAAATGTACAAGTGGGTAAATTCCACCTCTCACATAAGGTGGTGATCAAATACCTATCCCACTACACAATACCTAGGTCACATACATGACCCAATCCTACTCTATCTATCACAACTCTCTTATCAACCAACAAGGGTAAGATCCTCAATGTCTCCATCACTTGGCCTCTTTATAACTCTCTCATCCACACCTCATCATAAAAACATTAGAAAATAGTGTATACATATTAGTCAGTTATGCCAAGAAAAATAGCTAAGCCATACAACAACATGAAACAACTCAAAAATTGAAAAACCTATCCTTAGTGGATAATAACACTGTAAAAGGACACTAGTGTTGGACAATAGTGTTAAAACTTAGATATCAATGCTACATCCTAGATAGGAGTGCTACCTCCAAGATAGGAGTACTGGAACCATCTAAACACTTCCTAAACCACTTAAAACAACTTAAAAATGCCAAATATAAGATTTTAAATAGGTAAAAACTAGGTACTTTCATTAGTCACCAGGGTAATATCTTTGTTGGCCTAATTCTAAGCTACTAGCTACTCAAAATAGGTCACAAAAGGTGCTCATCTCCTAGGCATTTTATCACTCCAAAGCTCTAATATCTCAAACTAGTCAATGCACAAATGAACCTAAAGTCAATCAAAATTTCTATATCAACCAACTTTTTTATTCAAAAGCAAAACATGATTTTGCCCATAATTAGAATCTCATAGCTCTATTTTACAAACCATTTTGTTTAAAAAAATTGTGACAATGATACCTTTGAAATCATGCATGCCTTTCTCTATCACTACATCATCTATAACATACACACATCCTTATACCTCTTTTGTACCCCAACATACAAATTGGTACCTACCAATCAAAAACACGTTTAAACAACCTAGCCAAATCAATCAAAATTTTAATCCATTCAATCTATTACCACCTCATTTACCTAAAATGGCATAAACATTTTTAATCTCTACTATAGCCACACACAAAATTTGGTCCTAACCAATCAAGAACACATTTCAAATCCTAGTAATTCAACTCTCACCAATCAAACAAATGACTTTTGATCTAATCACTACATGTCAACCTAGTTACTATTCATATGCCACTAGTCATCACTTTTGGCTCAAAATCCTCTATTAGAGATTGCATCCATCTCCCTAAAAGGGGTGCATCATTCCTATTATCTCTATAAATTACATAGTAGCCCTATCCACTCCTATAGGTAAATACACCTTGGTTCTCACACCTATAGCACTTAAATTATCAAATTTAGCTTAGATCGGTTGAAACATACAATGGTTTATATTATATGAGTCACTCAAGATCACTCTATAAAATTGGTCAAGATTATATATTGATTTAGTTTATATGGGTCACTTAGTATCACTTAGACATCTAGAGGGATATAATATCAATTTACAGATACACAAACTATTCAGATATAATGATTTAGATTATATGGACTCATAATGACTTTGATATAGACTCACACTCAAATACCAGATTTTTGGGAATGTACATTACTACATGCCTCATACATATAGCTTCATATATCATGACATAGTTACATGACCAGATAACAAATTATAGGTATAGTATAAAGCACATTGTTTTTATCTCCATTTTGCACATGCGACATGGCACGATAGATCATGACAAATATGGTTATCTAAATTTATAGATTATCCAAATGCATCACTAACATACCAAATATAGGGGCATGACATAGATGATCATGTTCTTTATCATCTAGGATTATATAGATTGGAATGGTAAGATATGGCATTTTCTTCTTACACATTTACTAGAGTTTTTAGATTACACCCAAGCATACCTAGGTTGTCACCAAGTTGGACTGTATGATCATCTATAACTGTTGGTCCATAACATTACTCAGACCCCAGGAGTTTATGTAGGATAGAGGGTAGACATTAGTTTTGGACCTCCAAGCACTTCTCATTTCTAGTTCATATTATTCCGAGTTTGGGCATGATAGATCTTTATCTTCATAGCATATAGATTCTATACACATCTTCTAAATTACATGAGTTTATGTGGGATAGAGGGCAGACATTATTTTTGAGCCTCTAAGAATTTCTCATTTCTCATTATGATTTAATATATGGGGTATCCATTACAGGGATTATTTATTTCTCCAAGAATTATTCATATTCAGTACAAGGGGCATCTATTATAGGGATTCCTTTTTTCTCTAAGAACTATTCAAATTTAGTATAGGGGGAATCTATTATATGGATTCCTTCTTTCTCTAGGCACTATATATATTCAATACATGGGTCATCTATTATAGGGATTCCTTTTTTCTCTAAGCACTATTCATTTCCCAATCCACTTCCCTGGCTAGGAAGTTAGATTCTTTTTTAGTACACTTATCTCCATACATGTAAGTTTAGGTACACATCTTTATTTATTTAACTCTAGTACTTCATTTAATTAAATCACTAGATTAAAATGGGGGAAAATGTATACACCCTAAATTGGTCAAGTAGCCACACATATCATGTCTTTTCATAGTCCTTTCATAGGAGACTTTGACTACAAAATATGAGTCTTATTTACATTTAAGCCATGTCTTTTTGTCTGATTTGCCTTGGTCTTATTTCATACTGTAGACACCTTTTTAAATTTTCCTAGTCATTTTTAACCTTCTAAACTTAATCTTTACTAAACCAAGTTACTCTTTCCATGCTTATTCCATCCTCCTAGGTCTCAAACCCTCTAGATAACAACACCCAAATAGGACTACAATGCTAAAATCCAAGGTGTCTAGTTTCTAATGCTATTGTCCAAGTGCAAATTTGATTCTAATGGTCAGTTTCTCTTATAAGATGAGTCTTACCCCTTTTCTTTTCTTTATTCTTAAGTTTTCCAATTTTGACCAAATGTGAATAAAACTCCCAAATTTAAAATAACAAGTCTCTTATATAAAGTACTACATAAGCCATTTTATATCTAGTACTTACTATTTTAGCACATTAGACATAATAAAAATTATTCAATAGTATAACTTAGCTTCTCTATATCACACATAGACTTGCATGCTTGATCAAGGAAGGGCCTAGGTGAAATATATTCTTGCATCTATCATGTACATTGATTATACATGTTCCCTAACATAGAACTACATTGAATCTAAGACCCTAGCTTGAGGGTTAATGTAGGCAACAATCAAAATATTAGGGGTTCTTTATTGTGCAATCATTCTTCCCCTAAAAATTTTTTTCCTCCTTTTGTTTTTGATGTATTTTTTATTTTAATGTGTGTAGATGGATACAAGTATCAAATATTAAAATGGACCTATAGTGAGCTCCAATAACATCCAACCCTTAAATTTGGTATGTAGGTTCATATTGACTAGTCGAACAAAACCAAAAAATCTTAGATATTTAAGACAACAACACTAAGAAACACTATAGCACTAGACACTAGGGTGTCCTATTTTTGGTGCTCCTATCTAATCAAAAAATATATCCTAGATTTATATTCCTGACAGTGTCTTAGTCTTGCTCTTTAATTTCTAGCCTCAAAATCCTCCATTTCAATCTAAATCTAGATAAGTTAATTTATATTTCTCTTGTATAATTATTAGTTATCTATATATATATATATATTCATTCCCTATCAAATTATATTTTTCCTATCATTCCAGACCTTTATTAATTAGGATTTAAACACTAGATTCCCAAAAATAATAAAACATTTACATAAAACTTTACGTTAAAGTTTAAAAATAAACCTTAAAGTTTCGAAACATGTGTGACATGTTTATGCAAAGTGATTAAGGGGGGAAATGACTTTGAGATACACTTAATAAGCTATGACACCTTTTGACTCCATATTCCTTACACCATGACATGATTAGACTAACAAGACTATTAAGTAACCATTACCTTAATTTTATCAAATTAACCTTAAAATTTGCTAATAATACTTTATAAAGACTATTGTAAGACCATAAAAGGCATGAAATGGCTAGGAACAAGGCTAATAATACATAACAAGTCAAGTTTCAACATATAGGGGTTGATCTTTTAACCTGGGGATCAAAAATGGTCAACACTAATAAAAAAATGTTATGCATCTATCTGGTGAATTTGATAACCTATATCTAAAATGTATTTTTATGCAAATCTTTTTTTTTTTATTCATGTATTTTTTTTTTATGTATCCAAGTATTTATGAATTTATGATCAAATGTTTATAAATTGAATGAGTATGCATGGCATATGTCCCTGTAATTCATATGAATGTGTTGATATATCATGTATATAAACCATTTATTATATGAATGAATTATAACCTCTAAAATATATGAAACCTATGCTCTTATTTTATTTTTATACTCATGGAGGATTATATCTCTAAGACAAGTCCAATGTAATTACCCTATTTTGAGATGAAGGATATATCTTATAAATCAATCATCATAAAATAAGAGTTAATTTTATCATGTCATGTGTAAAGATAGGATAATGTCATATAATTTAATCATGTGGAGAATATTTCAACATAGTATTATAAGTTTCAATTAAGGAATGCATCTAGTTTATAGAATGTAAGGCATGAACATATTATGCCTAGATATATATTTCAATGAAGTACATAGTATAAGTATATTTGAAAAAATTTATGCATTAACAATACATGATATAAATCATGCCCCCCCCTCAATGTCAACAAGCTTAGAAAACTAATTTTTTAGTTTCACACATAGACCAAGGGTTGCATATAAGGGACATAATATGTTGTATCAAATAATGAAAAAGGCCACATAGAGGAGGACATAAAAATTCTTTAAATAAGGTACATAATGAAAGTCACATCAAATAAGGTCAATGGAAACACATGATAGTCACATAAAAAGTAGCCTATAATGTAGATTAACAACATCAATAGAGCATAAAACAAGGAACTAGTCTACATAATCCATATGTATTAATGTCACATCACAATTACATGAAATATCATGTATCATTATGCAATAAAAAATTAAGTATAAAGTCATGCGTTAGAAAGATATGTGGGTTAGAGGAAGATATAAACTATAATAGTTAAACTTGTTGAACTATATTCCTCTAGTATCATCATGACTACTAGGTAGAGAGAAAACTAACATTTATATGTCCATGTGTGATTTGTATGTCTTATATATCACTCATATTTATTTAAATACATGTGTTTATGTAAATAATATTCCATGTACCAAATATGTGATAAATGACATATGTAAATAATGTAAACAAACAAACATGCCATGTTTAGGTGCTAATTTTGGGTTTTTTGAATATTTGAATGTTTTTGCATTTTATGATTATTTTATTATTTATATATTTTAAATATTTGGACTCTTGAAAATTTACCCAATGATTTTATTATTTTAGGGTCATGTGAAGTACCTATAATAGGATACTCTATCATGGATGGGAAGTATTGACTATGGGTGGATTGGGATATGATAATGAGACATGTGATGGATCATGTATTTCATTTTCAATTATCATATAACTCAGAGTATGATGAATGGATATATAATTACAAGGACTTTGTGATTTCTATTATATAATATGAGGATGTCTACATGCTTGTGTTTGACATGGAATAGGCTAAAATACCTATGATGCTAATTGAATATTTATTATATAATATGGTACTATATGTGTTCTTTGAGTAATTATATAAATTAATCAATGAGGAAAATATATATATATATATATATATATATATATATATATATATGGTTCCCTATATATGTGTAACAATTGGCTCTATATGCTTATTCTGAATAGTTGTATCAATCATCATTAAATAATGATCTTTAATATGTGCATCATCCATCTTCAAATAATGGTCCTAAATATGTGTATCAACCAATCATGGTGGGTGTGGGGGTGGATGATAAGATATCATATAATTTAGGGGATATTCATATTTTACTCCTATAATTGTAATTACTTTATTGTAGTATATGTACTTTAGGCATCAGTGTAATTTATATGGAACTACATGAGGTATCTACATCTGTTGGCATATTAACAACATATTTAATACCCAATTAATTTATAATAATAACAATTACATGGTTAATATGGTTTATCCCACCTAAAAAATAAATAATATGCATCTCAAGTTTTAATGTCACTATCCATAAAATCCTTTAATTTATTTCATTGCTTCTTCTAAATATTGTCATGTGTACCCAAGAGATTGGATAAGTGGTATTATGAAAACATTATCACTCAATCCATTATAGATCATAACACTATATATAGGTTATTCCTCAATGTACAAACATTTGAGTAATGCATGAAAATAAGAATCATCTTCAACTATCTCACTATCATCGAATGAAATCATAGGCCAATGAGGTAGAATGCCATTAAATGTATCAATGATATTATTTAGTGGATGATAGTATGTCATAGGTGGATTATAAATGTTTTATGCATAATGTATATCTAAAATTTCTTTGGCTTATATTGACTCATGTCTAAGAAAAAGATTAATAAAATTATTTATTTTTTTATTTCCTTTGTGTTGTGGTTGATATTCTTTTGTAGGAGTTCCAAAATTGATAATTTTATGATCAATGAGGTCATTGTATCATTTCTTAGCTTGAAACATCTAATCATTGAATTCCTTACAATTATATAATATTCACAATATGTGTTTTCATCATGGTGCCTTGGTCTATGTCTACATGGATCAAAATCTTGTGTAGGAAAGAGTGTCATAAGGTTAGACTCGATATTTATTTTTTTAAACATGAGGAGTTGATGTTGACCATGAGAATTGTCTCTTTGGTGGAGTTATAAATTTTAACTTGTTTTTAGAATGTGGCACTAGATTTAATTTAGTTTATACCTCATTATTTTTATCACTTTGTTTGACCTTATATTTTTGTTTTCTTTGAAACTTCATTGTTTAATTAATATTAGGAGTCAATGTAAAATTAATTTTGTTAATAACAATTGACTTCTTTATTCCTCATAATATGGCAAAACTCATAATATGATTTGAAAATATTGATTATAATTTATTCATGGAGAAGTGGTAGCAATTTTTTTGAATATATCTTACAATTCATATCATCCATAACATTGGTAATTCTCACTATAATTATTTTATATCAAATCACATAGTCACTAATTGGTTCATTGGATATATACTTTATCTTAGAAATTTATGCATAGGATAATTTTTCATCAATGTTGATGGTCAAGTGCACTAGGAAGTGATTGGCTACACATTTTGATGCTCATATGGATTGGAGATGGAGATCATAAAACCATATCAATTCATAATATTTTAAAATCCTTGAAACTAACTTATTCAATAGTTTGTCATTGTATTCATAGTCCAAACAAGTTGTATGAAATGATCTAATATGATGTTCTAGATCACCTTTACCTTTGTAAAATAGGATATTGGGAGCTATGAATCCTATTAGTAAATGGAAAGTTGACATATTATGGGATAATTTATTATAGATCAATGCATGTTAATCCATAATTTAGTTATATCATGATTCAACTTTATCTAATTACAACACCTTAATATGCAAAGTTACAACATCTTTCTCAAGGGAAAGTGCATTAGGCGATGTTGGAAATGGAATGTGCATAGACATAATGGGATAAGTAAAGGTTTCCTACATAGGGATAGGAATAATAATTTAATTAAGGCCTCATGTTTCCTCTATGTTTTGGGTATATGTCACATATAATGTTGAAGGTGTGGGCATGGGATTGGTACCACTAATGGTGGTATAAATACCTGATGTAGAAACTTGAGCTATTCTTTTTAGATTTTAGACTTTTATATATATCATGGCATCAATTCAACCTAGATTCATATTAATATATTAAATGAATTTTTCATCTTCCAATACATTTTTTTAATTTTGTGTTAATTATATTGTTAGTAATAATATTCATGATAAGTCTATTAATATGGTGAATATGATACATTATACCAACCATAGTAGGAATAAAAATGGGAATCTTGCATTTATTTGGAATTTAGTAATATAAATAAGTATCTCAAATTCAATATTTAAAAAAAATATTAGAGGAAGGTCTAGGATTGTTCACTACTAACTTGAACCTTATTATTGAATTTACATTTGATCCTTGTTACCCATTTGTTTGCATAGTTGATCCAGAGAACATACAATATCCATATACAAAAATATGAAAAGAATAATTTAATTAGTTTTGTTAACTAAATAATGTTAATCAAAAATGTTCATGGTTAATGTTTATTATTAATAAAAAACCATAAATCAAGTATGAAAATAAAATCCTAAAGCTGAAATTTGAAACCCTTAAAGGAAAACCTATAGTTTTTCATTATTTGATATGTGTATGTGTTCAAAATTATGTTTTATCATAATTATGATTAATGAGATAGATTAATATAATTAATAATTTTTTTTGAAATGTAATTAATATAAATATATATTTAATTCAAGCATACATTTATATGGGTTCATCATTATTTAGTTATGGAAATGGTCTACTGTGTATGTTGACTCAGCTCCATAGAATAAGATCAGTATATTCAATCAACACTAACTTTAAGGTCATACTGACATGTGCCAAAGTGAGGCATAGTGACTATAAATTCACTTGAAACTTTGTTTAGTTTCTCTATGTTTGTGATGTCATGTGAAGACCTATAAATCAACCTCCTTTACCTTGATGTGTTGAGCTCAAACATTAGATGTACTTGTGAGGGATAAAATAATTAAAATAAGGGGAAATTTTAATGGTATAAGTTATCACCAATCACCCACACCTAATTATTTTCCACTACTTATGTGTCCAATACTCTAAGGAGTGAAATCAATCCACGCATAGATATCCCACCTAGTGTGATATTGTAATTATGTTCCTTTTCTATGTATATGCAACTAAAGATTGATTTTGATACTTGAAAAGTCTTATTTTTAATTGGATTTTGATGAATTTTATTTTATTTTAATTAATCTAAATTACAAAAGTTTCAAATTGAACTAGTCCCATGCCATCACATTCTTGAAAACATTGAATATTTTAAATTATTTGAGGATTACCATCAAAATATTTAGTTTATGGATAAATCATTTATATTTTAATAAGTTTAAGAAAAGAGAAATAAACACTTATTTAAAATTAATTATAACATAATGGGATCATGAAGTCAAAGAATATAAAAATTTTAAATGGAATGCTTTCATGATAAAGGATGTTTAACTTTGACACACATTCTATAACTTAAAATCCTAGTGAAATTTACTCCTATTAGCTTAGGAATAACAAAACACCCCAAATACATTAATAAAAGCATAATATGATGTGAATTTAAGAAATAAGATCTGAACTATCTATACAAATATTTGATTTCATGGTCTTATGATGACTTGAAAATCTTTAATCGAAGAGTCATCACTCACACTATTCAACTTTAGGGTGGACAAACTAATTTTAGAATAATAAAAGTACCATCAAAAGTTTATTATAGTAAGAATCATTTTTCCATTTTTACATTCAACATTGGTTTCCAATTTATTACATGTCTATATGAATAATGAAGAGATTAGACTTTGTGCTAATTTTTGAAACCTAAACAAAGCTTAAAATATGGAAAATTAAAAATTTTCATCCTTATATGAAGTAATTAATATTGTTATTAGTTATTAAACTATGTATTTTCTTGAAAAATTTTTAGGATACAACAAGGTTATAGTTGATAAGTAATATTAAAAAAAAAAACTTTCACAAAAAAGTGGGGAAGATTTTATTACAAAAGAGTGCCTTTCATCTTGATAAATTCAGGGGCATGCTTATATCATGCCATGAATTTAAATTTTAAAGGTTTGGTTAGAAAATGTATTAACATTTATATGGATTATCTAAATATATTTTACAATAACATTTTTTAACATGTGCACCATTTTCATAAAGTATTTGATATATGTAAAAGGTATAGAATGTCATTGAATCTAAAAAATATTTTTTTTTGGAGTCATAAAATGTAAGTTTTTAGGTTACATTATTTTAAATGAAGGTATCAAAATTGATCAAGAAAGGACAAATTTAATTTTTTAAATACATATTATTAATAAAAATAAATAATTAAAATTATTATTTGGTAAAATTATCTTTGTGCTAAAATATATTTCTATTTTTTTCAAGATTGTAATACCTTTGAAAGATATGATAAAATACGATGCAAATGTGGAATGGGTGACTATATGAGTGAGGAGTCCAAAGAGGGTTAGTTCATTGTTAGTGAATACACACCCTAAAAAAATGAATAATATAAAAAAATAAGCCTATACACTAGGATTGAGCAAGATCAAATAAAAGCTGAATCAATTAGAAAGTAAACAAACATTTTATACCTTCCTTGGAGACTCATTTACATGTTATTTAAAATAGGATTATGCTCAACTTGTATAATATATATACTTGGAAATGTCAAATGCACATAAAAATTTCCACTTGTCTATTTGGTTTTTTTATTAGAAATATTGAAGAATTTTTTAGTGATGTCCTTAGGATTTGGCATAGCTTCGTTGCACTAGTTAGTAATTATGAAAGAGTGTTAATAGCCTTTAATTTATAGAGTTGTAAAATGATTATGGAACATCCATATTGATATGAATATCAAGGGCACCAAATTAATCTAACATTATCATAAATTAAAGAGATTTAATGTATAATAAAAAGGATGGAGTATGTCATAGACATCTAAAAAATTCAAATCATGACCCCTCTTTGAGTTTGTAAGAGGGGTGTAAGAGCTTGTACAAACTCTTACTTGCACACTTTGTATGATGATTCCACCTTGGATTAGGAAATAATTTAACTTGTGTAACTATAAAATAGATAATTTAGAATTCATCAAATTTTATATCATAAGAATATTTGAATGAATAAGTAGGATTAATCAATAATTAAAATAAAACTGGCCTTTTCAATGTTCTTTTGGTAATCAAATTTTCATTTAGTTATCTTGTAATAACACTTAAAAATGATCAATTTAATTTGGTATGATGGTTTAAAATTAAATGTTGAGATATGATGAATTTTACTCATAAGGGATGTATCATTATAATTTTGGATTAAATCAATAACTATACAAATAATTAGCTTAATTGATGATTTCTGACTATATTTGTGCATTATTGCAAAAAGTCATTCCAATTACAACTTTGACATGGAAGTGATGAAAATTAAGTGTATATATTTTCCCCCTATTTGATAAGACATTATGAGACACATAATAAGTAACATATTTTTAAAAATGAAATATTCATTAAGAAGTTGAAAAATTAGATGAATAAATAATTATTGATCCATGATTCCCTTTGAGAGGGAATGCAGGGATGAAATATGTGGATGGAATATATAAAAAGAGAGTGATAAGCAATAAGACAAGATAAATTAACCTATGTATGAGATTAATCCACTTGAGATAATGTTTTCATGTTTTTATTTCCAATGTTTGATAATAATGGAATTGAATTGGCCCAATCCAAGGAAAAGTGTGAAGGATGCATCCCAAAATAGGTGGCACACTTTGACTTGCCCCAAATAGGGTAAAATATACATGCTTATAATTATAATAAAGAGTGAATAATTAAATTTCTCCAAAGAGGAATATTTATTTACTAATGAGTTTCCCTAGTAGGGAAGATTTTATCATTGATAAAATAATTTTCCCCAGCAAGGTGAATTTGATCATTGATCAATCTAAATGGTTTTTAACATTAGGGATTATTTGATTAATTAATTGATTCATTGGAAATAATAGCTCAATGATGTAAATTTTTACACAAATTAAATATGAGTAGGTTCAAACATAAGTGTGGATGGTATAAAGAATATTCAAAGGATGAAGTTGTAAAAATCCAAGCACATAAGAATGCACAAAGGTAATGAAATAAAATATTATAATAAAACAATAATGGTTGAATAATAATGAGATAATGGTGGCCAAGGTGACCCTAGAAACTTAACATAACTAAGTGTTTCCTACATATTCCATAGGGACTTCATGTTGATGTAGTTTTACCAAAGAAGCAGGATAAAATGGAAATTTTGCACTGGATGATAATGATGATGATCATATGGTTATGAATTTTTGTATACAATAATTTGTTTATATGTATCATGAGTATCATATATATTATCCATGTGATTTTTTCGATTGGGTTTGGATTGGTAGACATGGATATTTTTACTAATACATTGTCTATTAGACCTCCAATACTTGAATTTAAATATAACACAAAATGGTATACATCATCATATAAAACACCATGATGATTGGGTCATAATGTGCATAATGAATAAACTTAGATACAATATAAAATTGAAAACACATCAATGATAAAAACCATGATGTAAATGATGATGTATTTTAATGAATAGACTTAAATATGATTGACAGATAAGAAGTGCCATGATAATGAACTTTGTGGCGCAATGGATTGAGTCAAAAAAATAACCATTAAAAAAATAAAAAATAAACAAACTTCAAAATAAATATAAATATAAAGAACATTTTTATTTAACCAATTCAAAATCCATGTGTAAAGGTTCAATGGTACCAATAATTGGATGGTTCCTCCAAGAAAGGATACATGGAAGGTAAGGACACATCTCAAGGTGGGTGAAATGATTAGAACCAATAATCAATATGCCCTAGTAGGGAAGATTTAGGAAGGACACATCCCAAAGGTTGTGTTGAGGTCAACATACCCCCATTTTTTTAAAAATGAGGACCCTTTTTTAATTTTTCAAATTATTCATGCAATTATAAATACATCAAGTCTATAAATCAATCTTGGCTCAAATAATATAGATCATACCTACACTTCTAATTCTAAATACATATTTTAAGTGGGAGCATGACCAATATGAGGATATGATAAACTTTATTATAGGATCACTTGTCAAAATACACCATGATAAGAATGGTTCCAAAGCCTATAGTCTAACACAATCATGCAATAACCCTAAAAGAGTCCTAGTTTTAGTGTTCACTCTATTCTAATAAACAAGAAATTAAATCTAATCTAGTGCACACCAAAGCTTATGGAACCACATGAGGGGTTAGTAAAGTAATCAAAACATGTATAAGATAATCTTAGTTAAAAAAAAGTATGAGTAAGACCCTAATAAATGGAATATAAAGAGTAATATTATTTGATCCAATACTTATTCTACTTATATCTACTAAAGAGAGGATAACAAAGTTAGAATATACTTACCTTAATGTAAACCCATTGAAAATAAATCTCTCCCTTGGCCAAAGGATATTTGAAATAGGTTGTTGTGGTTTTTAAGGATAAATAAGAAAGTCCAAAACATCCAAACCTATCCATAAGACTAGCTTATCCAAGTAGAAACCCTAAGCTAAGACTCCTCAAGTAGAATAGGTGGAAGAGCATATTGTAAAGAAGCACGAGAAAATAATAATTTTTTATTGAATATAGGAATAATGATGAAATTATCTTGTATTTATAGGTGGATCTCACCCTAAATCCTTCTAAATATGTTGACTATATGGGGTCAACCCAGTCAACCCTATATGTTTTTGGGAGATAAATCACTAGGTCCCAAGCTAGGTCGATTGAAGGGCTAACAAATCTCTCAAGTTAAAATACCCAAAATCAATAAAGGTTTAACCCAATCAACCATATATAGTAATCCAAGGATGAAAAATATATAGGGTCAACCTAGTTGACCTAGTACAGTCAACTGGTGAAAGGGGGATCAAGGTGAGGAAAAGAGGGATGGAAAGAAGAAAAGATTGGAGGAGTGTGAAAGGGAGGAGTAATATATTATGGAATAGCTTTAATATATGGTTGGATTTGTGACAATGTGTTAATAAAGGACAATAAACATATGAATCACCAAAGGTTTTCCCACCCCTTTCCTAATGTATCCCTTAGGGCATGCACTTACAGAGATTGAGTCTTGACGAGTTCCTTCAAGATATAAAGCATAAGTATTTGATAAAAGTTTTAAAATATTATTTTTATACTTATGCCCCACTTGAATCTCATCATGTTTCATTAAGATGTAATAAGGGATGGTTCTTCAAGAAAGAATAGAAGGACACATAATGTTGGGGCTAAAAAAAGTTGTAGTATTTTAAAGAATAAAATAATTGAAAGTAACTGATTTAAAAGTAAATAGCTAAAATTAAATGTGATTCATACCTTGAATTACCTTTATCATGGGATGCTTGTCTATTGTGTTTCTAGTTTTTATTGTGTAAGGCATAGATACTGCTTTTGACAAACCCAAAAATACAAAACTAAAGAGCAAAAACAAATAAATGTAAGAAAAGCCAAGATAGCTAGTGCTATGAGGATGGGGTGTACTTGGAAAATTTGGAAATATGGGGTGACAAGTGTTATGTTATACCAAATGAATAAGTAAAAAACAAGAGTAAATTAGATAACAAAAAATCCAAAGATACTAAGGATAAAAAAAACTCAAACAAGTTATCCTTAAGTAAGAAAGGCAAACTCACCAAGTTAAACCAAAGATACATGTCAAAAAGGATGGTAATAAAAATAAATCAATGGTAAAATAAGAAACAAAATGGTAAAAAAACATTCATGAGTGAGTATTAACAATCCTTATCTCACTCAACAATTGAAAAAGGGTGCATAAAAAGGGAAAACAACATTATTGAGTGAGAAGTAACAAGCCAACCACACTCAATAATGGAAAAAGGGTATGAACTCAAGTGTCCATAACAATATAATAATAGAAAAATGATAAATGGTAAAATGAAGGTAAAACAAGTGTAGAAATGTAAATCATGGTGAAAAGAGAGAATTAATCCATAATTACTCAAACATGTTATTTTGCTCTAAGGATAGATAAAACTGAAATAAAGTAGTGCTAGCATGTTTTTAAGAGGTGAAGAAGAAGGAATTAAAGAATAAGGTAAAATAGATTTTGAATCATGATTTGTCTATCAAGGGGGGAAATTAAATGGGTGGAGGGGAGAATGAAGGAAAAACCAAGGTAGATGAAACCTTTTATCAAAGTTAAGACACTCAAATTAGGTTTGTCAAAATAAGAGGACTTTTGACCTCAAGGACTCTGAAGAAATTATTTTATCTACACAAGTCTTAAGTTAACAAATTAAGTATATATATCATCCCATGAAGATTATATGCATAAAAATAAAAAAATGGGCTTACCTTCCCATAATGTGTTCCTCATTCCTTAGGACTCCTTATAGATCCATCAGTATACTTTGAAGATTGGGTACTTATGTGAGAAATTAGGTAGCACCATAGAGTCTTTTTGAATTCTCCTATTCTAATTTACTAGCCTACCACACCCCAAAGGACCTCAAATCTATGTGAGACCAAATGTGGAGTTTGAGGTTTAATTAGAGATAGGAGATATGTTTGTAATCATGTCTTTTGTTAAGATCTAAATTTTGATATTTTTATGTTGCCTTTTAGATATCATTGTCTTTTGATTTAAATGATTTGGATTTTAACTTTCTTGATGGCTTTTTTTATTCCTCCTCCATACAGATTTGGAAAACCAAACATGGGTGCTAAAGATGACTTTCATTTGAATACTTGGGATAAGGTTGCTAAGATAAATAAACTTTAAAGAGTATGGGATCTAATAATATCATAAATATAGGTAAAATAAAAGTGCTATCTTGACTTCAACCTTGTTTTATCCAATGAGGAGTAAAATAAAGGGGAAATTAAAAGGAGTGACACATGGAACAATTTGAATTACTTCAAATCAAAAAAAATGTGACAAAGGGAAAAAAAGGGATACAATGATAGTAAAGTGTGATTCCTTATCATAAGAAAGAGGAAAATTAAGGAAAACATGCTAACATAGATTGTTTGAAAAAATTCCATCTAATAAAAGAAGTAAAAGCTAAATTTTGAAAACAAGGATAAAATAACATTTTATTATAAAGTGAATGATAATATGGTAATTTTATGAGGAGGTTTAGGTCATATCTATAGTCTTACACTATAACTTCATAAAAGAGAAACCCAAGGGGTGCCAATAAGCAACTGAAAGATAAAGTGAGATAAGCTAAAAGATTGTAGTTTTATGATGAATGTTGGGTCCTATCCGTAGTCTTACAAAGAAACTCATAAAATAAAAAATAAAGGGATGTCAAAAAGAGAAAATGCAAGAAGATAAAAAATACTATGGTACATCAAGAAATCAAAATACCAAAAAGGGAGGACTAAAGTTTTGTGAAAGGAATGAACTTGCTACAGAGGGAATGATCCATGTAAGTAGCCTACAAAAAGTGTTAGATAGATGTAGATAGAAAATATGAAAAGAAAGAAATGTTTAAGAAAATTAATTTTTGATGAATTGTGCATTGGTGGACTCTTTAAAAACATGCCCTTGATTGGTTTGAGGGTGATAGGTGCTTAAACCAAGAATATATTTAACTAAATATGGGCCCCACCACTTTTAGGTGTATTTGCCTTATTTATCATGAGTGTAGTCTAATTTAAGGAAAATATCACCACTATTAAACTTGTGGACTTTAAGATGTTTGTTATGTTGTCTAGTAATTTGAGCCTAGTATTAATGGTTATGTTGTAAGGTAGAAAGATGACGTTCATCAAGTAGATCAAGGGCATGAAGATGAGCTTCACATGATTATTCATTAGGAATAATACCATGAAGAAATATATGAAGAGAGGTAATCTCAAATTCTAAAGGAAGAACCAACTTAGAACCATAAACTAGTGAGAATGGAGTTACCCTAGTGGCAGTATGTATAATAGTCTAATAGGCCCAAAGTGCAGGGTAAAGATGAAGATGCCAATCTATGCGTGTTTCACAAATTGTATTTTGGAGAATTTTGTTGATAATTTTATTATTGGCCTCAACTTAACCATTGTATTTTGGATGATAAGGAATGGAAAATTTGTGATTGATCTTGAATTTAGTACAAAATTGTTTGTATGAGTTGCCTCAAAAAATTTCAAATCATCAAGCTCAAGATCCAAAATTAAGAACATGAAAGGACCTTATATTCCCCAATTCACACAACATTTGGGAGCTCTTTCTACTACTAAATTATATTCAAGTGTAACCACTTATCCCCTTAGTATTATGGATCATATAAAGAAGACTTCAGTATCAATTTCAATGTGGGATACTCTACTAATTCCAAAACAAAAGGAGTACTTTCAAGAAGAGCTTTCAAAGATCAGTATCTCTAAAAAACCACCTAAAAAATAAAGAGTAAGTGTTGTCCTAACTAATTCTAATCTAGTTGTTGAGTCTCAAACTCTTAAGGAGACTAAACTTCCTCCATTTTATCTTTTTGTGATCACTAGAGATTGTCTAATTCATAATTGTATGATTGATAATGGGGCTAGTACTTCTGTCATGCCCAAATCAATAGATGATAAGTTAGGATTATAGTATGAACCCCATGATAAAGGTGTTTTACAATTATATGGGTCTCCTACCAAGACTTTAGGTGTGTTAAAATATTTGAAAATTATACTTACTACCTTGTCCAAATTTCACCATTTTATAGGATGTTGTTGTTGATCTACCTCTATATTTTGCATTATGCTAGTCTAGAGATTTCACTACCAAAATAGGAGGTTACCTTTATTTATATTGGTCATACGTGGTTTTTAGAACTAGGTATGGAACTAAAGTAATTATTAGATTAGAGCCTATTTTTAAATTTCATCTTGAGCAATATAAGCCAAAAAAATCATGATAAATTATAGGATCAATATGGAAATCAGATTATGCAATTGAAATCAAATAAGATTCCTAAAATTTTGGTGACTTTAGAGATAATTTTCAATTAAAATGATCAGCTAAGGAAAGACAAACTGAGTATTTCTTCCAAGAAAGAGCATTATGAGCCAATTAACGTAGCTGAAGGTAAGCAACTCAAGCTAAGTAAAGTGAATATTAATTCTAAGAGAGTAGCTTTCATTTCATTATGTCAAGAGTTCATGGATTTTTTTCTTGGGAATACCATGATTTGAAAAGTTTTGAACCTAGATTAACACAACATTATATTGAATTAGAATAAGATGCAAAATCAATAAGACAAAAGCAAAGGCCTATCAACCCCAAGGTTGGAAATCTCATGAGAAAAGAACTTACAAAGTTGATTGAATCATGTATTATTTTTCCTATTAAGCATTAAACATGGGTATCAAATATTTTTCCAGTAAGAAAGAAGAATGGAGAGATAAGACTTTGTGTAGATTTCAGAGATTTGAATAGAGTGTCACTGAAAGATCACTATCCACTTCCTTCTATGGATCAAATATTGCATTATTTTAGGTTCATAGAGGTTTTATTTATTGGATGGGTACTCAAGTTACAACTAGATACTAGTGAAAGAGTAAGATTAATATAAAATAGCTTTCACCACCAAATGGGGTACTTTTGCTTATAATAAAATGCCTTGGACTCTCCAATGCTGGAGTTAACTTTCAAAGGGCAATGGATGTTGTTTTTCATGGTATTTTGAGTGAAATGGTTTTAGTTTATCTTGATGAAATTATGGTGTTTTCAAAGTATTATAATGATCATCTAACACATATGAAGATTGTTTTTGATAAATGTAGATAATTTGGAGTTTCATTGAATCCAAAGAAATGCATTTTTAGTGCATGAGGGGAGACTTCTTGGGCATGTGGTGTCCAAAGGCATTATTTCCATTGATCCAAAAATAATAGAGGAAATACTTGCTTTATCATTTCTTAAACACAAGAAAGGATTGTAGAGCTTCTTGGGTAAGATCAAGTTTATCAGAAGATTCATTCTTGGTTTTGTAAAGCTAGTAAAGCCACTTACTCAAATGCTTAAGAAACACCAAGATTTCACTTGGAGTAAAGAAGGTAAAATAAGTTTTGAAGATATAAAAGAGGAAATAATCCAAGATCCTACTTTAATCAATCCATATTTTAGTAACGATTTCTTCTTGTATGCTTTCTCTACTTCCAATACTACTTTAGCCATGCTTATGCAACATAATGATGAAGGTTTGGAACAACCCATTACTTTATTTAGTCAGTCTTTAGAAGGTTATGAAGAGAGGTATTAATTTGTATAAATTTTTTTATTTTTTATTATAAGAGGTATAAAAAAATTCATACATTTTGTTTCAAATAATAAGATTATACTAATGGTTGCTCATCCAAGTGTGAAAGACTTCATTTTCAATAGAGACTTGAGTGAAAAAGAGCTAGATGGGTCACTAAATGTATGGAATATGAAATTTAAGTGAAAGTTATAAATATATTATATGGAAAAATATCATGTGAACATCTTGTAGAAGATGTGAAAGAAGAAAAAGAAATAATTTTGACAATTTAGGACACTCAGCATGAAATTGGAAATACACCTCCTACAAGTTGGACATAGAATATTACTAGATTTCTTCAAACTAGAGAGTGTACAAGGGGTTTGAATGAATAAAAAATAAGAAAAATTGAGCTGAAATAAATACAATACATTATAATTTATGGATTAATTTCAAAAAAGACATTGGAGGTATGCTTTTAAGGTGTGTTGAAACTAGTCAATTTGACAAGCTTTTTGAGTAATTTCATGATAGTCCTTCTAGAGGTCATTTTTTAGCCAAGAATACATCTAAAAAAATAATTATATATGGTTATTTTTTTCCTAATTTATTCATAGATGCACATTCATGGGTTAGGAAATGTACAAAGTGTGCAATGCTTGCAGGAAAATAGAGACTAGCTGTTATGCCACTAAAGCCAATTCAGGTGGAGCAGCCTTTCATGCAATGGGGTTTAAACTTCATTGGCATGATTCATCCTCCATCTAGTGTTATTTATAAGTGGGTTTTGATAGCTACAACTATTTCACTAGGTGTGTGGAAGCACGCCTTTGAAAGAGGCAAATGAGAACTTTGTGCTTGAATTCTATGAGAGCCTAGTCACTCATTTCAGAGCACCTTCTACTATCATATTAGATAATGATTTGGCATTCAGTAGCATAAATATATGTTAATAGGCTCTTTAATATGTTATTTACTTGACATATTCATATAATTAATATCCATAAGGTAATGGACTAGCGGAGTCTACTAACAAGAACTTGATTCAGATCATAAAAAAGAATAATGGAAAATAATCAGAGATCTTGGCATACAAAGTTAAAGACACTTTATGGGCTGATAGGATCACCACTAAGAAGGTCATTGGTCATTCACCTTATCTCTTAGTTTATGGAAGAGAAGTAAGATTACCTATCTCATTATAAATTCCAACTTTGGAGCTTGCAGACTAGTTAGAGCTTTTGAAAAGTGATGCAATGGACGTAAGAATGAATGAATTGAGAGAATTGGAGATAAGATATGATGATATGCATACCATATGGTCAAATCAATGGAAATTCAAGAAGACATTTGACAAAAGAGATTTATAAAAAACATTTCAGCAAGGAGACATAGTGCTTAAATGAGATGAGGAATATGCTAAGCCAAGTAAGCATTCCAAATTTGATAGCCTTTGGAGTGGTCCTTATATTATCAATGATTACAAGAAGAATAACAGTTTTCATTTATTTATATTGAGTGGAGAATAACTTCCCATTATTTTGAATGAGATGCTTCTTAAATACTACTATTAGGAGAGTTACTCCTTTGTACATAGTCATAGTTTCATTCCTCTAAGTGATTTTTCACAAATACTTCAGTAGTTGTTTTCCCTTTTAGTTTTGTTTTTGTCCCTTACTATAAGTGTACACATACACATGTTTTTGTTGTTGAGTCAATTTATCATATTGAGTATTGGTCTATAGCTTTCTCTATTTTAGTGTTTGTCTTGGTCTATCAGTAATAGAGTTCTAAGTTATTTTAATCAGAAGGCTAGTCAAACCCCAAAAGTCACCAAAATTGTTAGTAATTTAGATATTCAAGGCCAAATTATTACCCGTATTATCCTATGTATAAAGGTTCAAGTCATAAAAAGGTTTCTTGATAACTTATTTTAGCCAAAAAGGGACTTTTTACCCCTCTGAAAAGGTAAAAAATATGAAAATTTTCATGATAGACACGAAATTATTCTCCAATGTTATTTTTAAAGTGGTGGAAGGTGATGTTTAGCTTTTAAAAAGAGGAAAAGACTCTTTTTTCACTTATTTTGCAAGAAGAGTATGGAATCCATACAATCTAGGGTAGGGAAAGTCATTTTTATGGGATTGAAAATATTCTATAGAAGTTTCATGGAGTTTCATGGTCATATAGGTTTATAACCAACTTTATTTTGATTTCTTGCTTATTGGCACAGAGTGACATGCTTATAGGTTTTCTAATGGTACGATTTACTAGAAGAGGGTAAAGATATAAAATTTGGGGTGAAAATATTATAATTAGAGGGACTATTAATGGTTTAAGTAGTTTATAAATTGGATTGTCCATGTTCTTGAACCATCTAGTTGAAGTTAGGGCAAATTTTGTTTCATAGCAAGTAGAAAGGTAGTTATTTTTCTTTAATTTCTCTCTACCTAGGCAGAGTTTTGGGAAAATTCAAATTATTTCACAATATTGAAGAATTTATCTAACTTTAAATGACATTATAAAGTTATTATTAATTTAATTAAGGGTTAAATAGAGGTCATAAACTTAGCTAGTCCAAATCTATAGTTGGTAAGCTTGCAAAGTAAATTGTATGGTCCAAGGAGAAGATTTTAGCTTCAAATTTTCAAGAAATTCATGTTTTTAAGGTTTTCATCAAGTTTTAAATATTTATAATCTAAACTATTAAAGGTTTCTCTTATTTCATGGCTTAATAATCCCATCTACATGCTTTTAATGTGTTCTAAGGGGCCTATTTTTATATATTTTGAGGAATTTTTGCATATTTTGAGTTTCTTTTAGAAAACCAAGGTCCAATTAGTCACTAGACCTCCTGCAATGGATTATAAATTTTGATGTTATGATGGTTCATATGTTGTGATTTTATACACTCCTCTCCATGGTCTTGGCATGCTACTTCACCTCCTTTCCCACCTCTATCTCACTCACCTCCCATCATCTCCATCTCTCTAACATTTATCATTGTGTTTTGTGTTTTCCCCACTTCTCCATATTGTTTTCATCATATTTCAATTTCAATTACACCTCATACCCATCTAATTCCAAGAATATTTTTCAAGAGAGCCAGGGGCTAGTTGAATCATCAAAAGCTAGGTGAAAGGACATACATCACCTATCAAGCACCAGAGAAGGACTTACAACAAGTTCCTACTTTAGGGAAATCTAATAAAGATTTAAATATTCAAGGAAAATAGTTCCCCAAGAATGATTACTATAAAATACCACATAAAACAAGCATAAACATAGGAATAAGGATCAATTCCCTTTGTGTCCTTCCTTAATAGTCACCTACAGGTTTTTATCTATATAAGGTGACATCATCAAATATCACCTACAGATGCTAAAACATGGGAGTGTAGGATCATGCCTTGATCAAATACCAAATAGTATTGGTCACTCTTTTAAATTAATTACTATAAAATAAGTCTCCATATAAATCAAGTGTCATATATAGCCTTTATATACATAGTCATTCCTTACCACTATCCATACAAAGGATATCATACTAGTTTATAAATTCAAGAAAAGAGGAGACTATCTCAATGAGTTTTTAAGTATCATGTTGATAAAATATAAGGTAAATTAAATAAGGTAATTCAAATAAAGGGTATAATTAAAGGAAAGAGATCCAAAACCTAGGAAAATGACACCCATAGTCATTGTGAAGGAGAGACATCTACATGGCTATACCCTATAAGGAGGCCTAATAGCAATAGGAATGGTCTTAGACCTATCTAGGAGGCTAGTTTTGATTGGAAAGGAGGTAATGATATTGAGGGAGTGATATTCATGAATGAAATAAGAAAAAATCATACATAAAGTTCAACAAGAGCCTATTATAAGTATATTAGCCTACAAGCTCATGTAAATCAATCCTCAGTTAGCTAGGGTTTAACAAGGTTTTAAGGATCTCATGGTTCATGGTTAAGAAGATGATATTATGGCTAGAAGATAGTATATGCAAACAAATACCCTATTCACACCTCTTGGTATCATTTATTGGTGGAATATTTCACTTTCTCACTATTTTTAAAAGAGACATCATCTTACAGTTGAACAATATTCATCTATAGCTACCTTAAGGACTAAAACATAGTCAAGTGATATATAGGGCTATGAGTGTTATGGTTTGGTAGGAGAGTCATAATGTCTTCTAATGATTAAAATTTTCATAAGGATTTTCAAATATATTTTTCAAATTATATGATCTAATGCATACTAAAACACTGTCAAGTGCCTTTCAAATGACACTTACAACCATCATATGATTTGAAGTATGTTTACGAGCTAGAGGATACTAATTTGAAAGTTAAATATTTATAAAGAAAATATCATTATATAATCCATGGTTAGGAAATTAAGGAGGAAAGAATGTATGAGATCTAAAACTTCATGGATATCTAAAAAATAATCATGCCATCTCTAATGAGACCTGCAATGCTCTTGAAACATCCTACAGGCATGTACCCTATAAGAAGGAAACCTTACATCATGATAAAGATTTAAAGGAGTTTGAAATTATTGAAGTGTTTCAATAGAGGGTGATCATCATCCTTATAGAGAGAACACAAAATGTGTATGAGGAAGGGATACAGTCACTTTTAGTATTAAAATGTCACCTACAACCAACTCTCATGAGCACTTACAGCCAAAAGGTAATGGAAGTGATTTATCAAAATCCTTTGAAATTATGGGGAGGATATTTTTGGCCATAAAAAGTGATAAGTAGGTGATTTTGAAAAACTAATGGTGAATATGAAATAAGAGATGGTCATTTGAGGGCTTTGCATACTAATAGCCCCAATTATGTCATGCATTAACAAAAAGGTATATTAGGTTTCAATGAAGGAGTAAGAAGGAGAAATGACCTAAACTAAGATCAATCAAGTGACCTACAGTCACTATAAGAAGCCATCTATAGATAGGACAAAAGAGGAATAAGGCATACCAAAATTTTCAAGATAGTTCAATCTAGTATACTAGCCTACAGCCACTTGGGAACACAAGCTATAACCATCACTAAAAGCCATCATATAACCAAATAGGTGATATTATTGATGGAAAATTAAGAATTATAAATTTATAATGTGATATCACCTTCAAGATAACAAAACACTTTAATGTGTTATGACTAACATTAGTGGAGAGGAGGTTATAAGCCACCTAAAAATCCCTAACACTGTTTGTACAGAAGGCCATCAAAAACATCATACAACCATCTATAAAGGCAAAAATGTATTCACTTCTAAGGGTTGAAATCAAGGTTGGAAAGACACAAAATAGGAGGAGGATTAATTATAAAGAGAGAAGGGTTTTCATGTGGAATCTGAGTCTAAATTATGACCTACAGGCAGTAAGAGGTTACCTATAGGCATATATGGTCATCTACAAGGATAGAAGATTTTGAAAAGTCTTAAGATCATTTAGAACTAGAAGAAGACCCAATACTTTCATGGTGACTCAAATATTATCATGAAACTATTATTTCATTACATAAATGATTTTGAATGGGTTTAAGAGGCTAGATAATATACCTACAATGCTAAACACAGTCCTATGTTATGACGTAAAGAAGACATAAACCATCCGTTCAAGTGAAGTAAGGTATATGATGCTACTTGAGAAATTCAAAGTGATCAATTGGTACCTTAAAATTTTTACTAGGTTCATACATAGTACCATAATTCCTGGGATTTACTACATAGGCCATTGTATGAATATAGGCCAATTGAGAAGTCCACTTGCCTTGATGGAAGATCAAGTCATGCTAGAAAACAAGGGTAGAGGTTATTTTATAATTTCATAAAAGGTTTTCTGAGAAAAATAAAGGTTTTTTTTTACCTTAAATACATCCAATTCCATTAAAATCACCTTAAAAACATGAAAAATTAGTAAAAAATATAGACAGTCCATGTATGGAGGTCAAAATTGAGAGAAATTTTAGGATTCTATGAGCTACAAGTGGATTTAGGACTTGAAATTTTGTAAAAAAAGGTTGTAATGAGTTGGAAAACCTACTAAAATTTTTTCATGACCATTTGATAAGTTCACATATTTACTATTTTGTCTCAGACCTCAGCCTATTTGTTTGAGGTCACCATTGGAGCATGCTTAATTCTAGAGTACCTTAGAAGCTTCTAATCCAAAGTAAAGAATTTAAAAACATTATATTATGTTTTTTAATCATAATAAGACCTCAAAATAGTGTAAATAATCCAAATTTTATGCAAACCATGCTCACATAGTGTTTTGTAGGCAAATAAAAAAAGGTATTTTTTGAATTTTCATGGAAAATTGAATTTAAAAGTGTTTTGATAGAATTTTATAGGTCCCATAATTATATTTTGAGGATTTTATAATCTTGGAAGAAACCATTTTAATTTTAGTCAAGTTTTTTCACTTTTTGTAGTTCTAGGCACCTTTCTAAGCCACCTAGTCAGATGCTCATTTTATTCACCACATGTGGTGTTGGGCCAAAATATATTGGTATATTTTTAGTAAAAATATGAAATTATAATTAATAAAAAAATGATATCAGTTCATGGGATAATATTTATGAACAATCGCTAAGAGCGTAGGCAACCCAAAATGTAGTCAATTCCCCATAGGCAAATTTCATTTAGATGGTAACTTTTTATATCTTTTGTATGGAAGCCCAATATTTTCAAAGATTTCATAGGAGTAAATTTTATATTTCAATATTTGGGGGTTTGTACCTCATGAATCATCAATTTGAAGTTCTAGCTTTAGAAACTTCCTAAGCACCTTAATAACTAGTTTTGAGAAAAGTGGATTTTATTGCAATAAAATCACCATGGATAAAATTTAAACCCTTTAAAATTGAATTAAACTCTTAGAGGTTTCTATAAACATAAATTTAATGCATGGATATATATATATATATATATATATATATATATATATATGAGGGCATAAATCATATTTTTTATGGAAAAAAGCATGTAAAATGAAGTACAAGGCAATGTAATAGAATCTAATCATTGGAGATTGAAGCTTAGAACTTGTTATTAGTATTTAAATATTCATTTTTTCAGAAATAATTCCATAAGTGTCCCTAATATCTCAATAAATATGGCCAATTTGCTATAAATTTATGTAAAATGGGCCTAGTCAACCCTGTTGACTAAATGGCAACGTTTTTCTCATCAAAATCCCAATTTTGGTGATGAGTATTATTTTTTAGGTGAATTTTTTTGTTATATAAGGTTCCATGTCTTCTTTTTAAGGTTTCATGGTGTCCAAATGCACATGGATTTTGACATTTTATGACTATTCAAAGAGTTCTAAGTGAGTTTCCATGCTACATATTTGTTGTTCCATGGAGCTTTCATGTTTATCTCACTCTTCAACGATCCATTTTCATGAAATTGGAGGCCATTTGGAGTTTATTAGTCTTGAGTTTCAATTTAATTATTTTCAATTTACACATCTATTCTTATTTATCTTGAAGTCTTTCAACACTTCTAACTTAATTCAAGTTGAAGTTCTCCATCTAGAGATTGGTGTAGCATCATCTCATGCAAGATGGAGTTAAGTTGAGTTGACTTGTCAAAGATTTCCACATACACTCTTGGTTTCCATGCAAATGAGGAATTTATCTTGTTTCAACGCAACTTTCAAACATATCAATTTGAGTTTCCTTCCTTTGAAGATTATGGTGTAGCATTCCATGCAAGGAAAGTTTGACTTTCAATGGGCCCACCATTCCTTCTACACCAATGTTTGAAACAAACCATGCAATTTTTGTGGAGATAAATATTTTAATGATTATTTTAAATATTGTAAATGGATTTATATCTTGAGTTAATCAACTAAGACTAATCCTTATCTCTTGGGAACTCTACTTAGGGATATTTTAGGTTTTGAACACATATATTGGATTTTTCAAGCCATTTTTCATTAATTCCTAAAGCTAAGAGAGAAATTGTAAGCTAGAAATTTATCAATAAGTATTTTTTGTTCTATATATATGTTTTGATAGAAGAATAGTGTGTATTTGATTATGCATCAGTGTATAGTGTGAGATTTATCTCCTTTTAGCAGGTCCCTTCCTCACCTATCTCTCTCTATCTCACCTTATATAGGTCATTTGAAGAGGTTTTCAACCCTTCATCTAAAAAAAAATTCTTAAGGAAAAAAATATAAATTTTATTGATTATGTGTGTATTGATTTTAGTAACTTTAGAGGATTTGGATAATCTAGGTGTATCACCCCTTTTAACTAGGATTTCCTTCAGTTTCCCTTTCCCATTTTCACCCCATAATCATAGTAGTTCAGATTTAATTGATAAATCATAAGGGAGCCAGACCTCTCTAGAGGTTCTTCTCATCATAGAGTCACCCACACTTTGAGAAGTTCCAATTGTATCAGCTAGAGTGAGGGTGTGTTTTGCACATCTTCAAGTAGGGTGCACTCCAGATTGATAACAATTATTTAACATGTTTGTTTTTGAAATTACCACCATTGTCTAAAAATATGGTATGGGGAACACTAAAATGGTAACTGATTTAATTAAGAAAAAATCTGGAAATGGTAGGACCATTTATGTTAAAAAAGGGCATGGATTCTACCCACTTGACAAAATATTCAGTAGTGATGATGATAAAGACATGCCCATCTTAGAAATGATGTGGTTTATTGATGAGATCAAATCCCCATATGGAAAATGGCCTAGGAAATTCTATAGTTTGAATTTTGGTTGGAGGTGAATGGATTAGATCATCATGAATCTAATAAGGATAACACTTTTTATCATATTTGATTACATCCTTTTCAAGAGTAGGCCAAAATTAACCCATATGTAGGCATTTGTGAGCTATAACATGTTTGCTATAGTGGCCACCATGAATTCCCCCATGTGTTTGTTGAATAAAATAAGGGACCTCATCTTGCATAACACAATAGAACAAGGTACCTTCATTATTGTGACAATAAAGGATGTTGTGTCAAAATACATACTTGAAATTTTGTGTATGAATATGTGTCTTTTCATGAGAGTCTAAATTAGGATGATAACTTTGATGTTCTAGGAATTTAATAATGTCTTGATACCATGGGATTTATCAAATGGTAATAGCCTTAATATGATAGATAAGAAAATCCATTGGTTGAGTATAGGATGGATATTTTCTTATTTGTATAATAAAAGCAGGATTGGAAAAGAATTGATATGTATGAAAGAGAGAAGTTGAAGAGGCAAGATAATCAACAATGGAAATTTGATCTCAAGGAATAGGCTCAATAGTGAAAGAAATAAAATCCTTAGAAAGAGTGGTTGAAATTTGATGATATGTAATGAGGTTTTCACTTTTACATTGATAAGCACCACTAACTTGATGGAAAATAAATTGAGAATCACATAAGGCATGAAGATATTGCATGTCTATGTCAAGAGCAAGTCACATTCCTAAAATAAGAGCTTCATGTTTGGGCATATTATTGGTGACATAAAAGGTGAATCAAAATTTTAAAGGAATGATATTTCCAAGAGAACATGTGAGAATGCAACCCACCCTAGCTCCTTGAAGGCATTTATCACCATCAAAGTGAAGGTTCCAAATATCCTCATGCAAGTCAACATTGATTGTAGGAAGCTCCTTGATAACTATTTTTAGTTTAGTAATACTATAGGGAGTAGTGGATTCATCAAGATTATTAGCTTCAAGATCGGTGGTAAAGCTATGAAAATAATCTTTGAGATAAATAGATTGATTAAGACCTTTTATGTAAAGGATATTATCATCTAGAAGATTATCTTGAAGAGAATAAGTAGCTAGTATGGGATCTGTGAAAAGTTGATCAGCTATGATTTTCCCTTTAATATATTTTTGAGTGATGATGTGGAGATCAAATTCCATAAATAGGACCATATATTTGCCAATTATATCTCCAAGAATAAATTATTTGGATAATAAATGATGAAGGGGGTTAAAATGAACAATGACATAAGTGATTTGGTATAACATGTATTTGCAAAGCTTTTTAGCTGTAAAATAGAAGACAAGGCAATCATGCTAAAATTTAGTATAATCTGTTTCATAATTTATGAGGCCTCGGATAATGTAGTAGGTAAAATACTCTCTTTCTATATCATCTTGTTGGGCAAGCATTTACCCAACTGAAATAGGTGTGGAAGAAGTATATAGTATCAAAGGTTTATCATTGGAAGGAGGATGAAGTGTAGGTGGATGAAGAAATGAATCTTTCATATTATCAAAGGATTTTTAACATGGATCCATCCATTCTAAATTAGTTTGTTTCTTCAAAAGTGAATTGACAAAGTGAATTTGATATGCCATTTTAGGGATGAATTGTCTAATTCCCCCAAGTTTGCCTAAATAAGTAAAAATATTGGGAATAGAATGAGAAATGGGCATGTTGATGATAACACTAATTTTGGCATGGTCAACATCAATGCCATGGAGAGACTAATAATCCTAACCATTTTCCAGATGTGACTCCAAAGACACATTTGTAAGCATTAAGTCTAAATTTATATTTAAGTAGGCGATCAAAGATGATATCAAGATCATAAAGATGATTCTTAGGATGTTTAGATTTAGTAATGAGAACATCCACATAGGTTTCAATAATTTTTTGAATGAGATCATGAAATATGTGAGTAATTTCTCATTGGAAAGTGGCTTTAGCATTCTTAAGATTGAAAGGTATTTTTACATATCAACAAGTGCCCCATTCTATGGTAAAAGTTGTCTTATGTTGGTCCTTAGGGGAAATATGAATTTGATTGTATCCTAAGAAGCTATCCATAAGAGATAACATTTCATAACCAGTCATGGAATCAAAAATGGCATCTATTGAAGGTAAAGGTAATCTATCCTTGTGAAAATCAAGATTAAGATTATGGAAATCAATATAAATGAAAATGACTATGGTGACTTTCTTTTGAAAAAGAACAAAGTTAGAAAACCATTCAGAATAATCCACTGGTTTGATAAATTTAGTATTAAGTAATTCAATTATTTCCTTATGAAATAAGTGGAAAATGAAGGTGGAAATTTTATTTATTTTTGATGCACAAGCTTGGAATTAGGATAGGTAATTGTGTTATGCACCATAATTCTAGGGTTAATGCCAAGCATTTCCTCATAAGACCAAGTGAAAGCCTCACAATATTTGTCATATAATAATCTAAAATTATCATGTTCAATAGGTGAGAGTTCACTAAAGACATTAATTGGTTGAGAAAATGATGGAGTATCATATTTTATGCAAGTGGTTTCTTTAATAAGCATGGCATTGATGTCAAGAAAGTGATATGGTGCATTAGGTAAGGCAAAAATGGGATTTATTTTAGGATCAATGCTAGAAATAAAGTTGTTGAAGCAAGGAGTTTTACTATTAAAATTTCCAAGTTTTTGATGCTATCGAGGAAGTTGAGGTTTTTGGGCATAAAGCAACTCAAAGATAGCTTTGTCACTAGGCAAGGTAGGAAGAGGACCATAATACTCAACATCTAATTCAAGATCTAGAATTTGAGTGCCATGGTGATCATACTCAGAATGTATCTAAAAGACATTGGTTACCTTGGCATTTAGTGTAATTTTAGGAGTAGAATAAGTAGATGGATTAGAAGGGTTTGGAATATTAGTGGGTTTAGTGACATGATAAAAATTAGATGCAATGATTATATTGATAAGTGGTAAAGGAGATGTATAATTTTTTGGAAGTTTGGAAGGTATGATTTTATCTACCACCCAAGGAGTGTCATGTTAGCTCTCCATATTACACCTTGGATAAAAGGATGAAATTTCAAGTCCTAATTTCAAACTTGGACTAACATGGGAATATCTAAGGCTATGGGTTGCCTATATCTAGACTAGACCTATAGGATTTTTTATGAGGATAGCTCCTCAAATTTTATAATTTAGACCATTGCATCTAAATATAAGACTGGTTGAGTTAAAAAGGGGAAAGAATTTTTCATAAAATAGAACCTATTCTAAGCTATGGTGATGCACCAAGAATTTATCAGATCCACTCTTAAGCTTAGACTCATTAACACACTAATGAATTATGAAAGAAAATAATGCAATACTTACTATGATTTATATAAAATAGTATTTTGTATAAAGGTATATTTGATGCACTCAAACTAGGGAGTAATGAAAATAAGGTCTGGTGAAAGACACTTAAGTTTGGCTATCCACTATATTCTTGAGAGATCAATGCTGAGACACACTATATGACCTATAAAGAATATTTCTAACACATAGGTTGAGTTTAGAAATGAAAAAGGAAGATAACATTCATATTTTAATTTTAAACAAACACATAAAACTAAATATAGATTAGAAAAATGACTAAAAAACACTCTATTCAATACTCCAAGAGGTGTCGAATACAATTCTGACAGAGTCTAGTCATACAAGCCTCAAGAATGTAAAAAGTAGCTTGAAGGCTATATTTATAGATAAAGGGAAGTAAGAGAGGGTGATTTTTGACACCTAAAAAGGGAATAAAATGAATTTAAACCCATCTAAAAATATATATCAATTTCCACCATGAATAAGCCCACTCAAACTCTTCTTGATTGATCTAGGTCACTCTAATCGATTGCATTATTATAATATATTCTATGTGATGCCCCATGGTGGCTACAAGTTTAGGATTGAGTCATTTTCATCTTTTCTTGATTTAAAAATAATCATTATTATTTTTTTGATACATGCCCAAGTGGGGAAAAAGGTCGTATTCATGCAACTAGCTTTGGCAACCACCATTGAAGTCTATGTGTCTACCTTTATAGGTCCCTTATGACACCATATGATCTTGAAATATCCACTCTTAGATCAAAATGAATCATGTTTGAGATTAATTCTATCATTTTTTCTTGACTTAATTAAAAACTAATCTTTTGACCTCCATCTAAGACATTTGGGCTCTACTTTGTTTTGATTGGTCATAAAAACCAGACTTGAATCCTTGACTTTTGGACCCTTGCTTGCACCATTAGATCTACTTGAGGTGAATGTACATGATATATCGATCCTCTAACCAAACCAAATACTTATACCATCTATCCATCATGCTTTTTATCTTGAGATTCATTTACTCTTTGACCTACTTTCATGTTTTTGATCTAGAATACATGATTGAATGTACATTATTAATCTACCAAGACCCACCATTTGAAACCCAATGGATAGTTCATGGTCTATAAGTTGAGATCCTCACTCCCATCAAATGAAATTCACATGACCATCATTAATAGTCATGTGACTATGAAATTTAATCTCCATAATATTTATCGTGCTTTGTCTTTAAATTTGATGTCTCATTGACCATCATTTGTCATCCTGTAGAATGTAAATGATGTCCCACAAATCAAAAAAATTAAGCACAAATGTATTTTTTACAAAGATATATTTTGACATTTACGTGAATGTCTTTAGATTTTTAAATCTAAATATCTATTTTCAAGTGCTTAAACCTGACATCTGTAGGGTTGTCCTAGACTTTTGAAATCAAATGACTATTTCCTAAGGCCCAAACCTAATGCTTGCGCACTTGTCTAGATCAAAATTTTGTGGGTTATTTATTTTGGACCTTTTACTTGATAATTCCTTTAGGCTTTGTGTGGACCACTTTTCCTAAAGGAATTAATTTACCTTATACTTGTATTTATTTATTTTTTTGGATAAAATGTCTAAAAGAATTCATGTCTTAGTCATTTTCCCTTTGGAAAAATGCCCTTTAGAACTTTAACTTGGTCCATCTTGATGTATAAAAATCCTTTGGAGAAAATGTAGAGGATACTTGCCTAAGAAATTGACCATTCAGACTTTCTATGATGGACTCTTTATAGAAGAAAGGTTCCCTTTGGAAAAGTGTTTGGGATAATTTCCCATAGAAGTGCCCTTTGAAACCTTGAAATGGACCATTTTTTTGAGAAATGTACCCTTCAGGGAAATTATTTGGGGCACTTTCTTGAAAAATATATCCTTTAGGGAAATTTTAAAGGATCACTTTCTCAAAGATAGATCCTTTGAGAAAAGTGTTGAAGATAATTATCTTTAAAAGTACCCTTCAAAACTTCTATAAAGGACCTTATTTGAATAAATGACCCTTCAAGGAAATTATTTTGGAAAAAATGTCTGAACAAATTGCTAACACTTGAAAAAAAAATTGAAATACAACTCCTAAAAGAATGATGCCTTTTATATTTATTGTGGGATTTATATGAAGCACTTCCTATGAAGGAAATATGAATGATATACTTGTCAAAAAGTTAGAAAAGGTATAAACTTAGGCCTTTCTAGATCTATTCCTACAACTACTTAGCATCATGAAACCTTTCTTGGATTCCTCCATTTCCATGTTGAGCCTACTTCAAATCCACTTGATCTATTTATCAAGTGGGGAAATATCAATATATTTAAACTAGGTATAAGCTTGGTATGTGGACCAAAATGGATAACAATTTTGGCAACTCAACTGGCTTGACCAACTTATTAGTCATGAAACATAGCCATTTATCATACTTGCTCAAATGAAAATTTACTTATAAATACACTTTGTTTAACTTTTATAAAAACTCCTTGGATTAATGGGGAGGGAAAATAAAAACAAAGAAACAACCTAAAATATGAATAAAATAACTAAAAATAATAGTGTGCAAAAACAATTGGAGGAAAAGAACAAACCTATCTATTAATGTACAAAGGTAAGATATGATACTAGTAGCATAACTTGAGATACCTCCCATTGATAAGGATGGGAAGGATTCATCCATTCAATTTGGCAAGCTCAAAATCATTATTCTCTTTTTAGCCTATGATGAATTAGGGTCCACTCTAAAGGTTGTCAAACCTGGAGTGTTTTCCTAGTTTTACACGGTCCTCATCCCACTTGAGGACTATGTCACCTTGGTAGAATGTATTTGATGAAGATATTTTATCAAAGGTCATCTTGACATGTTATTATTTAGACCACATAATATCTATGGCACTATCTCTTATTTCATCTAATTGTCTTAGTTCATTCATTTTGACATCCATTGCATCACTTTCTCGAAGATCTAGTTGGTGCACACGATCTAAAACTAGAATCTCTAATGAAATTGGCAACCTTGATTCTCTTCCATAGGATAAGAGATAAGGTGAGTACTAATGGCCTTATTTGGGGTTATTATGTCAACCCATAATGTAGTCTTCTTCTTTGTGCGCTAGGATCTCTAATTATCTTCCATTATTCTCTTAATGTTCTAAATTAGGTTCTTATTAGTGGAGTTATCTAGTCCATTTCCATTTGGATAATAATTAGATGAATATGTCAGATAGTTTTAGATTAAGGTAAAAACAAGTTTTGAAGGGACCCCGAAACCCAAGTACAAGGAAAGAAAGATAAAGCATCAACGACCACAGGCAGAACCTAAAACCTACTATAGAGAAGTAGCAAAAACAGGTTTTATATGGACCTGAAACCACCAGAGAGACCACTGGTCAATACCCAGATTTAACATAGATCTAGATACACCATAGATAGAAGATTACAAAAAGAAACCAGAGAACAGGACTAGAAAACATAACCAACAAGAAGAACCAGACTATTCTTCCAGTTCCAAAATCATTTTCACAATTTCTTTACCTTTCACAACAGTATCCTGAGTGGTAGTTGCTGCCAACTTGGCTCCCTCTTGTGTAGCCTTCTTTCTTGAGCTTTGTCTTGTCCTTTTGCTAGGCCCCTCCAAGGATTTGGTCTCCTCGCTAGCTCTTTTTCCAATATTGACAGTTGCAGCACAAATGTTGGATGTTACTTCCTCCATTTTCATTTTGTTCTCCCTAATGAGTTCCTGAAGGTTATTCTCATAATCTTTGAGCTTGACTGGGATATCTCTTATCTATTTTTCCATGTTAATTTTGTTCCATGCAACTTTCTAGCTATTTTCCATAATTTCCACTTTCCTTTTGAGATCCTTAATCTCCTTACACATCCAAGAATCAAGTTGGAGAGAAGCCTCTACTTTGAAATTAACCCAACTCATAGGTGTGTGCATTCCATCGTTCTACCTTTTCTCTCTCCATTCCTCAGAATTCTTATTGGGACTATTCCCGCCTTCTTCAAAGTGATCCTCTCGGCCCCTTTGATACTGTTCTTTTGTTCCAATTTGAATTTCCATGTCCATTTCTTGATTGTCATCCTAAACTGTATTTTCCCTTTTATTTCTTGAAACAGGGTCCTCAATAGGGCCATCCTGGACAATATCTTCCTCTGACACTTTTTGATTTTCCTCAGTTTCTTCTTTACTATTTTTAGATTCCTCCTCTTTGCTGACTCCTTTCTCATTCTTCTCTTGAAATTCTTCATCCTCATTTGAATTTGTATTCCAGCTTTCAGTACCTTCTTCTTCCTCCAAATTTTCCTCCCTAGGTTTATCAATTCTCTCCCGCTCTGTATCTTTTTCTACATTCTGATTTTTGGTGCTAGGGAACTTAATTTTGTCTTTCCCTTTTACAATTTCACTCTTTTTGCTCTCTCAGACTCCTTATTTTTCCCCTGGTTAGGGTTCTTAACCATAGCTTTATTATTGCAGTAGCCTTCGACTAACAGAACTAGGCCTTCATGCAGGATAGGATGCATTTCCTTCTTCCTGTGAGCAAATAAACTTTAGACCAAAGAGAAGCGTAGGTAAAAGGGAAAATACAATCTTACGTTGTGTCTGAAATGATTAAGGAAAACAAAGTGGAATTTATGCACTCTCTTGCTTCTTTCGTCTAGGATGAAATACTCCCTTATACAGCATAAGACATCCCTCCATATCCCCTTAATCTATTCCAATTCATAGAAATCCCCATTCTTGACTAGCTTATGTTCTTCCACATCCGTCTTGGGGAACTTACAAAAGGCCTCATTTGAAATGCTTGTCTGCTTGGAGAATTTAAGTCCATCCATAGGCAGCCCTATAGCCTCTACTATAAAATCCTCAATTAGGTTCACTGTGATACCATGCAAAGTGACCCTTTCATCAATCCAATTTTTGAAAAAAGTTGTAGTGATATGTGGTTTTGACCCATGGAGCCTTTCCATATAGTTCACGACTTTTCCTTTCTGCAGAATTCTCTAGACATCTTGTTTCTCTCTCCATTCATCATAGTTTTTGGGTTCCTACTTCCTTGGTTCTCACTTCCTTTTGTGAGCCATACTCATTTCCTTTGAAACCCAGTCGCTATGAACTTTACAATGATCCCACCTGCTGCCAATTTGATTTGAAAGTTGGCTTTGTTTGGGCATGTTCAGGATCCGCTTCTCACTCTCAAGAGCCTTCCTCTTTAATGATTGTAGACCTTTCCCTATGAAGCCACTCCTCTAACTCATTATATTTATATTACAATCTAATCTTTCCTTTCTTTGCATGAGTTGCATCATGAAGAATGAGCGCCCTCAGTTCCACATTCTTTTCTAATGTTTCCTACCACCTCACTTTTTGTCCTGTCCAGACTACACAGTTTGCTAACCAATCTATAACTCCATTGGTTTCATGATAGGTGTGGGTTATAGTCACTTTATAAAAAAAATTTTTAAGGTTTTCATCTCCATTACCATAGCCTCTATAGTCCAAGACACAGTATTTTTATTGTTAAGAATATTTATGATGTTCAATGAGTCCCCTTCTAGCCACAATTTGGGATATCCTGAATCCACAACTATTTTGATGGTCTGAAGGGCAAAAGTAGCTTTGGCAATGTGACAATTCGATTTACCAATGGGGATTGCAACATCATCAATTACCTTTCCTGTATGGTTTCTCAAGACTCCACCACAACCTGCATTCCCCAGATTCCCTTTAGCAGCTCCATCAAAGTTTCCTTTAATCCACCCTTGAGGGGGAGCATTCCATGTAACTCCTAATCTGGGATTATCAGGTTTACCTTTAGAATTTTCTGTACTTAAGGGATTATCCACTTGGAGAGTTGAGCTTGGATTCTTTTGTGATAAAAAATTCTCCTTAATAGCTCTAATGATTTTCTATCCTACCACCCATCCAGGGAGTTCTTTATTTCTAAAAATTTGGTTATTTCTTTCCTTCCATATTCCCCACCAAATATGGGGAAGAGTAAGTTTCCATTAAAAAATTACTTCAGAATTCTTGGAGGGGCAATACCAGCTTTTAAGAGACAATTCCACATTTTTATGATGGATCCATGCGATGCCCCACATATTGAGGATCTCTTTCCAGACTAGCTATGTAAAAGAATAGTTTATGAACAAATGATCACACTAACATTTTAGATAGTTACTTTACCCAAGATCACACTAACATACCTTTATGTTTCTAAATGACAAAGAATTTTATAATATTATGGTAGATGGTGCTCCAAAATGGGTGACTAGGCTCTCATAGAACTCAAGAACAGAGTTCTCATTTACTTCCTTCAAGGGGACTACTTCCACCCACTTGGTGAAGTATCCTATGGATGTTAAGACCCACTTATGTAAAACACTAGATGGAGGATTAATCATGCCAATAAAGTCAAAACCCCATTGCATGAAAGGTTACTCAACTTAAATAGGCTTCAGTGGCATAATAGCTAGCTTTTATTTCCCTCTAAACATGGCACATTTTGAACACTTCCTCACCTATGCTTATGCATATCTAAATAAATAGGCCAAAAATAACCAACTGTAATGATTTTTTTAGTAGTGGTCTTGGTTGCAAAATGGCCTCATTGAGAACTATCATAAAATTGCTAGAGAAGCTTATCAAATTGGTTAGTTTCAACACATCCTAAGAGTATACCTCTAATGTCCTTTTTGAATAGCATTCCATCAATCATAATTTATGACACTAATTTTAGCTTGAAGTGTCTTCTTTATGATGCATTAAAACCCATTGGACACTCTCCCATTCAGATAAATCTTGTAATATTTTGTGTCCAACTAGATGGAAGAGTGTCTTCATCTTGTTTTTGAGTGTCTTGGATTACTAGGATTGTCTCTTTTTCTTCATTCACATATTCAAAAAGATGTTCACATAATCCATTTCCTTGAACTAGCTTCATGATCCTGACCTAAATTTCATACTCCATATACTTGGTGACCCATCCAACTTTCTTTTCATTTAAGTCTCTATTGAGGATAAAATCATTCACACTTGGATGAACCACCATCAATATGATCTTACTATTTGAAACTAGATTCTTGAATTTCTTCAAAATTATTACAACATCAAGCACATGTTTTTCAACAATGCTATATCTTTCTTCATAATCCTCCAAATCTTGGTTTAGTAATGTCTTGCTCTAGACCTTGATCATTCTACTACATGAGCATGGCTGGAATTTCATCTAATGGGTAAAAGGCATACATATATAAATCCTTATTAAAATTTGGATTTAATAGAGTGGGGACATGAGATATGGTCTCCTTGATGGCCTTAAATTTCCTCTTACCTTCTCTTATCCATGTGAATTCTTTGCCTTTTCTCAACAAATGAGTGAGAGGCTTAACCATCTCTACAAATCCTAGAATGAACCTCCTAATGAAATTGATATTTCCCAAGAAGCTCTAAAACCCTTTATTGTGTTTGAGAAGTGATAGAAAAAGGATTGCTTCTATCCTCTCTAGATCAATGGAAATACTAGATTAAAACACCACATAACCTAGAAGTCTTCCTTAATGCACTAAAAAATGCATTTCTTTGGATTCAAACAAAATCCAAATTGTCTACATCTATTAAAAATATATCTTAAATGTGTTAGATGTTCATTAGGCTTTTTTGAGAAAACTATTATTTAATCAAGGTAAATTAAAACCATATAATTCAAAATACCATGAAAATCAGCATCCATTACTCTTTGGAAGGTGTCTCCAACATTGGAGAGTCCAAAAGGCATTTTACAATATGCATAGGGGGGCCATTTCATTATGAAGGTAATTGTATGCCTATCTTCGTCTTTCACCATGATCTTATTATAACCAGAATAGCCATCAAGTAATGAGAAACTTTGAGAACCTACCACCTTTTGTAGAATTTGATCCATAGAGGGTAGTGGGTAATGATCCTTTAGAGACACCTTATTAAGGTCCCTTAAGTCAACACAACCAAATATATCCATTATTTTTCCTCACTGGCATAAGGTTTTCCACCTAAGAGTAATGTTTAATTGGAAATCTTATCCTAGATTTGATCATTTTATAGAGTTCTCTTCTCATGAGATCCTCTACTCTTGGGTTGACAGGCCTCTATTTTGACCTAACTAGATTGGCATTTTTTCTAATCCAATGTTGTGCTATGCAAGATTGGGGTCAAACCCTTTCAAGTATTTATATTCCCAGATAAATATATCAAAAAATTCTTGTCATAGAATAATTAATGCATTTCTTTCCTTTATTATATTGACTTTTCATAGCTTCGATGGCTTGCCTTTAAAGATATATATATTTTCATAGTGTTCTTATTTAGTTAAGATGCATGCCTTCCCTTTTCTTACTTGGTCATTTTAATTTAATATGATCTCTAATGTCACAAGTCCTTTTAAGAAGCTTATTAGATATCAACTATACTATTTGATCATCATATTGATTCTAGAACTTGTTTTGATTCCTAAGGTATAATTATGACTCTTACATTAGGAAACATATGATTTGGTCAACATTATCAAAGACTCAACAACTCACCTCATTGTTAGGTATAATTGGTCTACATATAATCTTAACCTTATCTTGGCCTTGGCTACCTTTGACTCCTCCTACTATCTCATATTAGGCACCAATAGTAACAAGCCTATCTACATGTTGGTTTGCTTCTCTTGGTATAGATTGGATGTCAAATGCTATGAAATCCTCCATTAGGTTCCATACTTAGTGCTTATAGGCTTTAAAATGGTGAATCTTAACTACATTTAGGCCTATCACCTATTGCACTATAAATTCACTATAACGTTTGACTTTGAGGAGTTAGATACCTCTCTTTCTTTCTTCTACAAACCATGCAAAAGAGCTTCATATTTAGTTATATTTGAGGTACAACTAAATTAGAGTCTTGTAGTAGAATGATACTTTTGACTTGAAGGTGAAATCAACATGGTTCCCACTCCACTTCTATTCTTTGATCTTGAGACATCAAATAACAAAGTCCATATGCCATTCTATTCTTGAGCAGTGTTAGTTAAGGAAGGTATTGCAACACCTTCCTCATGCATATAGTACACTCCTAATTCTATCTCTTCAAATGATCCTATAGAGTAATTTTTTACTCTATGTTGTATTTAAATTTTTAGTCGAGCACTATAGTTTTGGTTCTCGCATACCTTGGTCATGGCAGTAGAATTTTGGAGCCAAGCGTGAGTTTCTTTTTCATCTAAGTGTCGAAGTGCCATGGAAGCTGCCAAGTGGTATAATCTGAGCATGGGTTCTCTTTCCTCTTTTTTGTTTCCTTCATTTCATTGTTGCGTAAGTGTTGAATTTGAGCAAAAGCTGCCAAGTGTCACTTTTTGAAACATGGCACTGGCTAGCTAGCATTATCCAAGACCCTTTTCATAACCTTCAAGAAGGCCACAGAATGTGCCATGTATCTAATAGTAGCTAAGTGGAATGCACCATGTGTTGGCATCCGCATCTCATATTGGTACGCACATTTCATCTACTTTTTGGTGAAAGGGTTTTAATAAGCTAAGTAGTGGGATCATGTGGAAGGTGCCAGGTGGTAGTCATAAAAGGCCCTAGACTACTTTTAGAAGGAAGGTGGAAGTCACCACGTGTCAGCATCCAAGAGATAGCCGATTTAATGCCTAGGTTCAATGCAATGGTTCAATGTTTTTGGTTTAATGCCTCAGTTAACATGTAAATGGCACATAGTGTTGAACCATTAAACCATTTTTGGTTCATTAGGCAATTCAAGGGAGTGTCCCAAGAAGCTAAATGGGTCAAGTACCTTTTTGGAAGGCATAGAAGCATCGTTCCATTTTGTTTAAGTGTTGAAGTGTAGCAGAGGCTGCCAAGTGTCACTCTCTAAGCCCCTTTCTACTCCATCCCCAGAAATAGCGGAAGGCACCACATACCCCTAGTAGGAGAAGCAGAAGATGCCATGTATCTTCCCAAGAATAGTGGAGGTCACCATGTGTCAACTTCTAAGATACCATCTTCGAACTTCATTGCTGTATAAAGATTGTGGTGGGTCTTAGGTGTTATTTCAAAGGTCTGTGAAAGCACTAAGTATCAACATGGGAAGACTACCACATGCATCTATCCCCTTTTAAAAAGTTGCTCAGGCAAGGAATGCGGTGAGTTTTATTTTGTTAAAACTACTAAGTATCAAAGAAGTAGATTGAGACAGGTGTCGAAGGTGGAGTGTTCCTCAGGATATAGAGAAAACCAAAATGCCATGTGTCTTCAATAAATTAGGTAAAAAGTGCCAAGTGTCATTCTCTAGTGCCTTCTAAGTAATAAGGATAATTTTAGGAATTATCTAAGTGTCCTATTCCATTTCAACAAAATAGAGTGTTTCGTGTATCTGTTATAGCAAAGTGAGATGGAGGGAAACTCAGTGGGAGTTATTCCTGGTAGATGAAACAGTTCACTAGGTAGATTTTTGGAACCTGCAAGCATTAAAAGGGCCGTCTATTTGTCCCCTATAAGCAAAGGTAGAATAGATATTTGAGCGGCTAAGCAGGTGATGGAATGAGAAATTTAGGCACAGAAGGAGGTACTAGTCATAAATCACCATGCCATAGTTAAGGCAATTCTTCATAAGACCAAGATGCATCCAAGGCATTGAAAGCACCATCTATTTGTCCCCTATGAGTTAAAGATGGAGTAGAATTATGTGGGAAGGGGGATGATGGAAGGATACATCTGAGGCTATAAAAGATGAGGATCAGTATCAAAGAAAAAGGAGGGGGGACTTTCTATAGTTTAGAATTTCTAGAGTTTTTGACCAGTAATATCATTTGCATTTGTCTCATTTTCTCGAGTTGTAAAGTTGATGTAATTGTGCATGTTTCTATGCCTTTTATGTGGATAAATGAATTAAGAAGATTGAACTCTATGCCTTGGTTGATATTACCTATGTCATTTGCAAAGGTAGTTTATACTGTAGATATTCTAGAGTTATGATTAGGAATGTCATTTGCTTTTATATTGTTTTCTTGAATCAAAAGTTCTACATAACTGTGTGTGTTTCTATGCCTCTTATGTGATTGGAAGATTCTTATAAGAAGATTGAACCCTATGCCTTTGTTGACATTCTTTGTATCTCAGCAAAAGAAGCCCCTATTGTGAGCCCTTATTTCTATTATTCTGATCTTTTACATTGATCATGCACTAGTCTACTCTTAAATGTAATTGAATCCTACATATAGTCTCACTGTGCTCAGGTTAGGATTAGGATTACACTCAGGCACATTGCCATAGTTAGGTTTCATTTCCTACATTTGCATTTTTGTCCAGTTTCCTATCCCTTTTCCCCCAACACTTGATATAAAAAGAAGAGACCAACTTCTCTAAAATCTGGAGGTTGTTTCAAGCTGCAATATCCCACAACTTGAAACTTCCCATTGTTGATTGATTAGAATCAAGTGAAATTTTCATCATCAATAATTTTTGGCACACCTGATGGGACCAAATATTTCAAGGAGTTGAAGAATTTTTGGTGTGTTCTTTGCCCAACTAGCCTTTGGAGGTTTTTATTTTATCAACACCAACAGTGACTCTGAGTTGAATCAGTCGGTTGAGTAGTCTTGGTATCATCAAGAAATCACCATTTGGTATGTATAATTATTTTACTCAGAGTTATGAGTCTTATTCTCCTTCATATATTTTTAATCAAGAACAAGTTTCTCCTGGAATCATGTCAAGTAACAAGGATGCATATGGTCATGAGTTTTGCCCTTCACAGGTTCGATATGACCAACCTTAGCCATATCATGAGCTATACCAGTCTTATGCCCAGTCTCCCTAATGTGTCACATCCCATGCTCAACCTAATCTTATTTTCACCTTCAAAAAATCATTATTGGGATATAAAAAATATGTGTTAGAGCTCGACAATAGAAGGGGATGTGGCCAAGAAATTCCTAATCATGTCATCCATCAAGTAAGAATTGTAGTAGATATAATTAAAAGTGAATGGGATCCCATTGAAAGAGTAAATTGGAAAAGGCTTACATATGAGATGTTGGATGTGTGTGGCTTGATTGCATTTCTAGAAGAGATGCTAAGCATTCATGAGAGATAGCCTTACCAAGTCTATCAACCTGCACATTCACTACAATAAGTTTCATATCAGATATGCACAACCCCTGCTTATGAGCCAGATTGAACCTATCAAGATTATTTCCCCAATAATGTCAAGTCTATGTTGGCAATGAAGGAAGCAGACTCCAAACCCTCACCTTCACCTTAAGAAGCTTCTTTCTTTTCATCTTAGCCTTCGTACACTCCCCACTTCTATGATGATTCCTATGAGCTCCAAGAAAGACTTTGTCAAGAAAATCTAGCTAAGCAAGTTGAGGAACTAGAGGCAAAGATGAGATTGCTTAGAGAGAGAGAGATAGAGCTTTCAAACCTTAAAAGGGAGCCTACACCAAAAGATACTTCTTATACCAATCCTCAGGTCCTTCAGCATGATGACAAGTTTCCAAGTTGGAAGAAAGAAGATCATGAAGTAGTTGAAAAATTTGAAGAAGAGTATACTCAGTTCATGGCTAGTCAAGAAGATTTCATGATAGATGAGGAGGAAATCACCATGGGTACCCCCTTTGATGAACAAGAAGACAAGTCACAAGCTTTTGCCTTAACCTCTGATGAGGAAGAGATCATTTTTGACTTTTTATTCACTTTATAAGAAGATATGGAGAAGCATGGACACTCCCTTGATCAAGTCATTAAGACAGGTGACACTATTCGTCAAGAAGGCCATGAACTAGCCAAATGTGGAGAAGACAACATTGAGACTTAGCTAAATATGTAGAGGGGATGCCAGCTTTAAGATTTATCCATTCAAGAGGTTGAAGTCATCAAGGGGCATGATGATGTAATAGAACTCAAAAATGAGGTAGAAGGAGATAAGACAAAAGATGATAGATATTAAAAGATACAGAGCGGAGAACCAACAACCATAGATTTCTTGATGAGACATGACATCGTGAAGAACCAGTATTTGATGAGCTTGCAAGAACAAGAAGAGCTTATGGATGTCAAAAACATGTTTGACTCATACTCACTCAAATGCAAGAAAATCCATGTGGCCTATATAGAGGACATTTCACCAAAGATATACTCGTTTCAATCACTTGTATGGCAACATAAGCTGGCTTGTCATAAAGAAGACGTTAGAAATTTTATTTTTGATCCTGGAGGGAGATAAGGATGCTTAATTAATGTAGTTACGTAGTTTCCAATTCCCATATTGTTTTTTTTTTCCATTGTTGTTTTCCCACTTTCCTTTTAAATAAGTTTTTAAACACAGAGTTGGTGGCTTAGAAATTTTTAATTCTTTAAATTTTTGCCACATTAAATGCTTCCCAAATATTTTGAAATCTCTACGGTACCTTGCGCCACAACTTGCATAGCGTGTCCACCTCATTATTTCCTAAAGATTGAGTAGGATATGCTAATGGTCATCCAAATTTAATGCTATTTGAGACTTGATAGGCCCATAAATATCCCTTAACAAGATTTAAAGTTTACAATTCTCAAGCATTCCTGCACCTGCAAAAATATCCTGCTCTTTGTGATTTGTTAGTGCCTAGTAAAATTTGCTTCAGAAAGAGTGTTTCTATCTTACACAAGGTTCATACCAGATATTACATAAAAGATATAGAGATGGTGGGAGCATCGTCTTCACAATGAAGAGCTGGGACATCTGAATCTCTTGATAGGTTTCTTGCTAGTAAATCATATGCTTTAGCTCCTGTGAAACCATCGAGAACCCATATGAGAACCAAAATCCTGGGAGTTGGTCAAGCCAGTGACCCCTTAAAGGTAAAAGATTATGTAGATGAAATCATGGACCCAATCTTGCAAAAAAACACTAGCAAAAATCTTAGAGAAGGGGCACACCAAAGGTATCTTCAAAGAGCTAGAGCAGGGCAATTAGAGACGTTCAAAATGAGGATATGGACCTCACAACTAGCTTAGTTCATTGTCCTAGCTGTGCATCAATGCCCTAATTTGATTGAATTATGCACAGACTTGCTCCATGCACCATCTTACACCATTCAATAGGGTCCCTTCATGGTACAAATCACACCACAAGCTATTAGGGACATGTTAGCCCTACATTATGACAATATCATTGCGTTCCCCACTATTGATAAGATGTAGAGAACATGGGTAAACATCAACACTCAGACAAAGTTTTTGAGGTCTGAGTTACAAATGGTTGATGGTGATACTATGGTACCCATGCTCCCTACCCCAAGAGCTCAGTTTGAGCCAGCTAGCTAGGATGCACTGTCAATGATGGCTATCATATTTGGCATGAAGGATGACATGGTGATATATGTAGAATAAATGGCCATCCTTTTTAGGTTCAAGACAGTCAACAAGATGTAGGAGTATCGACTTGACTTCTTGGAGTACATTGCCTTTTCAATAGTGGAACAACTAACCCATTTCAGATCAAAAGGGGTGTTTAGGTATTCCTCTTATTTGTTCCATCTCATAGTATATCAAAACCCTAAATTTTTCACCCAACATATGGATCTGAACTTGTATGACCCAGGATTTGACCCCCAAAGGACCATTCTTGTGTTTGCATGGACACATGTTTTATCAAGAACTAGTGACCTGTATAATTTTTGGGAACTATTCGTTACCCCCATTATTCATTGCCTTAGCCCTTAACCTATCATAATTAGGTTATTCCCAAGCGTTTCAAACCTCCTTGTTAGTTGTCCAATCCTGTGTGACTTCTATTTTGGCTCCCACCACATGATCATAAGGGTTCATGGTTTCTGTGGGGAACCAGTGTTACTATCGAAGACTTTAACTCTTAGGTTGGAATTCTTAAAAGTCACCAAGTAGGTGTCAGTAGTTGACAATGAATATGGTTTTGAGAAGAAGAGAAAAATGTACAATCTTTTGTGGATGGCAGACAACATAAGCCTAGAAGCTAGAGATGCTGAGACAGTGTTGTTGAGAAAACTGGCCTTCCTAGGGTTCTTACTAGTCGAAGAAAAATGGGTTTATGACCCAAGTGATTACATAGCTTCCTAGGTAAGGACCAATAGTATTGGGACCAAGATTGCACATGAAGGCCACCCTTTTTGGGAGACCAAAAAAAACCTTGCAGAAGATGCTCCTGGTCTCTATGTTGAATTGACAAATTTGCCCCAGCCATAGAATAGGCCATGGGAAACCTTCTATGATAAGTAGAGGGATTATGATACCAAATTCAAGATGACTTCTAGTTTGAGAAGGAAATTGAAGAACAAAGATTGGGATGCGGAGAAGATTGAAGCCTATTAGAAAAATAGGCAAGAAATTTCTCAAACTACCCATTATTTTAGAAGTGTAGATTTAGATGAAAAATGGAACTCTAGGATGAGTGTCATCCCTCCCCTGCCTCTAGCCTAGAAATAAGCCAATTACTAATGCTCAATATAGGGTAGGAAACTAGAGTGGGACCAAGCTAGCAACCACAGGCCTTAGAGCAAGCTGTAGTTGTAGTCACTACATCAACCTAGCCCTAGCCTCTTAGCACCATGGAAAAACAAAGAAGTGTGGTGTCTTCACCACCAAAGGCTTCCACATCATTGGAAGTTATTGAAACCCCAAATTATCCATAAGCACCATTGACAACAAAAGATGTGGAAGGGAAGTAGACATAGCTAGAATTAGAGACACCCAGGAAGAGAAAGAGGGTGCAGTTCCATTTTGATTTAGAGGAGGAAGAGGAACCTTCATAGCACCAAGTGTAGAGCACTGTAATTCCCCCTCAGGTAAGTATTACTCCTCCTCCTCCCTCTCAGTCTGTTCCTTTCCTTGTCAGCATGATGCCTCCACCTAGCCAAATGACACCTCCTATCACCTCTGCCATCCCCATTTTGCAATTCACCCCATCTTTGGCACCTCAAGCCCTAATGTTACCCCATTTCTCCCCCTCTATTCCCAAAAATATGTCCCTCTAGCTTACCCCTAGTCAACCACTACCTATTCAATATGGCCTACCTTAGGGATATCCTTTTATGGGAGGATACATTACATCCCCTTCCACCTTATAGATGCAGGCCAATGCTGCTAGGAAAGCAAGAGAAGCCTAGTTGGAGAAAAAATAACTAAATAAAATAAAGCATCAATTGTCCCACACCTGTGGTCACAATTTGACCCTATTTAGTAGTAGTTGATGGTGACCCATTTGTCACCCAATGTTGTCAAGCTGAGCAAGCAAATGCAGCCAGAGGATTATATAATGAACCTAGTGGCCATTGATATGTCCCTATTTAGGCCCTAAGATAGAGTTGAGCTATTGACAGAATCCACTTTTGTAGTCACAAAAGATTATTTGAAAATATCAAGAAGACTACAAAAGATGGAGGCTGATTTGGCCAAAGAAAAGGAAAACTATAGCAGTTTGGCCAAAGAAAAGGAAAACTATAGCAGTTTGGCCAAAGAAATAAATAAGAGAGATAAAGAAATAGCAAGCCTAAATAAATAGTTGCAAGATATTGTTTCCCTTTAGATTCATTAAGTAGTCCAGGCCCAAAATGATTCATTAAAATTAGAGATCACACTTGCCAAAGATGCAGCAACAACCCTTAGGTAGGAGAAAGCAGCATTATAGGGAAGAGTCAAAGGACTTCAACTGCAAGTTACCCAATAATAGTAGAAGCTACTAGATGAACAAATCAAGGCTGTGGCTTTTCAAGCCCAATTCCAAGTAGAGCAACAAAAAGCAACACAACTGATGCTAGAACTAGCTAATAGGCCACAAGGTGTAGGAGTGATAAAGTTGGTGAAGGAGCTCTACGAGTCAATGTGGGAAAGAATCTCCTCAAAGATTATCTAGCTCAGGCCATCTCTTACCTTCATGCTCAATGCACAATAATTGTGTGAGAAGGTGGAAGATTCAGTGCAAAACACTCTAGCTACAGTCTCCAATAGAGTCATAGACTCCCAAACCTTGTTTTAGAAGCTCTATGATGTGATGGATGTGACATTGGTAGCCACAAGAATCACTGATAGAATGGTCGCCACAAAATGGGTCAATAAGGCTCAATTGCAATGTCGCAGCTAGTAGTTGTAAAGAGCTTCTCAAAGTCATGAAAGAATGCATTGATGAGATGAGATAACATGTTGAAGATCTAGTGCAACTAGGCCTTCCTTATCCATTTCTAGATGCCAACATGGTGTTGATGGTTGATCAAATTGAACCATTGTTGTTGGCCAAATAGAGGGATCAAATAGTTTTCTAGGACCTATGAGATGATTCCTCAGTCTCAAAAGTCAAAGCTATTTTGGTTCTTATTTCCCAGCTAGAATTCGAATTGAAAGCTATAGTCTAGATTCTAAAAACTTTTTCGCACAAGGATATCATTAACCTTGATCTAGATTTCATTGAATTGTAGAACAAGCAAGGGTTATCTGACCATGAATGGTCCATCTCCCAGACAACACTTTTGAAGCTATAAAATTTTGAAATTTTGATAGAGTGAGAGTCGAGTTTCTTTTTGAGTAGGCTAAAAAGTCTTGGGGGTGACCAGTAATTGTAGAGTAATTTTTTACTCTATGTTGTATTTAAATTTTTAGTTGAGCACTGTAATTTTGGTTCCCACATACCTTAGTCATGGCAGCATAATTTTGGAGTAGAGCATGAGTTTCTTTTTCATCTAAGTGTCAAAGTGCCACAGAAGCTACCAAGTGGCATAATCTAAGCATAGGTTCTCTTTCCCCTTTTTTTCCCTTCATTTCATTTTTGTCTAAGTGTTGAATTTGAGCGGAAGCTGCCAAGTGTCACTTTTTAAAACATGGCGTTGGCCAGCTAGTGTCATTCTAAGACCCTTTTCATAACCTCCAAGAAGGCCATAGAAGGTGCCATGTATCTAATAATAGCTAAGTGGAATGCACCATGTGTTGGCATCCATGTCTCATATCGGTACCCATGTTTCATCTACTTTTTGGTGAAAGGGTTTTAATAAGCTAAGCAACAGGATCATGCAGAAGGTGCCAGGTGGTAGTCACAGAAGGCCCTAGACTAATTTTGGAAGGAAGGCAGAAGTCACCATGTGTTGGCATCCAAGAGACAGTTAGTTTAATGCCTAGGTTTAATGCAATGGTTTAATTTTTTTGGTTTAATGCCTCGATTAACGTGTAAATGATGTGCAACATTGAACCATTGAACCATTTTTGGTTCATCAGGTAGTTCAAGGGAGTGTCCCAAAAAGACAAAGGGGTCAAGTACCTTTTTGGAAGGCATAAAAGCATCTTTCCATTTTGTTTAAGTGCCGAAGTGTAGCGGAGGCTGCCAAGTGTCACTCTCTGGCCCCTTTCTACTCCATCCCCAAAAACAACAGAAGGCGCCACATACCCCTAGTAGGAGAAGTGGAAGATGCCATGTATCTTCCCAAGAATAGTGGAGATCACCATGTGTTAACTTCTAAGAGACCATCTTTGAGCTTCATTTCTGAATAAAGATTGTGGTGGGTCCCAGGTGTTATTTTAAAGGTTTGTGAAAGTGCATAGTGTCAACATACAAAAACTGCCACATGCATCTATCCCCTTTTAAAAAGTTTCTTGGGCAAGGAATGTAGTGAGTTTTATTTTTTTTAAACTACCAAGTATCAAATAAGTGGATTACGATAGGTGTCGAAGGTGGAGCGTTCCTGAGCAGGATATAGAGAAAACCAAAATGCCACGTGTCTTTAGTAAATCAGGTGGAAAGTGCCAAGTGTCATTCTCTGGTGCCTTCTAAGTAATAAGGAGAATTTCAAGAATTGACTAAGTGTCCTATTTCATTTCAATAGAACAAAGTGTTCTGTGTATCTGTTATAGCAAAGTGAGATGGAGGGAAACTCGATGGGAGTTATCCCTGGTAGATAACACAGTTCACTAGGTAGATTTTTGGAACTTGCAAGCATTAAAAGGGCCATCTATTTGTCCCCTATAAGCAGAGGTAGAATAGATAGTTGAGTGGATAAGTAGGTGATGAAATGAGAAATTTAGGCATAGAAGGAGGTAATAGTCATGAATCACCATGTTGCAGTCAGGGCAGTTCTTGATAAGACTAAGATGCATCCAAGGCATTGAAAGTGTCATCTATTTGTTCCCTGTAAGTTAAAGATAGAGTAGAATCACACAAGAAGGGGGATGATGGAAGGAGACATCTAAGGCTATAAAAGATGAGGACCAATATCAAATAAAAAGGAGGGGGGACTTTCTATAGTTTAGACTTTCTAGAGTTTTTGACCAGTAATATCATTTGCTTTTGTCTCATTTTCTCGAGTTGTAAAGTTGATGTAACTGTGCATGTTTCTGTGCCTTTTATGTGGCTAAATGAATTAAGAAGATTGAACTCTATGCCTTGGTTGATATTACCTATGTCATTTGCAAAGGTATTTTATATTGTAGATTTTCTAGAGTTATGATTAGGAATGTCATTTGCTTTTGTCTCATTTTCTTGACTCAGAAGTTCTACATAACTGTGCATGTTTCTGCACCTCTTATGTGATTGGAATATTCTTATAAGAAGATTAAACCCTATGCCTTTTTTGACATTATCTATATCTTAGAAAAATAAGCCCTTGTTGTGAGCCCCTATTTCTATTATTTTAATCTTTTACATTGATCATGCACTGGTTTGCTCTTAAATGTAATTGAATCCTACATATAGTCTCACTGTGCTCAGGTTAGGATTAGGATTAAACTCAGGTGCATTGCCATAGTTAGGTTTCATTTCCTGCATTTGCATTTCTATCTAGTTTCCTATCCCATTTCCCCCAACACTTGATTTAAAAAGAAGAGACCAGCTTCTCTAAAATTTGGAGGTTGTTTCAAGCCGCAATATCGCATAGCTTGAAACTTCCCATTGTTGATTGATTATAATCAACCATAATTTTCATCATCAACAGATCCAAAATATTAAAGGGAAGATTAGTACCTTTGGACTACACATTGGAGATGGAAGCATCACTTATCATTTGAGTAACATGAGGACAAAAGGGACCATTTTTACTATCTATGGGTTTGAGGCACTCATTGAATTTCAAGGGCCTTAGTAGCTACATCTAAATAAGTAGGTTACTGACTTGTCTTAAGAGATGATGTAAAAACCCTAGGTTTCCCCAAGTTGTCCTCCAACATCTTCTTCTTATCCCTTATCTAAGCTACAACTAGTTCATTTTTCCTCTGTGAATCTTATCCCAAACTAGCTACCAATTTCTCAAACACATAGTCCCCTTCTTGAAATTTCATGCATGTCATATCAGTTGGTTCCCCACCCATTCTCCCTTATTATTGGATTTGAACTTTTGATTGTGACATGGCAAGTATGTTGTCTTGAAATTTTTGGGGGCCTTGTGGTGGAAGAGGAATCATGTCATGATTCTAAAATGAAGGAGCATGATGCCAACTATGGTCTTGATACATGTCCCCAATAGAGGCCATCACCATCTCATTGGACTATCCCTCAGACTACCATGAAACTTCTTGAGCATAGTTTTTCTGAGTTGACACAATATTTCTAAAATTACTTGCAACATTGGGATTATAGTATCTTAATTAAGGCTTTTATCCCTATCCTTGCTAATTAGATTGATAGGGTATATTATTATACTATAAATTCTAATTATTATTCTGATATGGTCTATATGGTGAAGCCTATTTCCTCTCCATTACAACCAACATATTATTATAGGCTTTGAGAAGACTTTAAATCTTCCCTAGTTTATTAGTCTACTCACCTTATGTTTGATAAAACTTTATTGATTATAGAACTGGAGCAACAATTGGGGTAGGAAGATGTTTCTTTGGGAAGAGAGGCATTGGTGTCCTTGGCACCAACTTGTGTACTTGTATAAGGTAATTTTAAGCCCAAATTGCTACTTAAAAATACCTAGGTAAAGTGTTCCCTCCCATGGATTATATCATTACATATACATCTATGTTGAAAGCCTTCAAATAGTACAAAAAACATAGTTAGGCATAGGTTTGATCACCACAGGGATTCTATCCCAGGTCTTCTAAAACTAGTAGTTAAAATCCACCATGAATTCATGATTAAATCTCTTGATCATTGTGAGATTCTCCACAAGTGAAAGATGATCACTCTTGTCCTCAAAATGTTTATACATGACCTCTCCAAACACATCCTAGTTGTTGATTGATGTAGGGGCCAATCCTCTATACCACTAAAGTGCTTTCACTTTAGAAGAGGTTGATAAAAACCTCATTGCTACATTTTCTTGAGTTACATGATGTATTGAATAAATGTTAGCAATGTCAGTAATGTGGTTTATAAGGGTGATGGGATTTTTTCTTATATAATAGGTAAGATCCTTCAAATTTGAGACATTAATATCATCCCATTGAGTAAGGTTCAAAGGAGTACCACCATTGAATAACACAAAGGCTTTCCTTCTATCCATATGAGGTATGGGGTTTACAATAATGTTTTGTGGAATGATACTGGCTTGAATAAGAGGATTATAGGTGATGATATGGGGAATGAGAGGGGTAGGTGTAGGCTTTGGCTAAGAGGCTTTCTTATTCTTTGTTTATTATAAAGGTATCTCAGAAAAATCTAATTCCTTTCCTTTTGTAGAGGATCTTATTATAACTTTGGGGGGTATGAATATTATTCAAATGTGAAAATTAAACTCTAAAACTCACAACCATACTCATAAATGAAAAATTAGTGGGGTCCCACTAGGCAAGCCATAACTATTAGCTCTTTAGATTACACCTTGGATGAAAAGAGGAAATTTCAAGTCCTAATTTCAAACTTCGACTAACATAGGAATGTTCTAAGGCTATGGGTTGCCTATAACTAGACTAGACCTCTATGATTTTTTTATGAGGCTAGCTCCTTAGATTTCATAATTTGAACCATTGCTTCTAAATGTAAGACTCGTTGGGTTAAAAAGGGGCAAGAAGTTTGCATAAAACATAACCTATTCTAAGTTGTGGTGATGCACCAATAATTTATTAGATCCACACTTAATCTTGGACTCATTAACATAATAATTAATTATGAAAGAAAATAATGCAATAGTTACTATGCTTTTTATGCAACAATATTTTTATAGAGGTCCATTTGATGCACTCAGACTAGGGAGCAATGAAAATCAGGTTTGGTGAAAGACCTTAAGTTCATCTATCCACTATACTCTTGAGAGATAAACGTTGAGACACACTATATGCCCTAAAAAGAAGATTTATAGCACTTAGGTTGAGTTTAGACATGCAAAATGAAGATAACATTCACAATCTGATATTAAAAAAATATAAAACACTAAATATAGATTAGAAAAATGACTGTAAAATACTCTATTCACTACTCCAAGAGGTGTTGAATACAAATTTGGTAGATTCTAATCATACCAACTTGAGGGATGAAAAATAATAGTTCAAAGGATATATTTATAGATAAATGAAAGCAAGAGAGGGGAATTTTTAGCACCCAAAAATGGAATCAAACAAATTCAAACCCATCTAAAAATATGTATCAACTATCACCATGAATAAGACCACTAAAACCCTTCCTGATTGATTTAGGTCACTCTAATCCATTGCATTATTATAATATCTTCTCTATGACGCCCCATGGTGGATGTAATAGTGGGGTCAAGTAAATTTCACCTTGTCCTGATAAAAAAATTCTCATGATTGGTTTTTTGATGCATGCCCAAGTGGGGAGAAAGGTTATTTTCATGTATTTATCTTTATTGATGTCCATTGAAGTCTACATGTCTACCTATGTAAGTCCCCCATGACATTGTTTGATCCTTAAATATTAATTCTTAGCTCAAACTAAATCATGTTCATGCTCAGATCCATCATGCTTGTTTGCCTTAGTCAAAAATTGACCTTTCAACATCCATGTAAGACATTTGGGATCTCTTTTATTCTTATTGGTTATCAAAAACCAACTCAGATCCTTAAATTTTTTACCCTTGATCACACTATCAGATCTACCTAAGGTGAATGAACGTGATCCATAAATCCTCTACTTAGACTCACACTTATACCATCTATCCATCATGTTTTTACTCTTGAGATTCTTTAATTCTTTGACCTGCTTGGGTGCTTTTGATCTAGAATCCTTGATTGAATGCATGTAATTGATCTATCAAGACCCACCATTTACAATCAAATGGATATTTCATGGTTTAAAAGATGACATCCTTGATCCTATCAAATGGCATTCACATGACCACCATTGATGGTTATGTGACTATCAAATTTAAGCTCCATAAGATTTGTCTTGCTCTATCTTTCAATTTGATGTCCCACTGATCATCATTTTTCATCCTATAGAACATAAATGACATCCTGTTAACCATCAAATTTAAACACAAAAAGATTTTTTCCCAAGCTCTATTTTTACATTCATGTAAACATCTTTGGATTTTTACATCCAAATGGATATTTTTAGGGGATTAAACTTGACATCTATAGGGCTGTCTTAGACTTTTGAAATTAAATAACTATTTATTGAGGTCTAAATCTGATGCTTGTGCACCTGTCTAGATCAAAAATTCCACAAGTTATTTCTTTCAAACATTTTTCTAGACAATTCCTTTGGTCTTTATTTAGAACACTTTTCTCAAAGGAATTTATTTGACTTATAGTTACCATGATCAATTATTGTAGACAAAATGTCTGAAAGAATTCATGTTTTGGTCCTTTGACCTTTCGAAAAGTGCCTTTTGGAACTTTGACTTAGTCCATCTTTCTATATAAATATCCTTTAAAGAAAATTTAGAGGACACTTTCCTAAGAAATTGACCCTTTAGAGTTTCTATGTTGGACCCTTTGGAAAAGAAATTGTGCCCTTCAAAAAAGTGTTTGGGATAATTTCCCATAAAAGTGCCCTTTCGAACCTTGAAGTGGACTATTTTTTTGTAACCTTTGGGGAAACTTTTTGGGGCACTTGCTTGAAAAATATATCCTTTAGGGAAATTGTAAAGGATCACTTTCTCAAAGATAGATCCTTTGAGAAAAGTGTTGAAGACACTTGGCTTCAAAATTACAATTCAAAACTTTTGTAAAGGACCCTCTTTGAAGAAATGAACCTTTGGGGAAATTATTTCAGACAAAATGTTTGAAACCAATCCCAATACTTAAACAAAAATTTTGAAACACAACTCTCAAAAGAATGAAGCCTTGTACATTTATTGTCAGCTTTATGTGGAGCACTTCCTTTGATGGAAACATAAATTTTATACTTGGCCAAAAGTTGGAAAAGATGTAAACTTAGGTCTTTCTTAGATCTATTCCTAAAACTACTTGGCACCATGAAACCTACTTGGGTTCCCCCATTTCCATGTTTAGCCTGCTTCAAAGCCACCTGATCCATTTATCAATTGAGACCCTGATCATCTATTTAAACTAGGCATAAGCTTGGTATGTGGGAAAAAATGGCCAACATATTGACAATAGTAGAATTGGTAAGAGGCACATGAGCCTCAGGATGTAAGGTATGATCCATATAAATAATATGAACATCCTGATTAAAAGCATGAATTTTGGCTAAGGTTTTTTGAAAATGCTAGACATCCAAGTTTCTAGATTGATCTTAGGCCATTATATAGTTATCATCATATGTTTTAGAAATTCTACATGCTTAAGAATTAGGGGTAGTTTTAGAGGGTTAAATCTTAGTATTACTATATTTACAAGGAGACATGATGAGAATATATTGAAATAATTTGGCCACTCCAACAAGTGAATCCATATTTAGGTAAAGAAGGCTCCTGAGGATTGTATGGAGGGGGAAAATTAGTAATATCATCAATGATAAGAATAGTATGATCCCTAGGTAATAGATAAGGAGGAAGCCATTGTGAAATGTAGGGGGGAAACTTGGTAGTATTACAATTATGTTGCAAATCATTGGGTTCATCATCATCAAAGTTCAAAAGAGTAACTTGTAAATTAGGATTCATGTTAATGAATTCAAGTAAAGGAGCAATATTGATCTTAGGAATGGTAAGAATATGATATTGTTATTTAGGATTGGGAATATAAATTATCTATGGGTTGGGATTAGCTTCATCCTTATACTATTTTTCATTATGTAAAAATTTAATACATTGACTATTAGAAGAAGTAATGGCCCTCATTTGATGACTCCATGGATGACCAAGGAGTATGTTTTAAGATAGTTTTAAGTCAAGGACCATAATATTGGTTCAAATAGTCTTAGGTCTAATGGCTAATGGAAGCCAAATGCAACCAAGTGGATTTTGATTTGTCTTATCAAAACCATGATAAGTAAGATGGGTTTTCTTGAGACGATCCTTGTTATAACCAAGTTATTAGATGAGCCATAAAGATGTAACATTAATATCACAACCTTCATCAACTAAATTTTTTTAGATAAGAGTGGTATTAATGGCTACTTTGATAAAAAGTGGTGGATCATCAACATGAAAGAGAATTTCATCATTGATCATGTCCTATTCAAGGAATTCAATAGAAATATTGAAAGGACACCTAGTTTCAATGATATTTATGTTGGTAGGTTAAGGTTCAATAAAAATTGGTTCTTTATCTAAGGAGGATAGATAATCAATTTCTTAGATCTATTGCATAAAAAATTTATGATGGTAGGGAGAAATACGAACCAACTCCATAAGTAGAATCTTATAAGGCATAGAGTTGAGTTATTCAAGAAAGCTCTAATGAGACTTAAAAGAACTAGCATGAGGTTTAAGAGGTAAATTAGTTTTTGGAGGAATAGATGTGGTTAGAGGATCAGAAGGAGGAGATGGTTCCTCTTGTAATTTTGAATCATGATTAGTAGTGGTAATATATTTAATAATTTGTTCTTACAAAGATGGATTTTTAGGCTTGGTAATGGGATCTTTATGAGTCAGTTTACGACAATAATGAACCTTAATAGTATTGACGTATTAAGAATTGTTAAAATATTGGTCATAATCAACATCAATGGCATAAACATCCTTGAAATTTGGTTGATTATTTGAATAATATTTTTGGTTATTTGAGGTAGAAGATTTAGAATTTTATCGTTTTTGAAAAGTAGCGGTGTATTATTGACGATGAAGATTGATCATAGATTCATGATTAAATGAATCACAAAGCATATAGGAGACAAAAAATTTAGTGAGCCCTATAAAAGATTTATAAAAATTCCCAATGTCATCATGGAACCAACAAAATAGATTGACATCATACCACTTAGGAGGAGAATTGGGATAAATGAAAGTTTTAAGGGCAGTAAAAATTATTTCATTTTATTAACCTAAAGAGGTGTATGAGAAGGTGAAGGAATATCAGTTTAGAAACTCCTAGTTTGGTTTGCAAAGTATTACTAGTGATAACATTAGATGTTTGTAGATATCCTTTAAGAAGTTTAGGATTAGGTTCAAATTGCTTCATGAGAAAGTCTTGATGTTTAGCTTGATCAAGAGATTCATTATGTGTTTAGGGAGAAAATGTTCAAACCTTATATGGGAGTGTAGGAGTCAAAATGGTGATAAAGATTTTGAATAATTTATCATCGATCATGTTATGGTCAGATTTCTAGGCCAATGATTTTCATCTTTTGATAAATTAATGAGCTGATTCAATGGGAGATTGCTTAGCATTGATGAAGTGGTTAAGACAATTTTTGGGAAGATCATTGTGTTGAAACTTTTTAACCAAAGGATTAACCAAATCTTTAAGTTGACAAATATAATTTTGGGGAATTTTATTATACCATTCTAATACATCACTAGTGAAGGTAATCACTAAGATTTTAGTAGTGGTGAAGGTATTAGTTTGGATCCACTCTTTTTAAAGGTGTCCAAAGGATTTAAGAAATGAGGCAAGGTTTTTAGTACCATCATATTTGATAGTTAGAGATATGTTACCAATATCAATGGAAATAGTGAAGGGGGCCAAAGGCTCATTTTAGTTTGAAGCATCTTGTTATTCATTATGGGTTGAGGAATAACATTATCTAAGGCATCCTGAAGAGGTGGAGGAATGTAATTGGGAATAGCTTGAGGATGGATAGTTAGAGGTTGATTAGCAAAATTTATTAATTTTTGTTTAAGTTACATCATTTTGTTGGTGTTAGAATTTTTAATTATGCTCATTTTTCAGGTAACTTGTGCTAAAATCTGAGTTGTATTTAGAGGTGAGTTGGTGTTTGTAGGAGCACTCACCAAATTGGTGTTAGGGGGAGGGTTATTAAAAGAAGGATTATTAGTGGGATTATTAAGTAAAATTGTATCAATTACTCCCACATTAGTTTAAATATTTTTAAGATGATAAGTTTCTTGATAAGTAAGGAAATGATTTGATCTATCAACTTCATCTTAAGGTGTTATTTGTACCATATTATAGTTCATGGATAAATGAGGAGAAGAGGTTCCCCAAGAGTGATGGTGATCTTGGGAGAAAAAGAGAGGGAGAAATGAACATCCCATATCTTATCTAAATGCATTAAAGTTATCCAAGAAGATTCTAATAAGAGACTTCATTATGACTAAAGAAAGATGAATATAATGTAAAAATGGAGAAATAGAGAACTAGATTGATAAACAATGAAGGTAGAAAGCAGTATAGGGTTGAATGGGTCGACCAAGCATTAAAAATTGGCTCTAAAAATAGTACAAGGTTGACTAGGTTGATCCAGTATAGTGAACAGAGGCTAGAAAAAGATACAAGGTTGACTAGATCAACCTAGTACAATAGGTAGGCAAAATTAAGAAGCCTATAATAGTTTGTGAGATGGAACAAGATAACCTTTGAAAGTTATTTAGAAAATAAATAACTCAATGTAAATTAATAGTTAATTGGATTAATATTGATCAATCCAATTGAGGCACACAACATAAAACCTTTCACAAATGTTGTCTAATGCAAGTTTTCATAATACAAAGTAAAATTGAGAAAATATCAAACAATCAAATTGGAAAGTAAATAGATAACTAATTGGTCAACCTAAATGTTTATTAGATTATTAATATATGTTTTAAAATGTGATGGGAAGTTGGTTATAAGTAAGGAACTAGAATGGCAATCTAAGGATGGTTTCAAGTAGTTTGGGCTAAAAGGGATCTGTAGTGGTAATGAAATAGGCTTGGTATTGGGGCTTACCCCCTCAGTTTACACACTCTAGTGATAATTATATCAGGTGATTATCTATAATATACCATTAACCATGCTTTATACTTAACCAAAGCATCAAGTCGACTTTCCCTTTGGTGATGAAATCCAAGTAGGTTGGCCTTGGGTAGACAAATTTTAAAATGCTTGTTTTGATTTTGTGATTTGGTCATATGTGCATAAAATAGAATATAGTGAAACTAAATGATTAGTTTAAAACCACATAATTAATCTATGTTATATATTATAAGCATGCTAGTAATAAGAAAAGAAAGTGTGAACTAATTACTAGCATATAAGGCTAATTCTAACATTGAAACAAGGTACAATGTTGATATAGTCAATAGTGTATGCATAAAATACAAAATAAGGCCAATAAGGTCAAACTTGTACTATAAACACAATATCTAAAAATGAATAGATTTGTCAAAGTTGACCCAGTTATCCAAATATCACATAAAACATAGAACTAGGTTGACAGGGTCAATCTAGTTGATTGTGTGAGGGTAATTTTAAAGACTACAAATGATAAAAGGAAAGACTGTAAGGAAATAGATAGAGAGATATAAAGTAACCTTGGTGGATTAAATATTTATATAATGAATATTATTTTTTAATAACCTTAATAAATGATTGCAAATTCTACTAACTAGGTTGACTGGGTTGATCAAGCTTTACAAAAACTTGTTACTGAGTGCTTGAACATGTACAAGGTTATCTAGGTCAACCTATTAGTTTGGATTGGATGTATAAAAATATAAAAACTTATACTAGGTTGATAAGGTTGATCTAGTATCTTGTACTTGAAATACTTCACACAATAGTTAGATACTGGGTTGATAGTGTTGATCTAGTATGATAAATATATGATAAAAATAATGATGAAAGAATGAAATAAGGTGAAAAATCTTGAAAGGGTTAGCTCACATCAGGTTCACTAGAATATATGAAATCATAAATTCATCATTTATATAAACCAATCATGGCTTGGAGAAGATAAATCATACCAAAACTTTTGATTGGGATTGCATTTGTTAACTGAGAGCATGACCACTATGGGGATCAGTTAGACCTGATTAGGGGATCACTTGTCAAAATACACCATGATATGAAGGTTTCAAAATCATAAATTCTAACACAATCATGAAACAACCCTAAAATATTCTTAGGTTTATTGTTCACTCTGTTTTAATAAACAAGAAATTAAATCTAATCTAGTACACACCAAATCTTGTGGCATAACATGAGGGGTTAGTAAATAAATAAAAACATGTTTAAGAGAATCTCAATTTAAAAAGTATGAGTAATACCCTAATAGATGGAATATTAAGAGTAATATTATTCAAGCCAATACTTATGCTACTTCTATATACTAAAGAGAGGAGAAAAAAGTTAGAATATACTTACCTAAATGTGAACCCTTCAAGACTCAATCTCTCCCTTAGCTAAAGGGGATTCAAAATAAGTTCTAGTTTGAAAGGATAACTAATAATGGCCAAAAAATCCAAGACTTATCCACAAGACTATATTCTCCAAGAAGAAATCCTAAGCTAAGACTCCTCAAGTATAATGGCAGAAGAGTGGATTGTAAAGAAGTGCACGTGAATAATAATTATTGATTGCATATTAAAATAATGACAAAATTATCTTGTATTTATAGGTGGATCTCACCCTAAATACTTATGAATATTTTGTCTCTATGGAGTCAACCCAGTCAACCCTACATGTTTTCAAGAGATAAATCATCAGGTCTGAAGCTAGGTCAGCTGAAGGGCTAAAAAAGCTCTCAAGTGAAAATACCTAAAAATTGTATAGGGATGACATAGCCTACCCTATGTATTAATTAGAGGCTGAAAATTGTACAAGGTTTACCCAATCAACCTAGTACTATCAACTAGTGAAAGGGGGTTGAAGGTGAGGAAAAGATGGATGGAAAGAGGAAAAGATTGAAAAAGTGTTCAAGGTAGGAGTAGTAGTTTAGGGAATGGTTTTAAGATCTAGTTGGATTGGTAATAATGTGGCAATAAGGAAAACAATCCTAAAAAAGTACCAAAGGTCTACCCATCCCTTTCCCAGTGTACCCCTTAGGGCATGCACTCAGAGATTTAGTCTTGATAGGTTCTCACAAGATGTAAAGAATCATTATTTGATAAAAGGTTTAAAATGTTATGTGTATACAAATTGTGTTATAAATTTACACTCGAATTAATAAAAATACACTATTGAATATCATGTTTTTCTTTAGCTTTAATTGACATGTTAGCTAATACATTGTATTTAACTCTATTTGATGTTACTAACATTTACTTCATATGTTTCCATCTTTAAATTTCAATAGATCCTCATTAAGACGAACAAGTATTCATGGTTTATGCTTCAATGATCAATTTGACCCTTTTTTAATCTTTTGTCTTTAGTTGATTGATTAAATCCATGATTACAATTAAAACTTTAGTCTAAATGTTTTAGCCTAAGTTTTATTTTAAAGTGGATTTATATTTACATGGGATCATTTTATTATATTTTAGACTTGGTTAATTATCCTAAGTTTTAATCATGTTTATTAATACTTCTAAAACCTTAGTCCAAAATTTATCCTAAGACTCTATGTATCCCAACCCTTAGTTTATTGATTTTAATTATTCATAGGAATGAATTAAACATAGTGTCACCAAGTGAAAAAATATCAGGAGATCAAAGTGAAGATCAATGATCCACGATCAAATCTAGAGTCAATAAGTCAAACCTAAATAATGATGATGTGCATTGACAATGTAATAAAGATCTGATGATGAGCATAGAATCAAGGTATCAAAGGATTCTAAAATCAAACATGAGAATGAAAAGTGTCATGATCTCTAATATAGATAAAATATCTAATGGTGAGTAAAGGTTAACAAGTCAAGGATCCTAAGGTGGAATTAAAGAGTGACAAGTGTCATAATCTCAATGAGTGATCAAGCAAATAAATGTCCTATGCTTGATCCTATGAATAAGCAATAAAATCAATAGTCCATGTTTGATCGTGAATTTACTAGATCAATGGTACGAGGCAAGTCAACATTTCAAAGAGCCTAGATTGAATGAGAACCTTACATGTGATGCAAGAGCATTCAAGCAATGGAAAATGTTCATAAAGTACATAAAGAGATCGTAGAGCTACCAAGTGGTAAAATCTCAGAAACTCAAAAGGAAGATCAATAGCCAAAATGAACTTAAGGATAAAAATATTGAAAAGAGATAAATGGTGTGAATTGCAAAAAGATTTAGGAGGCATGAAATGATGACATGTGTCCAAAAAATGACAACAGTCACATTTTAAATAAATGAACAATGTAACATGGCAGTGCCACATAGGTAGAATATGTCATACTAGAAGATCTTGTGGACCTTAGCATGCAAAAGGTATAAATGTGCAATATGAATACAATCTAAGTCGCTAAAACTCACATTTAAAACTATCTTTATACCATTAAAGCCCTGTGTGAACTTCCAAAATCCCTAAAGCGTAAGAAAAAACCTAGATTGTCTCTAAATTCATTATTTTGAGTTAAGAAGAGTTGGATTATCATTTTCAAAATTATAATTCAATTAAGATTATAGCAATGGTGACCCATAAACATGTTACAAAGTAATAAGTTGAGTTTTATTTTTATTTAAATTAGAGGGTTGAATTTTCAAATACACAAAATTTGTAGCTACTTCTTTAAATTTAGGGGACAATAATTACTCTAATTTTTTTTAGACAATTGAGAACCAGCTAGTTATCACCAAGGAAGAAGAGAAGATCCTACCAGTAAAGTGAACTTATGATGATATTATGGCCATTCAAATGACTGATCTACACTATTTTGTGGTTAAACTAGAGGTACTTCATTATATTGATGTTCTTGGTCTAATTTTTAAAGAAGCTAAAATAGACAAGGGTATGTTGATTAATGAACATAATTTGAGTAAAATTGCTTACATATCCCCAATTGTCTTTGTGTCTTACTAAAAAATTTCTAAGACCTAGATTGACCTAACCTCCATTAATTCATGGGTTAAGAAGCACAACATGATGGATACCCTAGCTATATGGCTGGAAGTAGGTAACTAAGTTATTGTGGATCTTGCTAAGAACATCCCTATTAGTCAATTTAGACCCAGAGTTAAGATGGTAATGATAATGATAAATAGTTTGTATGGGTGTGAAAATAAAACATATGTAAAGCCAATGTCAGTGGCCATGGTGTTTTTTATCATTGAAAAGGTAATGGTTCCTCCATTAGGTGAGATAATCAGCATCTACTTAAGTAGACAGATATATGTAATCAAGAATAATAAGAGGACTGATTTTTACATGATGTCCTATTTATTATATGCCCTATGTGCAACCACAAAGATTCCAAATCAAAGATAATGATCACTAAATGGAACCTAGACTATATCCAAATACTATTCAAAGTTTCACATCTGTAAGTATAGAGACCACATCTAGTTTATTTGTGACTATGTTTACCCTATATTAAGTGAATCTATAACTAATATTCCTATGGAGAGAGTAATCCCTTTGATCAATAAATCTATTAAATCAATGGGGGACATATGTTTATGTCTTTATTGTACAATCATAAGCATTGAAGGAACCCAAAATGCTCCTCTCAAATTACTAGTTCATGTACCTCATAAACTAGCAAAATAAGAAGTAGCTTACCAGTTGTTCCATGGGATAGATGGAATTTGTAAAACTAAGAGAAAGGTACTTTTTCAAAATTTTCCTATGAACATTAGCAAGACCATATTTAAATAATGGGATCATATCGAGGTTGCATCAAAGCATAGACTATCTTTCAATTTGCAAATTGATGATCATAGACAATGGGACCCTTATGGGAGGGTAAAATAACATTTGAGAATCAAAGGAATTTCGAATGAACTTTATGAACATGAGCCTAATGCATTTTATTTTATATACATAAACACATCCTCTTACTTTGAAGTGACTATAAGATTTAAGGAACACAACATAAGGCCTAAGTCTGTATTGAGAAAAGATCAAAAGATGGAGGATAGGTGGTAATTAAACCTAAGGTAGTATTATTTGATCAATATTGGTTCTTCTAATCTCCCCATAATATAATTACAAATAGAACATAGACCAAAAGAGAAAAGGCAAGGTGAAACTTATTATAGTTCATTAGTTCCTAGAATTTCAAGAGCAGAACAAGATCTACCTTAGTAGGAGGTTCATATGATAACATTGGATCAAAATAAATATATTGAAGATGCACTTATAATTTTATCTATGATATATGAGTTAGATTTAAATGTAGAGGATAATGAGGTAAAAAATGATAAGTTAAAACCATTGGAATTGATGGTTATTAACAATCCTAAAAGGAATGATAAGACCACCATTGTCTCAAAAGCTAAGAAACCTAAAGTGACTATCACTCCTCCATTGAGTGAGGTTAACTTATTTAGTGAGGAACACATATTATATGGACCACCTATTCCTGAGTGATTCATTTATGAACCAACATTAGAAATTCTTCCCACTATTCATCATCCATGGATGATGGTGAAAGCTACCAACATCCCTCTGCAATAAGAGTTGAAACCTTGGATTATTACGTTATAAGAAAAAGAAGCAAGGAGATTGGCTACTACAAATTAGCCAGTAGTCCAATCACAAGTAGAGGTCATAATTCCACATCTGACCCAATATTCAGTTGGGGTTAGGTTTAATCTAGGTACTACTAGTTTGCAAAGATTGAATGATAAAATAATAATGAAAGGTGGTGAAGAGATTGTATATCAAAAGATAGAGCCATTGACCCATTTGTCTCAAAATAAAGCACAAAGGCTAGGTGAAGACCCTATATTTGAGGAGGATGTCCTATAAATATGACAATCATAGTCAAAAATGTTGCAAGCTACTATCAAAGGGATAAAGTAATGAAAGAAGAACATAGAGGAGTAGTCCATTCTATATGTTCTAGAGGATATGGTTAATAGGTTAGAAGCCACTATGTATGATGTATTTAGCTCTCTAAATTCAAAAATCTCTAAGTAATATGTTGTGAGAAAATAAAGTACTATAGCTATGAAACAAGTGAGTCAATGGAAGGTTTCATACAATAAGATAAAGGAACTGATTAATATGTTGATAGAAGACCAGATTCATGGGTTTAAAATAGTCCACCTAGATCATTTAAATATGGATTTGGTAATATTGATAGAAAATATCAAGGATTTGAACAAATGGTCCAAGGGCATGGAAGGTCTTTCTAAATACTTCAAATAGTTAGAAAACATAATGATGCATATACTAGGGAGATTGATCAAGGACTAAATACCATCAATTCCGTTGGCTTGATAAAAAATGAAGAGTTACAACATAGGGTTACTCAATTCATGCAGGAGGTGAAGGATAAAATCTAGGGAAAAATAGGGGTAGATAATAAAAATACCTTGGACATGATCCTATATGTAGAGGAGAAAATAGTCAATGCTAGGAGCATCAAGGAGGAATCAAACAGGGATATTAAGGAATTCAAAGAATTGATAGGGAAAGAAGAAGAATTATTGATGGAGCCAATTATCAACCTCAGGTTAATTAGTGAGAAACATGATAAAACAATGAAGATCTTGGAGAGAAATCAACAAGCAGCATCTCAAAGTCAGTTATGCTGACCTATAATATTTTTTTGTATAGGAACATGCACATTATTTGAAAAGGGAATATTCTATTTTATAAAATCATGTGAAACTTTGTAATACACATTTTTTATAGGTTAGTCCATTTTTAATGTGTTTGATTATAGAATGTTGTAGAAGGATAGTTGTTCTTGACACTTGGATAATTATCATTTGATAGTGCCTAATTGGCATACCTCAAGGTCTTCTGTAAAGGGGGTATTGTCATTTGTAAAGGGGAGGGAGTTTGAGAAAGAAACTATTTTTGTAAATTTGGAACATGAAATGAAAGAAAGGGAATTATGCAAAGATTGTCTCATATTTGTTTGTGTTATTTTTCTCATCATTGCTTCCTCAGATATCTAGTTTGATGATAAGATTTGAATTTTTTTTATGGATTATAGATGTGCACATGATAAATGAAGAGTTATAAATTTGAGATTATGCTAGGTATATTGAAATATTTTAGATTCATTTCATTTTCTATGATTTTCTTGAAGATGTGCTTATGCAATTTTCTTGTGGAAGTAAATCCTTAAATTAAATCTGGTTTCTTATTTGCATTGTTCCAAATATCCTTAGACATTTGCATGGTATATGATAAGATTTTTTATTTTGTTTATTCATGTCATATATTGGTTTGAGTGCATGTATTAGATGAAATTCAAACTTTTTCATAATGTCTAGACCAAATATCATAAATATTCACCTTATTTCTTCCCTACCCTTCCTATTTGCTCTTTCTTTTGATCAATTCACTATAGTTTAGATTATCATTATAAATATTCATGATAGATTAAGGTTTAGGATTTATTTTTTGATCATAATTCACTATACTTAGTTTAGATTGCTTTCATCATTCACAAATAAGCTTCAAGACCATAGTTTCTCCCAACAACCATTTACATTTTCATTTTGTGAAACACTTATATAACATGGCCACTACTTTGCCATAGATATCAAGAATATCAAATCAAAAAAGTCATGCAATGGATTATTTGAATTCATAAATGAGAAGTGTTTCTTAAAACTATGTAAAACTTATGATACACTTTCATGCATCAATAGGCTTATAAAATGAGTGGCTTAATGAAAATCAAGGATAATGACTGGATTTAAGATAAGACAAATATTTTTGAATTTTTTGGCTTTATATCTATCTTAGAGATTTTAGTCTCTTTCAAATTTTAAAGATTTTGTGGATTTATATCTCTAATGGAGATTATAATCCCTTTTTCATGTTTTTGGATTTATCTGTCATGGGTATTTTAAGCCTTTTTCAAATTTTTAGGATTTTGTAGCTTTATCTCTTTCATGAAGATTTTAAGCCCTATTTTCAAAATTTTAAGGTTTCATGTCTTTATATATTTTGTAGAGATTTTAAGAAATTTTTTAATGTTTAGGATTTTTGGAATGTTTTAAATATTTTTAGGGTTTTGGGCATCTCAACTCAATGGAGGATTATGAGATGTATAATTTTTTAACTTGTGAAATTGTGAGAGCATGGTTAGAATGCTTGTAAGATGGTGAGAGTGTGGCTTAAAAGGATCACAAATTAAATAGAGAATATATTAAAACTCTCAAAATGGTGAGAGTGTGGATTATAATTATCACAAAATGTTGAGAGCATGAGATTAAAGGTGACCAAGATGACCTAGAAAACTAAGTGTTACTTAGATAGTTTGAATGGACCTTAAGTCATTGTAGTTCAACCAAAATGGGAGATAATAATTAGTGAAGGACAAATGGATAATGTTGGATAATAATGGATGATAATAAGGAAAGGGACTATGAATCTCTAAGGACTATGTCATGTGATAACCAAATGTATCCAATAGCCAAAGTACCATGCATGTAATATGTCAAAATGTTTCTCAAATAGGTCTCAATATGCTTATACTTCTATAAAAAGGTTAAGATGGGAATATTAATGGTGATAATAATATGGGCTCAGATGAATAGAATTGAATGGATAAAATGGATTAGAATGTAATAGAATGGTCATTAATGCAAATGAGGCTACCCCCAAGTGTCAAGGTACTTGTAGACAATAAATTATTTATGCATGACACTAGAAACCTAGTTTTCATCATGGTACTAGCCTAAGATGTTATAAGCATGGTTTTCACCATTGGACAAATTATTTATCTTTATTTATTTATTGTATTTTTAATTGAATTTTTCAATTTTTTCACATCTCAACTCAATGGAGGATTACAATATGCATAATGTGGACCCTTTTTTGTGTAATCAATTTTAAATTAGAATAGTAGTTATGTCTAAATCCTACTACTAATGTAAATGATATTATTTCCAATTTGATCTCCATTAGTTTTTTACTATACATCCTCCAACCTCTATAAAATATGTCTTCATAACCTCTACAAAATAGAGTGATGCTATGAAGGGTAAATAAGTACAAGAATTAGAATAAGGATTTGATTGGATAATATAATATAGTTCTTGAATGAATAATAAGATCAAAATTTTATATTTTCATTCACACACATTATTGTTGATTTTGGATTCAACATAATTTTGGTTGTGGTGGGGAAAAAAACCTTTGGAAATTATCTCAATAAGGCCACCAAATTTTCATATTCTTTAGGATTGAGATATGTTTCAATATGTTATGAATTATTGATTGTGATAATAGTAGATTCAATTATTTTTTCATCAAGCAATGAAGAACTAATCAGATCAACTATTGGCACCTTCAATAGGTTTTCACCAATAAAGTCTTCTTGATTATTCTAATTTGGATTGTCCAATAGTGACTTGAACAAGGTCTCATTAAGGCATGTTGATAATTAATTTTTTAGAGTATGTATTTCATGTGTTTTATCATGTTTTATAGTGTCTTAGCTAGATATTTTGTCATCTAATGAGTTTGTCCTATGTGAGGCTTTATCCCACATAGTTCAATTTAGCGAGTTCTATGTTTTTCCTTACCTATATATGCAAGTACCTTTATTTGTACAAGCATGTTTTGATATACTTCATTTATTAATATTATATTATTTGCCTTATTTTTATATTTCATATTTGTAGCTTCCATATGATGTTTTTTTTCCAACACTTTGGATTCATTAGGTTGGAATACCTTTACCATTCCTAAGATGGTACCAGAGCCTTGAAGAAGTTACAACCATCTATAAGCTTATCATTTTTAGATCATTATCTTCTAATTCATTATTCATGAAGAGGAAGAGTAGAATAAAAGTGTGCAAGAATATCTTGGTGCCCTTTGGTTCCTCTTTTCAAACTTTTCAAAGATTTTGAAGCTTTTTCCTAAAAGTGTCAGATACTTTTTGAAGATTTTTTTTTATGAAGATTTTATTGCTTTTGAGGCAATGGAAATTCCATATTCTCTTTGTTTATTTTATATCTAAGCTAAAATTAATTTTCATTTGTTCTAAGATCTGAAAATTTATTTATATTAAAGAGAATAAAGGCATGGAGGAGTTTTCTTCTTCTATGTTCGATAAAAAGAGATGTTGGAAGGCATTGCTTAAGAATGGCATCCCTCATCTCTTTTCAATATTTATTTGCTACTAATATCGAAGGCATTGTATCTTTTTGGATTTTCTACTGGGAGAAGGAAGAAGCGTACCAAAGGTGCCTGACCAATAAAAAGGCATCTTAATTCTTGGTTGAGTGTTGATTTTTTTTGGAATTTTTTTTTAACTTTAGATTTTTTTAGATATGAATTGTATCTTCTTTTGAGATAAAGGTGATTTACTTTCAAATTAGTAGATCTTGTTTTTTGTGTTGGATTTGAGCATTAAAGGAATAGGTATTGTATTTTCTGTTTATAGATAAAAACATTAAAATTTACTCATTGGCATCATTTTCTTAGAAGCATAGAGGAATTTATAAAGCACTACCATTAATCATTGTTTAGAAAGGAAGTGGATTCAAAAAAACATTGAGGCATCTTAATTTACTGATACAATATCTACTATAGAAGGTGTCATCTTTTTCTGTTGGTTGGGCATCCTTTTATACACTGGCACCTTTTTTTTCAAGATTTTGACTAGATCTAATTTGACCAAGTTCTATTTTTACATTGGATTATTTTGGATAGCTGAGGCACACTTTTTTATAATAACAAACCAATATCAAAAACATTTATTCACTATTACATCATTTTCCAAGACTAAGGTGTTGAAATTTCTTACAAGGTGTTGCCTTTTTACCATTTTAGATATGAATGTTGTGTTGGATCTACATAAGATCTATTCTATATTATGTTAGATCTACTAGTGGGAGATATTGAGATAAAAAAAGGTAGTAAACTTCCTTTTCTCTCATAAAATCAAGATTTTCCATTCATTTTTGCTCTTACAAGGCTGAATTTTTACCTTAAGAGGAAGTCCAACTCACTTGCACACATATAAGGCTCAAGAAACTAGTTATTTTTCACTTCCATTGGATTTTTTAAGTCCATGGAAAAATTTAAGTTCCAATGAGTGGTTGGATGATTGTTTTATTTTTCATTTTGGTCACTAAAACCATTTTTTAGTGTTTTTAAATTATTTTGACCCATTTTCATGGGAAATCATAACACTTATAACTTTTGAACCATAAATTAGATTTGAGTTCTATGTTTTTCAAAAGTAAATGTTTTTTGATTATCTACCCATTGGTGTCATTAAATTATAGAAACACACTATTTTATAATGTGTTAAAATTGGGGGGTCCTATAATCCAATCTTTTGAGGGTTATTTCAGTGCCAATTTTGTGCACCCTTTGTATTATTTCTGCTCTTAGTGATTAGTTAGCATGGATTATACATATGGTGTTGACCATTATGAGCCTTTGACTACACATAATTATCACACATGGATACCTTGAATGGAACCAATCATAAAGCATAAAGGATTATGGTCCTTAATGAATGAAACACAACCATAGTTCACACATGAATTTGAAAAATTTCAACATCAGTGTAAGTTTGAAGAATGTATGGGCTTGATTGGTAGATATATGAGTGATAGTAGATTGTTTCATTTTTATGGGTGTGAAGTTCACTCAAAATATGGAATAAGTAAAAGGGTTTGTTTGGGAAAGTATACCACTTGAGAGTGATGCAACTTGAAGTGGAGCTTACTTCCCTAAATTTAGATGACTTTTCTTCCATTATAGATTACCTCATAAAGTTTAATCATTTATTGACATAGTTGAAGAGGAGTGGGTGAGATAAAAAAGATGAAGAGTGTGTATACTTAATCTTGTCTAAGTTGAGTGGCCCATTCCAAATATTTTCTTCTACATTTTTCTCTAGTATAGATTAGGTACCACATTTAAAATGACAAATATATAGTTGTTTTGTAAGAGAATCATTAGGGAGGATTCTAAATTTTCTCACCTTGAGTCTTCTACCTCTCAAAAATAATTAGTAACCTCACATCCTAATTCTAAGGGAAAATATAAAGGTAAGAAGAAAAACACTCATCCACCTCAAAATGAACCTAAGCCCACCAACACTACTTCATCTAAACCCAAACCATCTTTCAAATCCAAGAATAAGTCTAACCTATCTTACTCCTATTGTGAGGGGACTATACATTAAGAGTGTAGATGTTTCAAGATAATGCAAGCTTTAGAGGATGCCATTAGGAAACATAATATCTCTATCTCCACTCCTTCACCATCTCATGAGCATGGGAAAACACTTAAAGTTATTGAGAGATCACAGTTACCTATTTTAGACATTTGGGTTCTAGATTATTGTGTTCCACAACATATGAATTATACCAAAGAGTAATTTATATCTCTTGGTCTAAGTTCCACTTCCAAAATTTAGGTTGGATATTCTTCATTTATAACTATTAGGCTATATGGTGGTGCATCAATGCTGCATTATATGAAATCACCACCAATCTACTTTTAGTGTATTAGATTTGTAACTCTGGTCAAGGAAAGATAGTGACTTTCACACCATAGGGTACTAAAGTTAGAGATTTATTAGAGCCACATACAATCATTTCATAGGGTGTTGTTGATCATAGTTTGTGACTTTACTATTTTTTAGGGTTTTGATGATACTCCTTTAGGGACATGTTTAGTTTTTCATGTAGATTATGAGAGTCAACTTTGGCATGAGAGATTTGGACATCTCAAACTACATATATTTGAAAGAGTCGATAACTCATAGTATGGTAGAGGTTATTCCTATATTTTTATATCTTGATGGAGTTTTCCATGGTTTTGCATTAGGTAAACAAAATTAGGATCCATTTCCTAAGGGCATGTCCACAAGAGCTTATTCATCACTTGAGCTTGTACATAGTTATTTGACAGTCTTTCCCACTGCTTTTAATGGAGATAAGTACTTAGTTACCTTAATTTAAAATTTATCAAGGTGTACATGGATTTATTTCCTAAAATTTTTAGCAGCCCATAATATTTTTCACTAGAATTCTATGGCACATACTCTATAGTAGAATGGTATAGTAGAGAGGAAAAACCAAACTCTAAAAGAGATGGTTAACTACATGATGCATTCATAGAATTTACCTCCTATCTATTAGGTAGAGGTAGTTAATTATGTAAACTACATTCAAAACTTCACACCACATCGAGCACTTGAGAGATGTTTGTATCCAAGCTTGATGTCTCATTTTTTTGGGTCTTTGGGAGCCTTGTTTGGGTGTTTGTACGAAAGAAGAAAAGGAAAGCATTGGAAAAGAAGAGAACCCTTTTATTTTTGTAGGGTATTGTAAGGACATAAGAGCTTATCATCTTTTAGATATTAATACTCATGATTTTCATTTTAAAACTCATGTACGATTTGATGACCATTTCACATCTCATGATTCTTCATCTTCTTCCATGACTACTTATTTTTCTTTCCATGATTCAACTCCTCTCAAGGATTCATTCTTTGAGGATCCAATTTAGGAGATTCTTAATGAGGTTATAGAGGATGAGTATCTTATTCATATTGATGTTTCCACTATGCTTACGTGGGCTTGTACTAAATTTGATAAGGTAGGACCATTCATACAGGATCTTACACCTACTTGGCATTGTCATACACATTCTATGGGTATTAGACTTTTGTATTAGATATTCTCTAGGTATCCATAGTTTTTTTCATAGGCTCATGGCATATATAAGTGGGATTATTCAATGATAGATGAGTATTCTTCATTGATGAAGAATCACACTTGGGGTTTTGTCACCCTTCTTAAGGGAATAAATTTGGTCAGGTGAAAATAGATTTACCACACCAAGTATTTAGCTAATGGTTCCATTGACAAGTATAAGGCAAATCTTATGCAAAGGTATTCTCACAAGTTGAAGGTATTGACTACTCTAAGACTTTTGTGATTATTGCCAAGATGGATTCTATTTGCCTTATAATTTATCTTGCTACATCATAGGGTTAGACAATATATCACATAGATGTTAATAATGTTTTATTGCATGGTTACTTGCATAATGAACTCTATATGAAGCATCCTACTAGGTTTTTTCATGATTATTCTCTTGTTTATCGACTTATGAGGTCTCTCTATGGTCTCAAATAGGCCCCTTAGGCTTGGTATGATAAAATGGATTAATTTATTCTCTCCATTACATTTTTTAATACCACTCTGATCCCACTATGTATATAAAAAATATTAGGGAGGAAATTATTACTATAGTCTTATATGTTGACTATATAATTCTCACAAGCAACTCATCTCAGATTTATACTATTCAGTAGGCACTTTCAACATAGTTTGACATGATAGATCTTATTCTTTTACATTTCTTCTTTGATTTACATATTTCATAGTCAGATATATGGATCTATTTGAGTCAAAAGAAGTAAACACTTGATCTAATTCAATGTTTTATCATGGCTAATTGAAAGCCAAGTCACTATCCTTTTTAGTTTGGAGTGACTCTGACTATGTCTTATACTACTCCACTTTATGATCCTACATTATATAGGTAAATGGTAGGGAGTTTATGTATTTGACCCATACTTACCCTAATATTTCATTTGAAATTTGGCTTATATCTAAGTTTTCACATGACCCTCATGATAGTAATTGATAGGCTACCAAGAGGATTTTGAGATATTTATGAGGCAGTACTCATTTTGGATTACTTTACACTAGGGGTTCTACTCATTTGGTTGGATACAATGATTTATATTGGGTAAGTTTTCTTGATGACAATCATTCCAATTTTGGCTACATATTTTGTCTTGGTTATTCACCTATTTTTTGGTTGTTTAATAAGCAATAAACTATTGCACTTTCATCTATAAATTTGAGTATAGGGTAATAAATACAAGTCAATAGGTTTTTTGGCTTTGTTAATTATTGACAGAGTTTAGCTTCACATAAGATTCACCCATTGTACTTTGGTGTGACAATCAAAGTGTAATCCATATATCTCAAAACCCAATTTAGCATTAGCAAGCCAAACATATTGAAGATGGATTTCTTAGCTTGGATTACATTCCAACTCAACAATAGGTTGAAAAAATATTCATGAAGCCTTTTTCATCACATTATTTCCTTAATATGTGTGGCATGCTTTGGGTTTTAGAAGTTTTCCTTGGGGGGTGTTCATGAAGACATCTTCCATCTTCATTTCATAGATACATATTGTACTTGAGTACCTTATTAGGTCTATTTGTCGAGACTCATACTATGGATATCCACTATTTTAGTTTTGTCCTTTATTATCCCCTAGATTCATTTGAGGGGGGTGTTAGAGTATGTATTACATGTATTTACTCATAGTTTTTAGTGTCTTAGATAGATATTTTGTCATTTAATTAGTTTGTCCTATGTGAGGCTTTATCCCACATAGTTTAGTTTTGCTAGTTCTAAGTTTTTCCTTGCCTATATATGCAAGTGACTTCATTTGTACTAGCATACTTCGATATGCTTCCATTTTGAATACTATATGATCTACCTTGTTTTTACATTTCATATTTGTAGCTTCTTTGTGATGTTTTTTTCCAATACTTCATATTCATTAAATTATAATTCCTTTACCATTCCTAACATCATTCTAATTTTTGATAAGCACCCTAATTAAGGATTCACTAATATATTTTAATTTTTTATTTTGATTATCATCTAGTGCCTAAAACAAGGTTTCACTAGAAGATGTTGAGTTTAGACATTGATTATCCCTTAGTGCCTTAAACAAGGTTTCATTAAGATACTATTATTTTAATCTAATGTTTTCTTATATCCCTAAAAATTATACCATTGAGTTGTTTCCATAGAATAATTTTAACAATGTGTGATTATGTTAGTCCCAAGTGACATTTGTGGGTGGTGGAATGTTAATAGAATGCATGATCTAGTTAATGTGAAAGGTATCTGTAATTTTAATGGACAAGTAAGAGGTAACACAATCCTCATAGAAGCTACTAGGATAAATTTAATTGATATTGAAGGAAGCTTCCTCAAATATTATGTAAAGATCACAAATATATTTAGTCAAATTTGCAAAAAGTGTGTAGCTAATATCATAGCATATATTAAAGTATGCTTATTCTAAAACTGATTATAAATAAAGTGGATATTTTAAAAGTTTATATATAATGTCATAATACTTAATAGTATATTTTAATTCTAAATCTGATCATAACTTAAGAGGATCTAAATTCAATGTTGAGACTAACATTGATGTCAATTTTGATGTTAAAACTAATATTGGTTCTAGAATGGAACCTAATTTTGATATTAATTATAAAATGGAATCTAATTATGATGTTTAAATAACTCAAAGATGGCATTTTAAATTACATTGTCCATAAGTACCTTGTTCACCTTTCACATAAAAATTGAAGTTTTGGGATGAAGTAATTTTAAGAAATGGGGGGCTTTAGCAATGAATGAATAATGGATTATTTCTCAATAATAATGATCTCTTCAAAGATGGGATCATCAAAGATGGGAATTATGTCAAATAGAGGTAGAAAAATAATGGTCTGGTTTTGTTCAAAGATGGGTAATTTAAAAAAAAATGTCAAAAATTGGTTGAGTATCTTGACCTTGTTTTAGAAGTGGATTAATTTTTTCATGCTTTTGAAGGAGATCATGACATATCCTAATCTATTAGTTATTAGACTTAGAAACACTTGGGTCTTCAAGAGATAATGGTTATTAGAGGGATAATGACATAATAGGTTTGGGATATGGGCTTTGTTGTTGTTATATGACCAAATTAACTTGTAGACTACTAGACAAAATGTCAAAAGTAGATACAAAATGAGATAGGCTCTAGATAAGATGTAAGAGTTGATGTATCACATTTTGACATATGAATGACCATGCTAGAATAGTTTTAGGATGATGGTATTCCATGACTATGATTAACCTTAAACTAATAACCCAATATAAGATACATACAATGTGTAGTCATATAAAATGTAAAATTTAGTAACTTGAGTGTGGCTAATGACACCCAATCTATGGGTCTATCTTTCTTGCTCTCATGACCCTCATAGGCATGTCTTCACTGATTCCTAATCATCTTTAGCCTCCCAAACTAAACCCTTATTGACCTAGACTAATATTTCTATGCTTAATCCATCTACCTAGGTCTTATCAGCCATAGACAATAACACCTAAACATGGAATAAAACACTAAAACTCATGGTGTCTTATTACGGTGCTATTGTTCAATTAAATTTTGGCTTCTAATGGTCATTTTATTCCAAATCCTTATCCTAATTCATGTTGGCCTAACATGAATTAATTTAACCCATGATCATTAAATCCTCTATAAAAGTCTATTTAAAGTCCATTTAGAAGGGTTGAAACTCATTTACATGAGAGAAGCAAGATACAAGCAAGAATACTCAAGCACTCTTCCATATTCTCTACATACAACCATCTAATAATATTTCAAGATTATTCAAACCTTTATACCAATCACTAGTCATTCCTAGCACACCTAATTTCATATTTACTTACATTTTCATCACAATATTACACCAAGCACTTTAAAGGGAGAACTACATATATCTTGATCCCTCCTCAGAGTAATGGTATGTAGGCAGTGTGCCCACACATAGGGTGTGAAGTGTGTCTAGCATATCTTTTACACACTAACCCCTTTTCCCTATTTTCTAAAGTTCTATTTAATTTCATAGAATGTAAAAGAACATGAATAATTAGCTCTACAATGATTTTTTTGATAAAAAGGATCTAAAATTTGGTACATAGGCTTACACATATGTAGAGAATAAAACCCAAAAAAATTAGATCTTTGTGAGTAATTTGGACAATAGCAGCAAGACTAGGACTATAACACCAAACACATACCATCCTATTTTTAGTAGTCTTGTCCAATCAAAAAATGAAGTCAAAATCTCAGTTTATGATAGTATCCCAATCTTGTTCCTCTAGTATCAAACTATGTCTTAGCCATAACAACCTAGAATAAGCTAAGTCATATTTTTTCTCACTTATTACTATTTTTAGAAAAGGTAAAAAATATAATTTGTTTACACAAATCAGTGGATTAATTATTGAATATTATTTAATTATTTATTAATCTTAGATCCATTTATTATTTATGACTTAAACATCTAATTTCCCAAAAATAATAAATCATTTAGTGAACCTAACCTACTTAAAAGTTTTCATAAAAACCCTTGAAACCCTAGGGTAAATTCCTAGCTGATGTTTCCCATTAATTTTTTAATTTTTTATTATAAATAAAACTAAAAAATTCCTCCCAAATTTTAAAATTTTGTAGTAAAATTTTAAAATAAATATATTTCAAACCCTAGTCACATCAACTAGCTCCTAGTAATTTGTCTAGTATTAATCCAATTTCCCCAATTTTTTGCTTGCATATCTAAATCATAAATTTGATTCAAAATTTTAAAAATTAATAGTAATTTAAAAAAATTATTTTCCTCAAAACCCTAGTTGAATATACTAGGTCCCATTAAATCAAACACTTTCCCATAAATTTCTAAATTTTTACTTGCATACTTAACTTATAAATTTAATTTCAATTTCAAAAATTCATAGTATTTTGCAAAACTATCACTGTTAAATCCCTAGTCGCATAATCAAATTGCAAAAATGATTCTTAATTATGTAAAAAAATTTCTTACATTTCTTGCAAATAACAAGGAAACCATAATGGGCCCTATCATGTACATGAATGATGAAGTCTATCATATGTTAGTACAAAGATTCATCCTTTGAATTTCATGCTTATGTTTCATTCTATGGGATGATATTTCAAAATTCACTTTAAAAATTACACAAAATTTCAAAATTATTTTTGCATGTTCTCTTTTGCTCATACAAAATGATTACCAACTCCATTTTTCTAAACACATTCAAAATGTTATGTTACGTGTCAAAAGTTTCTATACATTCATGCTCAAATTCATGCTTGCTATCACTTGCTCTCTATATCTCATGTGGAAATTGTTTCAATTTTACATTATAACACATTATAAATGCCATATCACATATCAAAGTTTTAAATGTATTCATGCACCATGTCATGCTCTCTATCACATACTTTCTCTAATGAGGAAAAATTTTCAAGTCTACTGCACAATTCCATGCTCTCTATCCCTTTTTTGGTATCTATCATGTGAAATTTTATTTGTAATCATCTTGATATACATGGTTTCTACTTAGATGTATCTAAATCTTTGGCTGCTTTTAAGTATCTCCCTATCACTACTAGATACAAGCAAACACTAATGGTTATATGTATCCCTCCTTTCTTCAAAATTAGTTCATCTAGATTTTATCCCACACCTACTACTAGCTCTATGTATATAATAGATTATAAAATACATGCTATCACCCAAGTTTATGAAGATAGGTAGGTTAATTACACCCATGGTTATAAATTTTTCACTCATGTTAGCACCCCTTCAGATCTAGTTTTATCTCCTCCACCTATTATAGTTCTTTTTCCAATCTAAATTCAACCATATTCAAGACATTCATCATGAGCACAAAAGTTCATACACCTCCATAGCTTCAGTATTCAAGACAACTTCCAACTACAATGTTCACACCTAGAGAAATATCATTGAGATCTCATGCATTTACACATTGAGCACATGTTTAGAGAGCTTTTCCTACTTTCAAATGGGTCCTTAAGAGCCCTACAATTGCATCCACTTTTAAAAGTTACAATGGGACCACATAATTGGTTTCCACTATAGATATTTTAGAGCATTTATAACATATATAGCTTTTAGAGACATAGTCTCATAATTTACATCATGCATTATGACCATGCATGATCCTTATTATTGATACAAGAAAACATGATAGGGAGTCTCCCATGAGACTCATCCATTAGTATCATTTCTTCATAGTATTTCTAGTTCATAGTTATTATCACTTTCTATACATAGTTTCTTATGATTGATTGTACATAGTCTTCTTGTGATTTCTTGTACATAGTTCAGATATATCCAAAACATAAAAACATTTTGATCGTATGCATCATCCATGCCTTACATTGCTACTACTATGCTATATTTCCATTTGTTATTTTATGATATTGTTTATCAATTTTATACATTACCATGCTTCACTTGATCTTCTTTGAGTGTGTGTAGTGACATCTAGATCCTTTATTGTTTCACTCTACCCATTGAGGGGGCATCTTACTTCTACATTCAAGACACACTTTGATATACATACCCATTGAGGGCATATTCTACATGAATACACCATCTAGGTTATGTCATTCCTATACCATACACTCTAGTTGTCATGTTGACATAAATTACTTACTAAGCTTACATATATTACCATATAAACTTTCACTAGTATCTTGCACTTATTTATTTCGTAGCATATACCTAGTTTTGTAATAACATGTCTTGCATACTTTCACTTCTTGCTTTGATTAGTTAGATGTGATTGCACTTCTAGTATATACATTCTTTCCTTTTTTTTTTAGCGTAGATTGATGTGTTTGAATTTTATTAGTTCTTATTCCATGCCTTTCATGTGTTTTAGGACATTTGTTAATGTCATTTGCTTCTATTCATGTGTATGTACCTTTAGAAAATTTCCAAATGTCCCTTACTTGCACTCTTCTATGTGTTTGTGGCCCTTGTGCCAATCTTATTTGTTTCTATTATGTTCATATGTGGCATTTGAACATGCCCTATATTCTTGATTTTGGTTTGAGTGACATGTGCCCATGTCCTTTGATTACTTGGCACCTTGGCCACCCTTGTATGGTTCTTATTGTTTTGTATGCTTGTTACTTGATTATTTTTCCTATTTTTAATGCCATGATCCATATCATTCATTTCCTTATTTACTTGGACGCCATGATGGACATCATGATCCATCCCTCCTTGTTAACAAATAATAGCTAAAAACTAACACTTTCCATTATAGTTTAGTACATTTCACATGTTAGTAAATTGCTATATCTATCTAGGCATATCCCTATTGATCTAAAAATATTTTAATAAAAACCTTGTTATATCTCATGATATATTGTCAATTATCATTACTATATCATGTGTGTGTGTGTGTGTGTAACATAACACACTTGTAGGGTTATTTATTCTAAGGGAAATTATTGCAACATCTTCATTCCTACCCTTAGAAGAGGGGGAAAAATAGGGGTTTTGTCATAGAGATCAAAGCTCTTAATGGTAAAAAATTAAAAAATTAGAATGCTTAGAATAGAGTCCAAACATCAAACTAGGTAGAACAAACTAGGCAGATAGTAGAGAGTCTAGAACAGTTACCAAATTTGGCCTTGGACAATAGAACAAAAGTTAGACTATAACACCAAATAATAGGGTGTCCTATTTTTGGAACTCCTATCTAGATAGTATAAAAGTTATTTTTTATAAAAATAGATAGAAAAGTGAGTTTAGTCACAAGTTTTTTAATCTCAATACAGTCCAAATTCAACATGTTTTCATATAGTTTTTTCTCAAAGAATCTATATATAGGGGGCATCATACATGACATGATGGCTCTCACTTCTAGTTTAACATTAGGCAGTTGATATAACTTCCAAATTAGAATCCATGTTATAGATACCATTGATTGGGGGTAATGTGTACAACACATTGATCCTCCCACTTTTTTTAAGTTTAGTTTATTTTCCAAGCATTTCTTAGTAGTTGCATGTTTTACTCCATCTATAAGTAGTTGGCATACTTTTTAAATCTTGGATTTCATATAAGATTTGATTCTTAAGTACCTGAGTTCTTGAGTTGGCTTCCACATAAGCCTATTATACTAGTTTTAGAGTGGCTTTCATATAAGCTAAATCTCCATCTTTCAAAATGGCCAAGAGTGGCCTAATTTCTAACATACATTTAGCTATCCATGCCAACATTATTAGATCATAATACATTCATGGGATTTAATATCCATCTTATATGATACCTATTCTATACTGGTATTACTTCATAGATTTAATTTATGGGGCAATGATGGAGCCAAAGGACTAGTTAGCCTTTGTATTCTTGAGCCACTTATTTAGAGGGATTGGACACATAGTCCAAACATTTATTGACACACTCATGATTTGTTAGCTTCAATTAGTAGGTGATGATGGAGAAAAAGGGATTACCTTTACATTATTGAGCCAATTCTAAGGAATTGAGCACTTAACTCTATTCATGATATTACTTTTGGTAAATCACACACCCAGGACAATCTAGTATCACAACATGTTTTGTATTGGTTCACATACTTGATGAGGTGTATTCATTATTTTCTCTTCCTCTCTCTCTTACCTAGCTTTTATACGTTCTTATTTTAGAAATAACATATCTACTAAGGATTGATCTACTCTATGTTTTTCCTTATAGATTCACACTTCACACCATGTTCTCTCTATGCACATCTAACATCACACAACTTTATAAGATTCACCTTTATAGGTAAGTTTAAGTATGCTTTTTATTTTTCCTTTATCCTAGTATTTCACTTTGTTACATCACTATAATAAAGGAGGGGTAAATATAGTCATATAAAATGCAAAATTTGGTAACTTGAGTGTGGATAATGATACCTAACCCATAGGTCCATATTACTTTCTCTCATGACCCTCATAAGCATGTTTTCACTGATTCACATCCATTTTTAGCCTCCAAGAATAAACCCTTGTAGAATCAGACTAATCTTTCCATGTTTAATCCATCACCCAGGTCTCATTAGCCATGGATAACAGCACCCAAACTTGGATTACAGTTTTGAAACTCAAGGTGTCTTATTTCTATCATTATTGTCCAAGTACATTTTGGCTTATAATGGTCATATTCTTTCTAATACTTATTCTAATTCGCATTAGCCTAACATGAATTAATTTAACCCATGATCATTAAATCCCTTATAAAAGGCCATTCAAATTCCATTTAGAAGGGTTGACACTCATTTACAATAGAAAATCAAGAATATAAGAAAGATTACTCAAACACTCTTCTCTATTATCTTCATACAACCATCTAATAGTATTTTAAGCTTATTCAAACATTTATATCAATCTCTTGTCATTCCAAGTACACCTAGTTTCACACTTACTTGCATTTTCATCACACTACTACACCAAGCACTTCAATGAGAGAACTACATATAGCTTGATCCCTCCTTAGAGTATTGGTATGTAGCCAGTGTGCCCACACATGAGGTGTGAAGTGCATCCAATGTATCCTTTACACACTAACCCCTTTTTTCCTATTTGCCAAAGTTCCATTTAATTTCATAAAAGATAAATGCACACAAATAATAAACTCTATAAGAAATTCTATTGATAGAGAGGATCTAAAATTTGGTACATAGGCTCACATAGATACGATGAACAAAACCCATAAAAATCAGATCTTTTTGAGTAGTTTGGATAATAGGGGAAAGACCAGGACTATAACACTGAACACATACCATCCTATTTTTAGTGGTCCTATCTAATCAAAATATGAAGTCTAGATATTAGTTTATGATGGTGTCCCAGTCTTATTCCTCTAGTATCAAACTTTGTCTTATCCATAACAACATATAATAAGCTAAGTCATATTTTATCTCACTTATTACTATTTTTAGGAAAGGCAAAAACTATAATTTATTTACACAAATCAATGGCTTAATTATTACATATTATTTATTAATTTACTAATATCAGACCTATTTATTATTTAAGAATTAAATATCTTATTTCCTTAAAAATAATAAATCACAATGATAATGGATTGGAAAAAAATTACCCCAAAGAGAGAAAATTGGCTTAATTAGAATGGGGACCCAAAGAGGGCAGTCTTGGTCTCAATTAGAATGGGAGCCCAAACAAAAAAGACTTGGTTTGGTTAAATGTAAATGGATTATATTGGTTTGGCCCCAAATAGGGTATAATAGACTATATATGATTCAAATGAAATAAAGTATGGATGACATGACTTTGTCATTCCCAACTGACAAGTGTGGGAGATTAAATTAAAGGAAAAGAAGTGGTTTGAATTGGCATTTAGTTGATTTAGGGTAATTTTATTTGTTTAAAATAGACATGGTTTTCCATTATTCCAAAATGTGGCTTTAAATTTGATTTTATATCAAAGTTGACCTAATTTGAAATTAGAATTAGAATTAAATTTAAAATGAACTAGATTTGATTGGAATGTGGTTCAATATGAACCTAATAAGATTGGAATGGCTTAACACATGGTTCAAGATGAACTTGATTTGGATTGAAATATCTTGGTACATGGTTAAAGATAAACCTAATTTGGCTTAGATTAGACATTGTTACATGGTTAAAGACAAAACCAATTTGGCTTTGATTGGCTTTATACACAATTCAATAAAAACCTGATTTGGATTTTAAAGTTGAATTTGACTTTGGTAGATATTGAATGTTTATTTGCGTTTTTCAATGCAAATGTCAAAGTGTAATAATTCAATAAAATTTTGAAACAAAGTGAAAATCATAAAAATAATGGTTTGGATAAGAGATTGGACCTTTGTTTTGAATTGGTTTGAATCAAAAATTTGAATTTGTTTGAGATTAGGAATGGTTTGAAATAGACAACATAACAAAATGGTTTGGACTTTGGATTTGAATTAGTTTTGGAATGTAATTCTAATTGGAACTAGGGTTAGGTTTAGAATAAAATGAATGACGTAATGACATGGATTAGACAATTATTTGGACCTTGGTCCTGGATTAGTTTTAAATTGAAATCTAAAATGGAAATAAGTCTAGGTTTGAAATAAAATAGATGGAATAATAACATGGTTTAGATAAAAATTTGGAGTTTGGGATGGAACTGGTTTTGAATTGGATAGTATAATGGTACCACATAGATAACATAATGGTAAAATTTGGTAAGAATAATGCTAATATGAGAGAAAGATGGCCCAAAAAATGGGTAGAGTACTGACTCATGTTGTAGGTGTGGTATGGACTATGTTTTAGAATTGGTCTAGTTTTGACTTTATTTTGAACATACAATGAGTTTTGACATAACATCTAAGAAAATAACTATCTAGGTATATGATCCTATCATAATGGTAAATTAGGAATACATCAAAATCATTGAGCCTTCAATATAATTTCTTTGAGAGGAGAAATATAAGATTAATTTTAATAAAATTATTTAAATGTAGGTGAAATAACCAACTTATCTCAAATTTCATAAATTCAAGGTAATATTTAGGGGTTTTTACCTTTGTACCCCTATACTAGTGAATTTTTTATAGCCAATAGATCTTAATCTAAATTTTTCATTGGATTTTTACATGGTCCCCAAAGGGAACAAAATTTGCCAAGGAAGATATCCAAGTGTTAGGCTATTCATAGGGGGATACATCCCCTATCGAATATAACCTATATTACTTGATGGTGACGTCTATTGGATTAGCATTGGGAGTTAAATTTTTAATTTCATAAAACCCTTTTTGAGGAATTACACTAGGATGTAACAACACATACCAAAAATTATATCCCTTGTTGGATTTAAAGGGATAATATGAATTATGGGGGATGAAATTATATTCACTACACCCTAAATACCTATGAGAATGTAATGACACCCCAATAGCATATCCTAAAATAAAAAGGAAATGCATCATCATTTTGATTCATACGAATCCCACTAATGAGAATTTAAGAGCATACATGATGAATCTATAGGGATAAATAAAAATGGTTAACTTCATGTTTATAATTTACCAAAATAAGGGGAGAGCATACACATGGAGGAACCACACAAGAACACAAGAAAAAAATAAAATTAAAGAAGTGAGAGAAAGGAAATGACTTGGAAGTAAATTAAAATTGAAACACAAATCAAAAAGTGTGTTTTCTTTTTATACCCAAATTAAAAAAAATTAAAAAAAAATTATTTGTTTGGGGTTAGCCATTCACTTATTTGTCTAGGTATAGTTTAATGATGATCATGGGATGCATCAGGTCCCATCAGGTGTGCCATTATGTGAGAGAGGAATCCAAACAAGGTTAGTTCATTATTAGTGAATACACATCCAAAATAATTTGAGGAACATATCACCTTAAGCCTATCCACTAGGATTGAGAAAGGTAAAACAAAATGTAAATCAATTATAAATCAAAAAAACACATTATACCTTCCTTGGATACTCTGCTTAACGATTCGAAAAGGCTTTTGCTCAACTTCTAGACTAGATATCTTTAGAAATGTCAACTCCACATGTGTGAAGAATTTCCCCTTGTCTACTTAGTGTTTTGATTGGCAATGATAAATAATTATTAAATGATGGCCTTAGGATTTGGTAGAGCTTCAATAAATTAGTTGGTCATTGTGAAAGAGTGTGAAGACCCTTTCATTTATAGAGTTGGCAAATGATTATAGACCATCCATCTTGAGATGAAGATGAAGGTACCAAAATTAGTTCTCTATTCTCATAAATAAGAGATATGGAGTGTAGAATAAAAGGGATGGATCATTTCATAGACATGTAATAGATTAAAATCATGCCCTTATTTAAGTGTGTAATATGGGTATAGGAGGAAGAGTGTGTAAGTGGGGTGTAAGAGCTTATAATAGCTCTTACTCAAAAAATTGGTATGATGATGTCACTTTAGGTAAGTAAATAATTAAATTTATGAAATTAAAAAATAGATAATTACAAAACCATGGAATTTTATATTAGAATAAGATTAGATTGATTAAGTAGGATTAATAAATAATTAGAATAAAAGTGGCATTTTGTAATGTTCTTTTGCGAGTTAAATATTCATTTACTTATCCTATAATAACACTTTAAAAGGACCAATTTGATTCAAAATGATGGTATCAAAATAAATGTTTTGATATGATGCTTTTCCCTAATTAGGGATGTGACATTGTAATTTTGGAATAAATTAATAATTATGTAAATATTGGCTTAATTGATGATTTCTTACTAGATTTGTGTGTTATTGCAGAAAGTTATTCTAATTGCAATTTTGACACGAAAGTGATGATAAAGAAGTGTTTATAGAATAAAGTCAAAAAATCATTTCAAGACTTTAAATAATCTATTATTCAAGCCTTGATATTAGTTAGCCTAGATTTAACCAAATACTTCTATTTTTTTTTTTCATTTGATCATAATGTTGTAACTATTTTTACACAAAAAATAAATGATGAATAACATATTATTATGTTTATGATCAAAACTTAGGGGATTTCAAACTAAAGTATCATGTTATAGTCAAACAAGCATACATTTAGTTCAAGGTTGTGAAATAATTTAGGTGATACATATTATGTAATAAAGTCTATGACATTATACCATACCCTACTATAAAACTTATGTTAGAATATGATGAAGTATGAGAATGTAGAGGTAAATGGATGGTTAAAGTCCAAGAGTATGATATATAAATTAGGATAGCCAAATTGGTATGAAGTCAAGATCTCATGAAAATCATAAATAAAATAGACCCAATTATCTATGTGATGCAATTATATCAAACCCAATTTATAGGAAATTATTGATATGATCATGTCATGCATTATTTTTTAAATGAGACTTTCCCTTTAGAATTCAGTAAAGAACAAAGAAGAGAAACTGTTAGTGTAGGATTTTCCCCACTTTTGATTTTACCTGCATGATTGTTAGCCAACTTGCTTAGGGTTTTTAATGTTATTAAAGGAAATACACTTAATGCATTTTTTAATTGTGAGTTGAGTTTTTACCTTTATGGTGACCTAACATCTCATTATATAATATCCTTCCTTTGTCATTTTTGGATAATCATGTAGACACTAAAAATCTACACACCTACATTTATAAATGTTGAAAATCCCCCTAGACTACCTAGAATCCTCTTGGGAACAATCTAGCCTAACCAAGCTCATTCGTAGTTAGTTTCACAAAGTGGCTTAGCCTAGCCTTCAACCCCTTTCTCCTTTAGGACCTGACCATCTATGGATAGGGTCACCATTGATGGTCACCCTTAGGAAACCCTAACCATCAACTATTAGGGTGCACCACCTGAACATTCAACATACACATCACTCAATCTTACTTTTTTATAATTAGATTATCTATATCCATATGTGAATTCATGCAAGATAAAGATAATTTTAGAGTAGATCTTGGACCTCTTGTTTAACATATTTTTGAGCCTCTCCTCTTTTCCTATATAAAGAGAAGAGAGGAGGAGAAATAAAGAGGGAGAAAAGAGGTGCATAGATCATCAGGAGCAAGTCATCAGTTATCATAAGCTTGTTAAACATGTATCTCTTCATTAATAATCATATTCAACTAGCTCTAAAACTTCTCCAAGCTATCAATTATCAACCACAACATAAGTATATTATTATTATTTTAAGTTTTAGTTATCTAGTTTTAACAAGTCTACAAATCCAAACACCCCATCTCTACCAATCATCCCCTGACCACTCTCAACCACCTGAGTACCAGACCTTTTACCCTTGATACCATTAAGGATCTCTCTATTCTTGTAACCATTAACCAACCTTCAAAAACCTATATAACCCTTTTATAACCAACCCATAACCTATTATATCTAGAATCAATAAGTTGTTAAAAACCCATTGTAATTGTCAATGGTCATCCTAACCACTGATGATCACCTTCACCTCCAATCCTGATGGTCGATGGTCACCCTAACCACCAATGGTCACTATGTAGAATTAAACACGTAAAATTATCAAGTAAAAACCACTTCTCAACTTCAACCAAAATCCTATTTTCTTGACTTTTGACCATACCTAAACTATGGTTTGATAGTTTAACATTCACCTTAATGTCATCTTGTTAAAATAAGAATTTATTTTGAAAAGTATTTATTTAACCTAAATTAAGTACTTCCATTTATTTTATGAAACCTTTTTTTATCAACAACATTAACTTGTTTTAAAAGGTGGATTGACAACCTCCAAGGAAGTCATGTACTTATTAGATATAGCTTGCTAGGCAATCCACCTTCCTACCAAACTAACATAACCTTTCTTTAGTCTCTTTCTTATGTAGGTCATCCTCCCAAGCCAAAGAGGAGTTATTCACAATCTTCTAATTCAACATGTGCACAACCAAATAGGTTTTTCAACCATACCCATATTGAGTTTCTTTTCTCTCTTCTTTAAAGCTAAAGTGAAAATTTACATGAAACATTTTGGCACACCCAGTGGGACCACTTGAGTCTTTACTCATGTTTTTATTTTCATTAGTATTCCCTTCTCTCTATCTATTATCATAATTAAAACTAAAATTTATTTTGGGCTTAAAATTAGCTACATTCATTTATTTATTTAATATTAGTTCACATTATATTAAAGCACATTAATATTATCATAACACCACTTTTGTTTCACACACTAAACCAAATCACTTTCATCAATCAAACATCAAAAAAACTTGAGACAAGGCTCAAATAGGATTTCATAACCTAGCGATAACCTTACCCTTTCCTGATGATCCCACTTGGAGGTCATTACCAAGGGGAGAACCAAATCAAGTCTCTAGTTGAGTATAAACTCTAGATATCAATATATATTGTCTAAGCACCTTACACCCTTATTGTTGTGGTGTGTGAAGTGAGGTGGTAGGCCCCAATACCAATCCATGTATTGATTCCAATAAAAATTCTTTTGAGCACCTAAATAACCCAAAACTAACCATAGATTACTTCTATAGTACGTAATCTACAAGCCAACTTCTATCACACTTTATTATAACTTAAGGCATAAGCTAAAAGTGAGATTAAAATTAACCATGGGATTTAACATACTCTAGTGTGTTTTGGATTTATTTTATCATTTTATTGATTTCTCTTTATTTGAGTTGTGAGGAATCTAACTCTATTTGGGTAACCTTCTACCATATTACCTTCACCTACCTCATCTTCATTGCCTTGTTTAATGGGGAACCCATCTATATTCTCTCCAAGAAATCCTAAATTTGTTAGACTCTTAGAAGAAAACCCTCTTTCCTTAGAGAATTTATTTGCATCAAGATCTACTTATACCCCTAGCCCTTCCTACAACCAACCCAACCTTACCTACAATCAACCCAACCTTACCTACAATCAACCCAAGAATGCCTACAATCAACCTAACCTCACCTATAATCAACCTAAACTCACTTATAACCAACCCAGACTTACCTACAATTAACCCAACCTTACCTAAAATCAACCCAACCATGCCTACAATCAACCTGACCTCACCTACAATCAACCTAACCTCATTTGTAACCAGCCTAACCTTGTTGTCAATCAATTTAACCTCAATTAAAACCAATTAAAAAACCTCCAATAACCACTTGATCATCACATCAACCAATGAATAAACTTTCAACCCTTATTAGATCCTTGTCATAAACCACCTCAACTATCTCAACCTCACCAATATTTGGGTTACCCATCCCAACCATCATATCAATTACCTCAATCACATCAAAAATTTTGTTACCTATCTCAACCATAATATCAATCACCTATACCCCCTTTATATAAACCTTCTCTATCTCAAAATTGAGACTTGGTCTATCCCCCTAGTCATACCACCAACAACTATTAACCTAACCACTATCAACCTACTTTATCAACCTCATCAAATCAAACCAATAATCATCCAACCAACAACTATCAAACAAAATTTTCCAACAAATCAATCTTACCACCCTTACCTATGTTATCAAACCTATCAATCCAACCTACCTTACCCACCTTCTCAACCTTATCAACCCCATCAAATCCAACCAATAACTATCAACCTACTATATTGAAATAATAAAACATTTTAAACCACTGAACCATATCAAACCTACCCACCATATAAAATATGTCAAATCTATCAAATACCTCAACCTTACCTAGCCTCTTAAACAAACCTACCTTATCTACCTTATCCAACTAACCAAAAATTTTGAACGCACCAATCTTATTAAACCAACCAACCTCACTAAATCAAAACAATAACTATTGACCAACATTTTCCAACCTACCAATCTTATCAAACATAACTAACCCATCAAATCACTCAAACTTTTCAAATAAACCAAAATTATTTGACCAACCAACTTTACCAAGCAAACCAATTAGCTCGCAACCTCAAGAGCTATTAGTGTACCCTCTTCCTAGGAAGTATACCCCACTGGGGGAATCATATGACTTGATCCTTGACAAAATTTTAAGATATTTTGTCATTAGACTTGATCAAATCAAACCCATCAACGCTTCTCTTCCAAAACTGATTTGGTTTATACAGAAAGAGTTTTGTACATATCATCTCTAACATAGACATGTGGTATACAGATGTGGGTTTTTTAAGATGTTTTTCCAAAACCTTATCAATTAAAAGGAGGTTCCAAATGATATTATCTATGTTTCTCCCAACTTATCCTTAAATGTCTTCAAGTAATCAATCATTAAATCTCCTTTTGTACCCATTATTGTGCAAGCCCATAACCAAAAACCTCAATATAATAAGTTCCCTTCATTAGATTTGGTCCTTAGTGAATTTATAACTAGGGGAACCATAATTGAAATCTTAACTAAACCACTTGTTAACCAAGTTCACCTTTTTCAACTTCCTTTTGAAATCATCACGAAGGAAGAATCACCCTTAAACCACCCATTTTTTGACCATGAATAGCCTTCTCAACTTTCTTTTAAAAACATCATTAAGAAAACCAACCCACCTCTTCCACTTCCCCTTTTAATGGAGTCAACCCAAGCTCAAAACACCTTTCTTATAACTAAATCCAACCCAACCTCAATTAAAATCAAACCCATTCACTTCCTCTATAATATGCTAATTTTCATCTACCTATAAATGTTGTCTTTGGTTTGATTCCCTTTTGAATAGGGTAAAATATTTATCACCTTACCTTACCAAACTAACCAAATAAATAAGCAAACCCAACCAATAAGTCAAATCAACCACCCATCCTACCTTCCTTAACCAATCAAACCAAAATATAAACCAAATCAATCAGCCATGATCAACCCAAATTTAAATCCAACCATAAGTAATTTATCTTCAACATAAATCAACATCGACCCTCCATTCAAGATTTCTAAAATCTTGGCTACCTATTATCCAAGATACCCACCCCTCACTTAAGTTACCTTATTGGGACAATTCGACACTCTTATCTACCCCACCTCTATTTTAGGATGATGTTTTTAACATTATTTTTGGACCTCAAACCTATCTAAATCAGACCCAACCATGTTTTCCTCACCATAGCACCATGATGGTGATCCTGCCTAAATTACCACTTACAAACATGACCTACTAACCACTAACAACTAACACCCCATTTTGGAGGATGGATGAAGTCATCATCACCCCTCCTAAAACCTCTTATTAAACAACACGTAACCTTGGGATCATTTTCCCATCTTCCACCATCCATAGAAAGAGAAAACTAGGAGAATTTTCCCTCCATATGGCTTTGACCATTTATCAACCCAAACCATACCTTAAAAATTAAATAAACTAACCCTCAGAATTTTTGCCTCAACCTATCAACTAACCAACCTTGAACTATTGGAGATTACCTTTCTCCTTCAACCAACCAAACTTATTTGAGATTACCCTTATCTACCAACCTATTTAAGATTCACCTTCTCCCCAACCTGAAACCAAGTGGTATACCAAATTTAGGAAACTCATTTGGACACCACCCAATCTATGTGGGAGTCACCCTCTCCCCCAACCATTGGAGATTACCGTTCTTCACCAACCTATTTAGGAGTCACCTTCTCCCCAACCTTTGGAGAGTACCTTCTCCTTCAACCTAACCTAAACCAAGTGGTATACCAAATTTGGGCAACCCATTTGAACACCACACAACCCAATTTAGAGTCACCTTCTTCCCCAACCATTGGATATTACCCTTTTCCACCACCCAACAAACCATTTGAGATTACCCTTCTCCACTAAACTATAACCTAACCAACCTCACCTTTTTTTCAACCCAAATCATTTCCACATCTCATCAAGTGTTGGAAAGTAACCAAGGGACATATACTCTCTTGATTGATGTCAACCATTTATACTTGCATGGATATAGGGAATATCATAAATTAAACCCCTAAATGCTTTACATTTGCATTATATTATTTTGTTAAACCAAGTTTTTGTTCACCTTATTTCTAACTTAAGCTCATCCCTTGCTTTCAAACCATATTCATCATCTTATTTTTAAGGAAACTAGCTACAATTGAATCATGTGATTATCCATCATAATAATAGCCTAATTTTGAACTATGGGTACCATGGCTCTACCCATGGCATGATTCTCATGGTACTTTCTATCCCTCATCGAGAAAGATTATTATGGTCATTATCACCTAAATCTATTTTCACCTATTGAACCTTCTTGTGATCTTAGTTTTGAATTCATAAAAGTAACCCCTTGAGCATGTTTAAGCAAGTATCTGTCAAGAAAAATCAAACAAAACACAAAAGCAATATCAAAGTCAAAAACAAATGATGGGTAATTCTTATAATTCACAAATTATTCCCTTAAAGGACAACTATTGAAAACATATTCAAAATTACAAAAATTACGGTGGACTACTTTTTCAAAGGATAGCTGTCAAAATCATTTAAACTAAGCACATAAACTTAGACCACTCCCTTGAAGGATGGCTGAGTATAGCATTTTTCAAAGCTAAAAATTTCTTGGAAGCTTCTCTCATTGATTAACTTCCCCAACCCTCCAATAAAAATCAATATAAGTAAAATACCCACAAGAAACAATAAAAGAATTTTCAAAGCCGTAATTGGATCTCATCATGAGTAGACTTCTTGCATCAATTAGTCTACACTTTATATTACATATACTTGTTTATACTGACTCTTTGGAAACCTATAAAAGAGGCATGCTAGTCTCATAAGAAAGTTCCATTTTCATCCATCTCCCCTTTATACATTATAAGCAATGGATTTTGAGCTTACTTGACACTACATGATCAAGCCACTTCTTTTAACCAACACCAATGTAAGGCATAAAAGGGGCTTATATTCATAAACCCACCAATCTTGCTATTATGGTCTTTTCCAATTGGAGAATTTATCCTACTCCTACTTTCACGACAACCTTGTCAAGACATATATCTTCCTTTTTAGGCTCATTAATGCCCCCAAATACCCACCTTGCACCCTTTCACTAGGAAATTGGGTACCTTTTTACCAAACTAAGTGGTACCCCATATTAGGCAACTAATTTGAGCACCACTAACCATTAAAGATTACTTTTCTACACAAGCTAACCAATGGAGATCACCTTTCTCCACAACCCAACCTTAGCTTTTTGTTCCATTACCAAAACTAACCATTAGAGATCACCTTTCTCCACTAACTACACCCACCCCTAGAGTCTACTTTCTCCACCCACCTCTAGAGACTACCTTCTCCACCCACTTTGATCACATCATCATCTTTATATTAGTATATTTTAGCCCATATGTTGTATAAGTTAGCAACACCTTTTTACCTAGTCCTTTGACTATAGTGACAACATTGCCATGTTAACCCCTTTTAAATTTTACACCATCTCATGCATACTGACCAGCTTGTGTCTCATCAAAATCACTTCCTACCTTAGATACCCATGACACTTGATCCATTTATGTTTTCCATGAGAGTACTTCCTATCTTGGATACCCACTAGAAACATAGAAATCACTTAGGAGACTAACATGTGTACTTAGCCACCATACCTAAATGTGGTCACATGGTACACTAGTCACTTATCCCTTAACACTAACTTTAATTTTTACCAATCATGGTAATATTTTCTATGTGTGATCTTGACTATCACACTTAGTCACATTTTATGTCTTTGTTTATGCTTCAGTGCCCAACCTATCATTTGCCCCTTTTTTATCATCAACTAACCACTTATCAAACCCATACCTACTTCTATTTTACCTCATCAACTCCTACTTTGAGGGGGAACACTTGATCCTACTCTTGAGGAAACCAAAACCTTGACCAATACTCTATTTTTGTTTTGTAGATCATTCACACAAGCCATACAAAAAAAATGGGCAAAATGTAGACATAAGAAATCTGCACATCTACATTTCCAAATGTCAAAATCCCCCTGGATTGCTTAAGACCCTCTTGGGGCCAATCTACACCAATATCACCTAACAAAACTCATCTGTAGTTAATTTTATAGCAGCTCTTGAACCTCTTGTTTACCATCTTATTGAGCCTCTCCTCTTTTCTTATATAAAGAGAAGAGAGGAGGATAACTAGAGAGGGAGAAAAGAGTTGCATAGATCATAAGGAGTAAGTCATTAGTCATCATCATCTTGTTAAATAGATATCTCTTCATTAGTAATCATATTTAAATAGCTCTAGGACTTCTTCAATCTATCAATTATCAACCACAAGCTAAGTATATTATTCTTGTTTTAAGTTTTAGTTATCTAGTTTTAATAGTTATACAACTCCAAACACCCCATATTTACCAAGAATCCCTTGACCACTCTCAACCACTTGAGTAACAAAACTTTTACCCTTGATACCTTTGAGGCTCTCTCTAGCCCTCAAAACCATTAACCAACCTCTAGTAACCTATAAAACCCTTTTATAACCAACCCATAACCTATTCTATCCAAAATCAATAAGCTATGAAAAACCCATAATAACCATTGATGGTCATCCTAACCATCGATGATCACCTTAAACTTCAATCCTAACCATCAATGGTCACCCTGACCATTGATGGTCACTATGTATAATCAAAAACCTAAAATTAGCAAGCAAAAACCACTTCTCAACCTCAACCAAAACCTTATTTTCTTGACTTTTGACCACACCTAAACCATATTTTGACAATTTAGCATTCACCTTAATGTCATCTTGTTAAAATAAGCATTTATTTTTAAAATTATTTATTTAACCTAAATTAAGTACTTTCCTTTATGTTATGCAACCTTCTTTTATCAACAACATTAACATGAAACCCCTGTGGGAGAGCCACACAGTGTGTTATTTAGTGGTTGTAGTACTGAACTAAGCCCTTACCTTTGTGGCTACTTTATTTGCTATCACATCCTATCAACTGGGGTCATTTCTCATTTTGAGGTGCTTCCAGACATTGGGGATTTCTTCAATGATTTGATTGCCATGGCGGCATATCCTCTATAGAGGGGGAGCTTGGGTAGATGATCAGGTGGATGGAATGGGCATTGGTGGTGCTGGTTCTGGGGCTTGTTTCTTTGTTTGTGTTGTTGTTTTTATGGGTAGCATGTTTTTAGGGTTTGATGGATCGAACCTGGGTATGGCCATCATTATTGCTAGATCTGACGGCATCTTCTTCATTCTTGGTGACTGAGAAACCTATGGTATTTTGGGGTTTTTTATTGTCACAAATAATGCTTGTTGATAATGATATATTTTTTTAGCATTGTTTCAGGTTGTAAAACCTGATTTTGTTAAGGTTTTAGGTCATTGTAAAACCTGGTTTTGTTACTATTTTTCAGTGGGTTTGCCTTCCTCGGCAGTTTGTAATGTTTTATCTTTCTTGATTTTTATAGGGTTTTGGGGCCCCTTCAAAACCTAATTTTACCTTAATCTAAAACATTAACTTGTTTTAAAAGCTAGATTGATAGCCTCTAAATAAGTCATGTACTTCTTGGATCTAGCTTTTCGGGCAATCCACCTTCCTACCTAACTAACACAACCTTTCTTTAGTATTTTTATTATGAAGGCCATCTTCCCAATCTAAAGAGGATTTATTCATAGTCTTCTAATTAAATGCATGCACAACCAAATAGGTTTTTCAACCATACCCATATTGAGTTTCTTTTCTCTCTTCTTTAGAGCTAAAGCAAAAATTTACATGAAATAAATAACTTAATGAACTATTATGAAGCCCACTTTTGTTTTGCATTTCTCTCACATACTCTTAGGGTTTATATGTAATTTTTTACGTTCATATATCTTATAATAATTTAACAGGGTATCAGGGCTCTAATCTGATGGCCATTTTACCATTTATAAAATCCTTGGTGAGATCTTACATACTAGCATTCTTGTTTATTTTCTTGATTTTTTTGAAATTTAATAGATTTGGTGAGATTTCATGAAAATCCATGAAAAATATATAGAATTTTTTTTTAATATTAAAACATACAACACCATCAAATTTAAAATGCATAAAACCCCTAAAATTGACTATAAATATGACATCTATTTGTGATAGTGATTTTTAGCCTTTTTGGAGAGTTTTGGAGCTTTTTAAATTATTTCTAGCACATCTATACAATGGGATTCTCAAATCAAGAAAAAAATTAGGTTTTTTTATAGTTTGTTTGACTTATTAAATGAGTCACTTAGTTTTTGGAGGATTTATACCAAATTTGCATATTTTTGGGTTTTCCAGTTTCAACAAAGTTTCTAATCCTTGCAAGTAGTTTTAACAATTTTATAGACTATGTAAAAATTTTGGTGTTGGAATAATAAGCCATGTTAGACATTTCAACTTCACTAGAAATTTCCACCTATCCAAACACCATCCAAAATTTGTCTTTTTTCATTGCACGCCATGGAGTCTAAAGAGTGCCTAGATGGCCATCAGGTTCTGACCCATACCTAAATAGCTATTAAGTTTTGGTATGTGTCTAGATAGCCATCATGTTCTATCCCATACTTAGATGGCTACTAGTTTCCAACCCAAAATATTTTTTATCCCCTAGTCATATGGGAAATAAGCCCCTAATCACTTCCAACCCAAAAAAATGCTTAACTTTGATCCAAAAACAAATAATTTTTTTGAGGAAATTGATTCACAAACTTTTTAAAGATTTTTTCCAAATGGTCTCAATTGTTTTTGGGGGAAGCTGATTAAAAAATATCCACCATTATTTTTTCCTAATTTTTTCTTACAAGCTCATATTTTCAAATTACCATAACTTTTTATTGATAATTTGTATTTTAGTTCCATATTATTTAAAAGTACATTTTTTTTAATGTTATATGCATTGGAATTTTTGGGCCTTCTATAGATACCTATTTAATCACATATTGTATGCCTTAGATGCATTATTGGTAGAGCTTGATGTTCCTCTAGTTCTTTTATACTTATTCATAGATTGCTCAAGATGCATTTTTGGTTGTCTAATGTTTATATGAGTTTGTTTGTATTTGAAAATTTAAGGGAGGTTATGCTTAATAGTTATTAGGGGGTATTGTATTGTGTTGTTTATTCCTCAATGTCTATTCTATACATTATCATTTTTTTGCATTTTGTTGATTATTACACTTATTACTCATTTGGATACATTCTTAGTTGTGTCTGACATCCTCTTCATGAGCATGCATTATTCTTATAACTAGGTGGTAATTATAGTTGTTTTGTGTAGTTTTTCACTTCTTTGATGTCTTCTCTGAGTCATGTTGACTACACTTGAGAGATACATGTGGAGGAAAGTTGATTTTATACTAGTGGTTCTTTTTGGAAGGAGTAATTATGATTCTTGGTATCCTTACATAGAAAACTTATTTACAAAGAATGGAAAAAATCATATTCATTTCCTATATGGATAGATTATTTCTCCCATTGATTCAAAAAAGTACATTAGATGGGATAATACTTGTGACAAGGTATGTGGTACCTTATTATTGCACATTTCATGGGATACACATCACCATGTGCATCTCACCATGTACACCAACACTATTTAGAAAATCCTTAAATCTCTTTTCATAGATGTTATTTATATTTATATCACTTCTACCCCTCTTCTTATTGTCTCTTCAGAGATTATTATACTCTCTCCTAATATTATTTCTTGGGATGACACATCCATGGTGGACAATTCACTTCTTTCTATCAATCCACCACTATAGGAAAATATTCTTCCTGACCTTAGCTATCTCATTAAAATTATAATTTTGGTCCTATGCATGATGTTATAATTACATAGCCATCATAGATTGGTAATTTAGAGTACTCTATTGTTTCCAGTGATATTGTACCTTGTGAGAGCATTGAAGACTCTTCTCTTCTTATGGATGTTTATTTTTTGGATCTTCATGATTCATCATATATAATATTTTATTTAGATTTGACGGTCATTGAGCCATGTTATCCAGTTAACATGGACATTCCTTTAATGAATTATCCATGTCATTCTTATTCATTAAACTTGCCTATACTTGATGACACTTTTGAGCCTAAGCACATCTCTAAGATTGATGACTCTCCTTCTAGCATAGATGACTATAGTAGTGATGCAAAAACATTATTACCATCTTCTTTTCACATTTCATATATTTAAGAGATATTTATTGATCCAAATATATGTTATAAACTAAAAAAATAATAGGGTGTAGGTATATTTATTCAAGACTCATCAGACTTCAAGTAGTCTATTCCATAGGTATAAGGGATTCTATAGTCCATTTCATCCTTTACTTCCATTACACCATCCTTACATAAAGTAGATGACACTTTTACTATGCATGAGGAACATATTTCCTTGGTTATATTTCCATTAGGTAATTGGTGGACCCATTTATTATTCTATGGTAATCCACTCTTCAATGCACCCACCTATGTCAGGTTCACTTTAGTGGAATTACTTTTAGTTCTTGTGTATGATATTTGTAGACCTATGCCACACTTTTATTTTGAACCCCACTCAAGGTTATTTATAATACTACCACCATTATCTTCCATTATGGAATGGGAATACTTTAAGTACACCATTTGTTTTCTTCTTTTGATAAAGGGAATAAAAATTATTTAATGTGGATGGAACTTATTTAGTCTTTAGGTATAAGATATCATCAATGATATTCATCATTTTGTGAGCTCTACTATATTTAGCTTCAACATATTCCATAGGGACTTTATAGTTCTCCTATATATCTTTTTTCTCTCACATGTGGATGAATTTTTAGTTGTGCTTGATGTCCTTCGAGTATGCACTATTTCTTATTTTCCTCTTTTTTAGGGGAGGAGTTTTGTCCTATGAGTTTTATCTTTTTATCCATTTCATGGGAGTTAAAATGTGCTTGAGTACCTCATTAGGCCTCATTTATAGGACCCAGTTTTCTTACCCACCTAAGCTTCACTTCAAGGTGTTGTTAGTGTAGGATTTTTCCTAATTTTTATTTTGCCGACATGATTATTAGTCAACTTGCTTAGGGTTGTTAATTTTATTATTGTAAAAACACTTAATGTATTTTCTAATTGTGAGTTCAATTGTTACCTTTATGGTGACCTAATATCTCATTATATAATGTACCTCCCTTTTAATGTTTAACTAATCACTTAATGAACTATTATGAAGCCACTTTTGCTTTACATTGCTCCCACCTACTCCTAGGGTTTTCATGTAATCTATGATGTTTATAGATTTTATATTGATCTAAAATGGTATTATATCTCAAAGAAACCCACTTAATGATAAGTATAGGAGTTGTGTATATAATCAAGTAAGAATGGATTTACCTAAGTTACATATCTAAAATAGAAGAGACATAAATAAATAAAATTTTCCATGAAAAATAAGAAGTGTTCATCCTTATATTAACATGATAGTATATAGTATTTTATGTGAAGGTTATTACTGGCCTAAATTTTTTAGAGATACACCTTGCCATTTATTGAAATTCCATGAATACAAAGCATTTTATTGAATAGAATTATATGGAACCATGCCATTGTAACTAATAATTTTAGGACATATTTTTTTTAAAGGGGATTGGACTTTATTAGTGTAATTAATCCTCATTCCTTCAAAAGCCAAAAAATTATGTTAAAAATAACAAAATATTGTAAAAGGTGGAATTAGGTTATTTATATATGAAAAAATATATCTAGATAAGTTAACATAGGTGGAGACAATGATAATGCAGGGCAAGGAAATGATGACAAAGTAGGGTAAGGAAATGGAGATAAAGTAGGCTAGGTAAATAGTGACAAAGAAGGGAAAGGGAACAACTTTGAAAATGGCATAAGGAAAAAATACAACGTAGGGGAAGGTTAATGACAATGTGTAGGAAAAAGATTTTTCAAATCCTGACTCAAAGTTTTCAAATCTTGACTTAGAGAGGGAGAAAGGGGATGGAGATAGTGAAAGGGAGATCACAAGGGCCAGTAGGTTTGATGGAATATTAGTGGAAGTACCAACACAAGGAATATTATTGGAGAAAGGTGACATTTATAGCTCTCTAAACTCTAAGCTAATGCTAGGTAAGACATATTGGTGTGATAGATTGATTGGTTCAATGGGAAAGAAGGAGATAAAGCCTATGGAATATTTTAAAACCATCAAAGACAAAAAAAATATAAATGTTAAAATCACTCCCTCACTCATTAACTATGTTTCATCAAGGATGGAATAAACCTTAGTGGGAAATTTCATGGGAGATAGACCGAACATAGACTCATTTAGAGCATGGGCAAAATAAAATAGTTTCATGAAAGGGAAAATGGAAATACTAGAAATGGCGAATGGTTTCTTCATGATCAGATTTAGTAACCTGAAAGACAATGCTAATATTCCTGCTGGAGGTTTATGTTTCCTCTAAAAATTGGGACTTTTTCTCAAGAAATGGGAACCAAGTTTTGAACCTAAAAGGGAGAGCATAAAACAAATACCCATCTAGGTTATCATTCTAGGTCTCCCAATTAAATTTTGGGTGGAGGATATATTTACAAGAATATCCGAATCATTTTGGTATATTATAGCCTTATATTCAACAATAACAACACAAACTAGACTTATCTATGCCAAATTTTGTGTAAACACTTTTGTTAATCAATATTTACCAAACTCCATAGTGCTACACACACCTTTTTATGTAAGAACACAAAAGATATAATTTGAAATATTTTCCATGATGTGTGATAAATGCCATAAATTGAAACATTATACAAAGGCATAGTTTTTAGGTTCAAACATAGTAGCATGGCACAAAAAAAGGAGTTTCATTTAAAAAGATGGAGTCTGAGATCCACCTTCCTATTTTAGACACATCTAGTCCTAGTACCCATCAAATCAAAGGAGATAAGTTGAGCTTAGAAGGGAAGAAAAATGAGGAACCAAAAGTAAAACACACATTATAAAAGGATATTAAAACTCATCTAGGTAAAGGATCAAATCAAAACCGTTTTGAACAATTGGATTCAATATAAATATAAAAATAGGCAGACAAGCAAGAGGGAGTTTTTGAAAAAGATAAATTTATCCACAAAATAAACATAGTGGAAAGGTAGGGTCATAAGGATGCTAACCTATAGAATTAAAAAAAAAATTCAAATCTTGGAGCAAGAGATATAAGTGAAGGATTAGAATGAGAAATAGGCTGATGTAGATGTGTATACAAAAAATAAAGTTATTGTATTGAGGACTAGTAGTGAATAAAATAGGGATAAAAAACTAGAAAAGTGCACTCCTAAAAGTAACACAAAGACAAAGGTAATGTCTTCAATGGTCACTAGAAGGATTGAAAGAGGTCTAATTATCAAAACTCTACCTAAACTAAGAAAACCATCTAAAAAGGAGATCTTTTTAAAAATAACCTAAGAGGATATAGTAGATGGACATCAAAGTACTCTTCATTTTAAAGGGGGTTTTTTCTCTCCAAAATGTTAAACATGTTGATTCTTACCTAAAACATAAGAGGGATGTGAAAAAAAGGTGAGCATAAGGTATTTAGGGATTTTATAAAAAATATTAAGGCAATAGTTTTGGCTATTGAATAATCTAAAGCAGAGGAAATTTATTTTTTGAATAAAAAACTATACTAGAATGAAGTGGAAGTAGTTTGTATTAGTGCATCTAGAGCCTTTGAAGGACTAATTAGTTTTTAATATCCAAAATACCTAATGGGGGAACCCATTCTTAAGTCCCAACAACATGTGGTTGTCCTTTATATATATATATATATATATAGAGAGAGAGAGAGAGAGAGAATAAACAGTGGATTTTATCGAATGTGTATGCTCCTAACTCTAGGATAGCACACATAAAATTATGAGAGGATATTAGATCATTTATAAGTAATTACTTTCATATTCTATGGATCTTGGTGTGATATTTCAACTCACACCTACACTTGGGAGATAAAAATGAGGTAATACTATTTGTATGGAAAACATGGATTGTTATTCTTTCATATCTAACATTGGTTTAATGGATTTAGAGCTTAAGGGGATAAATTATACTTGGTATAATTAGTGAATCATATAAAATCTTATACAATGTAGACTAGATAGAGTTTTCATCTCTTTTAAATGACTCCAACACAAAGATCTTAAGCTCAAATCATTTTTAACTTAAGTTAAAACATTGGAACAAACAAGTGTTTGATAATGTTCACATGAAAAACAAGGCCATCAAAGTAGATCTAATTAATATTGAAGAATAATTGAAGAAAAGGGTTATGAGTTAGAGACTTAGAGCAAGGGAAAATAACTATTATGTGAGTACCATACTATAGCAACTAGGGAAGAAAATATATAGAGATAAAAATCCAAGAATATATGGTTGAAGGAGGGTGATAGAAACACTAGGCTTTTCCATATGTCTACTCTCAATCATAGGAAACATAATGCCATAAGGGAGATTATTAACAATGAATGGAAATTATCCACCGATGTGGAAGATATTAAACAATCAAGTGTTCTCTTCTACAATAATATGTAAAAAAATGATTTCAATAAAAATATAGGTTTTGAACAAGAATTCCTACATGTAATACTTGAATTGATCATCTAAGAAGATAATCATATGCTTACTTCTACTATTGCTAACGAGGACCTAAATTTTATTATTTATAGGATGAACTTGGACAAGGCTTCTAGACTAGATGGGATTTCAATTATTTTCTTCAACTTTTTTTTGGATATTATTGGTGAAGATATAGTCTTAGCTATAAATGAATTTTTAGATTATGATTAACTACTCAAAGAATTTAACCATATGTTTCTAGTTTTCATTCCTAAGAAATAAGGGGTAGTAAATTTTTTAGAATTCTAGCCTATTAGCCTATGTAACTCTTTCTAAAAAATCATTACCAAGCTAATAACCCTAAGGATGCAACTAAGTATGGAAAAAATTATTCAATCACACCAAGGAGGTTTCATACCAAGAAGATAAATCTAAGATGGAGTGATTATGGTCCATGAAGAAATACATTCTATGGAAAAAAATTAAAAAGGTAGTTAAGGTTCTTAAATTAGATATGGCCAAAGTATATGATAAACTAGACTATAATTATCTAGATAGAGTGATGACTCAATTTAGTTTTAATGGTAAATTCAAAAAAATCATAGGAGCATGTATAAACATGTGCATATTCTTTGTGCTTGTTAATTAAGTGGCAAAAGGATTATTTATAAGTGATAAAGGAGTTTTATATGGAGATCCCCTATCTCCATTCCGTTTCATCATCATGGTAGAATCATTAAGTAATTAAATTTCCGAGGCTTTGGCTAATGATCAATTGAGAGGCTTCAAACTGGCTAGATTTTTTGATCCCCTAACACATCAATAATTTTTTGATGACACTATTCTTCTATTTGAAGCTTATATGTATTAATATAGAACAATAAAAAATATTTTAGTCATGTACGAAAAGGTTTCAAATCAAAAAAATAATTTTGAAAAAAAATTGGTCTATTTTTTTAATACTCTAGAAACTAGACAAGTTAAGATAGCAGTGTTGTTTGGTTGTCGAATTAAATAACTTCCCTTCACTTAATTTGTAATGCTTATTATAAGTATTCAAATCCAAGTTTTATCATGGAGTCCATTGATAGAGATATTCCAAAAGAAGCTCATAGGATGGAAGGGTAAAATCCTCTCTCAAGCTAAGAAGGTCATGTTGATTAAGAGTTTCCTACAAAGTCTCCCAATTTATATTCTATCCTTATTTAATCTACCCAAGGGAGTGGAGGATAAACTTATTAATATCTAAAGAAACTTTCTTTGGTCTGGGATGGAGGAAAAAACAAATTTCACTTGGTGGAATGGAATAAAGTTTGCAACAAAAAATTATATAGTGGTATGGGTATTATAAATTTATAGCTGATTAAAAAAACTCTTATTTCCAAATTTATTTAGAGATTCATAACCAAGAATTTATTTTGGGGAAAGATTATTTCCTATAAATATCTTGAATGAAGAGACCAAATGGTCATTCTGATTAAGGATCATTTTGTGAGAGGCTCACACATTTGGAGATTTTTAATGGCCAACAAGGACTTAATTAATGAAGGGTCCAAATGGTAAATAGGTGATGGTAGGAAAATAGATATTTGGAAGGATAACAAGAGCATGGAGATGACATCTATTTAGATAAATATTGATATTCACCTTTAGGATAATTTGAGGTATAAGTATGGGGTTAAGGTTGTTGATTATTGGTAGGTAAGGGAGGGATTTATAAAATGGAAAAATATGAGTTTGGACATCATTAATCAAGATGATAACTTGAAGTTAGTAGAACTAAATAATGTATTGCATATTATCCACATCCTAAGGGTTGATAGTGAATATAAATTAATCTAAAAGGACTCATTCAATGGACAATATAAAGTTAAATCAGGTTATGATATAATCACTCAGGAATAAGATGATTTGGTTAACTAGAAAGGAGTGTGGGATAAATGCATTATCCCTAAAATTAGCTTCTTCTTATTAGTTACTATTCAAAATAAAAATTTTCCAATGAATAATCTAAGGATAAGAGGTTACATTATTATGAATAGATCTGTGTTGTATGAAGAGCATAATTAATCAATGTTCCATTTAAAATTACTCTTTTATACATTAAATTTGGATTTTTTTTCTTTAAAAAATTCAATATTTCATGGGTTCAACCTAGTTCACTTATGAAAGTTTGGCTATCTTGGAGTCGTCCTTTCAAAAACTCTCTTCTTAGTAGATATGAAACATGACTCTACTACACATTATATGGGGGATTTGGGGAATAAGGAATAATAAAATCTTCAATGATAGTAGGTAATAGTTACAACATCAAGCCTATTTCTGAAACAATCTTTAATTATATCAAATAAAACTATAGGTTTGTTTAAATCAAGAAGGTAAAAATTTTCTTCCTTTTGAACAAATTTTAGCTTAGAATTAACAAATATAAACTTCAAAATTAGGGAAAATAGATCCCATGGATGAAATAAGGAAAATAATGAAGTGGAGACCCTCTCTTGAGGGATGGATGAAGCTCAATTTTGATGGATATTCAAAGGGAAATATGGGAGTAGTTGGGGGTGGTAGGGTGTAATTATCAAAGATAATGAGGGAAAGTTAATTATTTCTTATATAGGAAACATGGGTTTGAAAATAAACCATTGGGCTAAAGCTCTAGATTCACTATGGGGGATCATATTGGCAAAGCAAATTAATGTACACAATATTCTGGTGGAGGGAGATTCCCTGAACATTGTTAATTGATTAAACAATAAAAATCCTATAAGTTGGTATATCAAGCATGTATTTAATGAATCTAGAGTCATTTTTAACTCTTTTGAATAGGTGAACATACAACATACATATAGAGAAGGGAATGGGATCGCTGCCTAGTTTGTAAATAGTAGATTCAATAATGTGGGTTTTAAATCTTGGATAGGTCATGGAGACCTCCCTAGGGAGTTGATATTCAAGGTTACCAATGAAGGAAACAAAAATGATAATAATGATATGTATATGGATGATTTTCTAAACATATACATGAGATATTAATTTTCATAAAATAATTTGGGGACTTAGGCCTCATATGATGAATTTTAGGTGTTCAAAGGAGAAACATCTAGAAGGGGAAAAGTGTCTTGAATATGACCAAAACATAATATATTGTTATTGTTCCTTTTAGAGCATCTGAGAGAATAATGATGGAAGTTATAACTAGAGGGAAGATGAGAGGAATAGAATGGGTTTTTCAAATAGTATTAAACCTAAACTTCATTTAGAGGTCACAAAAAATGAAAGAGTTTGGAATAATTGTAAAGTAAGTGGTTTCATAGGATTTATGGAAATAATTAAAGGTTTTGACAAACATCTCTATGTTGTTTTTGCTAAGGCTTAGGAGGATAAATCTATGAGCATTAATGGAATCATGATAGACATAAAAAAAGAACTTATCTACCATGTGACTAGCTTGGAAATTTGGGAGACTAAGATCTACTACACTCTAAGAGAATTAAAACTAGATAAAGATGATTTTTTAGAAGATGAGAAGTAGTTGGTATTGATACACAATGACTTGGAGAGGGAGTCACTTCTTAGGCCATTCACTGAGGTAGCCTTTCATTTTATTCAGTACATTACTTTAGAAGGCAAATATAATGTGGTGAGATTATCTATGTTTTGAATGCTAAATTATTTTAGGCATGGGCTATCTTTTAGTATTCCTTTCTTTATTCTCAAATCTATATAGACTTCTATACTAAAATTCAAAAATAGAAATTATTTTACTCTGAGTCATGAGGGGTAATCTTCCTAATTTTCAAGTACTTTAAATGAATGAACCAAATCATGCTCAACATCTCTTAGAACTAGAAAGAGAAGCCTAAGGAAGGGCCAGTAGATATTAGGAAGATAAAAAAAAGTTTAGATCAAATATCTAGGTAGCCTGAGAAGGATTTTGGGGAGTACAAAAAAATTTATTGAGAAAGATATTGTCAAAAAGTGGAAAATTCTTGAAAAAGACTAAGACATCATTAAAAAGAGACTCATAAGTGCATTTAAATTATCTAAACACAACAAATAAAAATAGGGAAACCAAAGGAACAATGGCTTCTAAGAGGTGAAGAACAAGGGGGGATGAGACTGTTATTCAAGTGGATAGAGACAATGAGGATATGGAAGAGCATAGTAAAGAAGGAGAGAATGAAAGATAATATGATCAATTTTAGATTACTACTGAGCAATAGAAAGATAATGGGGAGACTTCAACTCTAAATAAAGGGGAGATAACATATAAATAAAAGGACCAACATGTGGAGTTCAATAATCTAGTAGCATAACTCAAAAGTAAAGAGAATATGGATAGAATTGTGGAAGAACTAGACCTGTATAAATCCATAACAGCGTGTTTTATGCATTAAATTATTGATATTAAGGGAAAGATGAATGTGATTTAATAGGAGATTGCTAAAATGTCTCAAACCTTGGCAGCTAGGGAAGAGCATAAACAAATTGAGGGTTTGAATTTTTAGAGTGGAGATATTAGAACATGCTAATAAGAATATGAGGAATAAGATTAGTTTTATTTTAAATTGCAATAAGGATACAATGTATTAAGGTATTCAAAATGTTGAAAATATTAGGACACATATTAAATAATTATCTAAACCCAACTACATTGGTAAAGGTAAGGGTAAAAAGGGACAAAATAGTGGTGCTCAACACACAGTAGATAATGAAAGTTTATTGATGCATATAGATATGAATCTCAAAAAAACTAAACCATGGTAGGAAGATGTGTTTAAAATCCTAAAATTATATCAGTGTTTCTTTTATTTTTTAGATGTATCGGGCTAATTTTTAGTTGTTTCTAGACTATGTTGGTCTTTATTTTTCTCTTTGGCTTAGATAGCATGTTGTTTCTTTTGTACTTGAACTTATCCTAGGGTTTGGGTACCCTAGTTCAAAAAAATCTCCCTTTAACCTAAATAAAAATATATATCCATAAAATTTATTAATTTTCTATAATATAAGATAGTCTCAAGGTTTGGAACTTAATTCTATTTAGTTTGTGACAACAATACTACCTTTAAATCTACGTAATTAACTAAGTGGGCCTATACTATTAATGTTACACTAAAATTATCATCTAATTATTATCCAAAATGGAATCACATTTCCAAGTCTAGAAAAAATAATTTAATAGATGAAATAAAGAATTATATTGAGAATAACAAAAAAAATTATTTTAGGTTTAAATACACACTTTAGGTAGACCAAAATTGATACAAGAAATAACTTAAAGCTTCACCTTTCTATTAGTTTATGGTCAATAACATGTGTTTCCAATTATGTTGAAGATTCATACTCATCATTTTATGTAGGAATATAAAGAATAATATGATCAATTATAATAAATGTTTTTTAATATGATCCTAATATAATTTTCATGTGAATATGATCTTATTAATTATAGTAATCACCAAGATATTGTCAAAATATGGTTTTATAAAAGAACTAAGGTGAAAGCTTTCAAATTTAAACCCTAGTCTTCCTCTGATGTGGAATTGATCCATATTAGATCTCCATAATCTTTGGTAATAATTAATTTAGACTAAAATACTTACAAATAAATTATATATCACTTCTAGTGAATGGGTAGTACTTCAAGTCCTACTTCTCAATTATCCCATCATCATCCACCTTAGAGTGACTATAAGTGATAGTTTAGGAGAAGAGTAATTTATAAGTAGAGTACCTAGCTATATTTATTTCTATATTATTTACTTTCATAGTTAAATTTTTGTTCCCATTTCATAGAGTATTTTTTTGTATCTAAAACTAGTAAGTCTTATTCAAGACAATTGTGTGAAGGATTACAAATATCTTCCATTTCAAAATTTACTTGAGCCTTTTAAATATACATAACCTTTGGCTATTTTAAAATGGTTTATTTTAGATTAGGTAATATGACATATCTATAATTTAGAGATTTTGTAAAAACATGTAATTACATAATTAAAATAATATTTTTCTTGAATATTTCATATTCTTTTGATTTTTTTAAAGATTATTATGAATTAAAAAAAAAAATCATTAAGAAGATTCATGTCTACATTTAAATATCAATAAAATTTCCCAAGAGATAGTAAATTAAAAATGAAAGGTTTATTAAATAAAGTTTTTATATACATCCCTTAACCTAACTACATTGGTTTATAACCTCTAATGAATTTAGATAAAAATCAAAAGAAGAGAAGAATATCATATATTTTAAAAATAAAAAGGAGAGTTTTATCCAAGAGGGATATTTGAGTATCATGATTAGGGATATAGACACTTGATCATAAATTGAGTAAGGCCTAGAGCGGAGCCAAATATATATTTGTTAAGGCTTTAGATGCCTAGTTAATAGTAGAGCAGTGCCTAATATATCCTTTTCACTTAAAATTACATACATCTAAAAGAAAAAAAGATAAGAATAAAAAAGAATAAAATTTCCTTTAATATAAACTTGTTCAAGGTATTAATTATATGTTATATATGAAATAATAGTGTCAAAGTAACTGAATCATTACACACATGTTATTATTTCTTGGTTTAAAATATTAATATGTCACTTGATAAGAGTAAATCATAATTTGAGTTTTGATATTAAAAAAATGAAATTATTAGCCACTATGTTTGTTTTATTTCAATTTTTAACCATACAATTTGGAATCTAAACATCTAATAGTGTTTCCCATATATATCACCATTTTTTGTGACCAACACACCACCATTATGTTTTAAATAGTGACCCATTTTAAAAGAATTTTTATTTCCAAAGAATTCCACATTTAATGAATGATATAAATGTTTTATATCTCTAGTCACAATGATATAATGATTTTTAATTATAAAATTCAAGTTGATATGTTTTAAAAGTTATCTCACATATAATCTTAAATTTTTTGCATATAGGATGATCAGGTTTTAAAATACTAATATATTTCACTACAATACATTACATCTTGACAATTTTATCATTATTCAAAAGTGAACTCATTATAATAGACTTGATTACCCATGATACATTATATTAATCTTTAAGCATTATTTTTTTAGGTTGATTAATATATATATATATATATATATATATATATATTTTGATTTCATTTTTAATAACTAGATTATGTTCAAATCAAAAAAATAAACTTTTGTTATGCAAAATGAAATATGTTGAAGTTTTTTGACATGCCAACTTAAGTAGTGGTTGTTAATCCCTTCCTCTCCTAAAAGGAGATGTGTATGAACAAATCTACTGAAGGTCTCAATTACCATGTCTTGGTATGTAGGGTAACCCAATTGGCTCGTGTGACCATACCATATCAAGGTTCTTTAGTGTGTATGTTAGACAGATCAATATTCATCAAAATAAGGAACTTTTGCCTAATGAACAAAAAAAATTAATTTATCTATGAATAAAAAGATGATATGAAATGAAAACAACTATCATTTATAATTTTAACAATGCATAAATGAGAAATAGATAAGAGAATGCAATCAATATAAACATAAAACTCAGGTTGAAACTTAGAAATTAAACTAATATAGGATAACATATTGATAAGAAAAGGAAAACAAAGAGAAGGATAGGGATAAAGATAAGAGCAATGTAATTTTTAATTTAAACCAATATAGTTCTATTAATTAAATGAATATCTCAATATACCATTTCTTAGTTGAGCCATAATTAACACAACTGCAATTAAAGATGGTGCAAGAGTCTGTGGAATGAAGTAGTAGAGCCAAAGAGGAAAAAAATGTCACCACATACATGCAAATATCAATTTTTTCACATGAAAAAGATTTTAGATTAAAGATGTTTCTATTAAGGATCATTTAGGAGTCATCAAATTCTCAGTGAGCTACATACTTGGATTCCAAACAACCTTGACTCAAAAAAATATTATAGAAAGTAGGGAAAAGCATGAAAGGAAAAAAATTATTGGTTCCCTACTCTGATTTCTAATATAAAAGGATCCATCTAGGAGTAGTATCCTCTAATCTTAAGAATAATTATCTTATTCTTACAAAGCTAACCCTTTCTACATCAATAAGTTGATCTTATATAGGCATGTAGGTCTGAGGAGTTTGAACTCAATCAATTTTTATTGCTAATGGAAAAGTTACAAATAATCATCAACATGATTAAAAGAATGTGATTGAGGGGGAATATTGAGTTATATTATATAATGAAGGCATGATTTGAATTTGTGAAAATAAACCATTCCTAAATTGAGTTTTTGCAATTGAAATCCATTCAGACTGCATTGTGATTTCTAGTTACTTGCATCTCTATGCAATCAATTACCTTGCCTCTTTAAGGTTAAGTTTAAATTTTATGCCATGTGGTTGATGATAATGCATATACCATGCTCATTATTCATATCTAATTTATGATATAGTTTTCCTTCTCAACCAATTTAACATCTAGGACCATACTACAATTGATTCTACAAATTAAATCAAACACATAGTTGACTCTTGGCCTGTGATAATTTTGATAGCCAGACAAGCTATAAAATTCTAGTTAGTGATTTGTTATATATGTATCCATCATGTCCTTCACTTTGATGTGCCACTACCACATGAATTGTCCTTTTTATTCCTTTTATACATTACTAATTTGCTTCTATAGGTCCCACTTTGACACTTGGTAGCCTTCTTAATCTCCTAGGTCTTTTGATGGTTTTGATAGTTAAATGGGAAATAAAATTTAGGCTCATGATTTATGGGATATATATCTAATGTGTCCTTACATATAATGGATTTCCTATAATGTGGATTCTCCTCACTCCTCTATTTCTCAATTTGGGTCTTTATGCACATGTTGATTATTCTTTCAACTATAAGTCAAGATCTTGCCACACATCATAATATTTATTACCTAGTTTATAAAAAATTACAAGGTCTACATCGATCACCCAAGGGATAGACTACAACAATATTTCACCATGAAGTGTAATCTTACTCACCTACTTTCCTAAGGATGTAACATCATTGTTGGGCCTGCATAAAATTCTCCAAGATAGCAGAGCAGAGAGATTTCATAATGTGGTGTCATCCTACTCACCTGGTTTCCCAAAAGCTCCATGCTATGTAAGAACATATCTAGGATAATAGAGTAATAGGATGATGACATATGACATCATCTCATTTACCCATTAATATATAGGCATTACAATTATATAGACATTTTCAAGATAACATAGTAGTAGGATTGTGCCATGTGGCATCATCCCATTGACCTATTAGCCTAGAACATCACGAACATCATTACCCCACTAGGAAACCTTGATGAAAATCAATTAAATATTTTGAATTAGTATAAAATGGTCGTGTGTCTCAGGAAACTTTGTGAAATTAGCTAAGTCCTACTAAGTATAAATGTGACACATGGATATAAGCAAAATTTAAAAATCAACTAAGTATCGAAACACTTTCTCAAATGGGTTGGAACGATCGAGAGCTATAAAAGGTTACTACATGGAATGAGAAATTTTTTGGGTACCTACAGGAAAAGATTAGAAAATCCTAGTCAAAAATATATAATTTAAAATCTAATGGCAAAGAAATTTTAAAGTAAATGGCTAAGGCCAAATCCAAAAAATGACTAAGTATAGAATGAAAAGTATGCACAAAATTAGTCATTTCACTTGATTCAAAATATGATTTAATCCATTTTAATGATAATGACTTGGTTAAAAAGTAAACTTTATAAACATTTAGCCATTTTGACTAAAATTGAAGAATAAATAGACAAAATTATTCAGGAAAAGAAGCCATAAAAACTATGAAATAGTTAGATAGTTTGTGTAAATCCAAAGTTAAATAGTCAAAGAGGAAGTTATAAAATGTGTTTTAAAACACAATAAAACAAAATAGACTAAGACTTTGTAGATTCATGCACATTTATATTTTAGCTTAATGTATCCTAGATATAAATTAGACAAGTGACCACAATGGACTCTTGAAAGGTATAAGACCAGAATCCAAAATAAAAGAGGGTCCTTTTGTTTATTCTAAAAATGGGGAATGTTGTGTAGGCAATAATAAATGGTGACTCTTTCTAGGAAATACCCATGAGTATTTTGAGAATATAGAATCTATTATTTCATAAGAAGAGAAAACATTAGGTGCAATCAATTTCTAAGAATAATCTATAATTCAAAGTCACTAAATTCAATATAGATATGTGACATAATAATCTATAATTCATCTAGATACCATCCAAGTGTGTGATTGAGTGATTTATTTATTTTCTTTGCATTCACATGCAATAATTAAAATTTGCATAAGGTCAAAACTACTAAAGGAAATATTTTATAATTTATCTTGGGAGGCAAGTGGCTTGGGAATTGATCTAATTCCATTCAAGCATTTATATCCCTGACATAGACACCTCTGGTCCCTTTTAAAAGCCTTTCTCCATTGATAACCATGATAGAAAGCTTGTGATGAAGGCTGCCAAGATCACCCTTTCATGGAGGATTTTATGTTTTACATTTTATCTCAATTATTTTCAAAATATAGTTTTATTTCATCCATATAGGGTTGGGAACAAATCCCTAGGTAGAAGGAAATCATTAAGTTCATGATGTCTTAATATAAACTAGAATATGATCAATGATGATTTTTTCTCTAGATATTTATTTAAGTGAATTAGATGGATTTAAACAATAAAATAGTTATTCTACATCTATAGGTTCTATTACAAATCATCAACCCTTAAAATTTAAGGAATGCACCAAGACACAATAATAGTTCACATAATAAACTTGAGTAAAATTATGATTAGGCTCTTTGAGTTCCATCCATATTACTCTTGAAATAGCCTTTAAATTAATTATTTTAATTAACAAGGGGAACTTGGGGACAAAAATAGAAGGAAAATTAAAAAAATAAAGGAAAACCTAATTAACAGTGAGGGATAGGAAGGAAAAGTAGAAAGCAAACAAAAAGGAAAAGAGAAATTATTTATAGATATTCCTCAAGCAAATGGATGCTTTAATTAGTTAGACACTTGATTATTCAAGATTTTTATAATGTAATAGGATACATATACTTGCATCTATGTTGTCCTCTATTATGGAAAACACTACCCCATAAAGATTTATCAATGTTTGACTTTTGCCATTTAAATAAACTATGACTATATAATTCTTCCTTATGTTTGAATCTAGATTATAAAAAGCATGAGGTATAGGGTTTATAAAATACCTTATCCCATATACTATGTTGCATTGAAGGATAGGGTTGGGTATCCATACATACCAAAGAAATTGGAAGATTTAATCTGAAAGTGGCATGTTCTTGATAAAAACTAGTAGATCAATCACTTGGTAGTTGATTCTTGATTGTCATGGATATTGTAGAAACATCTTGACCTTAATTTTATTAACAAGGAGGCTTGAGAATGGTTCCTCCAATTTTAATGATTGCATGGCTTTATAATTTATGGAAAAGGTATGCAAATTAATGCACTAAAGATGTACACTTTTAACTTTAATTTATGTTGGCATACTTCTTCCCTCCATGACTATGTACTTCAGGCTGAGGCCAATTAGTTCAAATGTAAGGCTGTCCAAAAGTGCAAGTTCTTACATTTTTATTCCCTTCAATACACTTGTTTCATGTGGAAAACCAATTCATCTTCAAATTCTTCTTCAATCTTGCTCATCTCTAATGATGGTATTAGTGCCCAAAATTATACTAAAGTAATTGAGCCTTTGTCAAGTATGAATGCTTGAGTTTTTAGCCCAATTCTATTTTTAAAGTGTTCATTGAGATGTTAGAGGTCAATTTTAAAATCATGTCTATGCACTTTGAAACCCTTGTTGGATTTGCCTTAGCTTCATCCCTCTTATTTAAAATCAATCTAAGTGAGAACATTTTAAATATTCCAAGTGCTTAGTTTTATTTTTATATTAAATCTTGGTCATGTTTATTAAATTGACAAAACCATAATATAAAAATTCATATTGGGTCCCATTTTATATCTTGTACCTTAGTCCCTTTTATTTATTTACATGGTTTGGCTAATGCCCATGGTCCATTTTATTCATTAGTGTGCTCTAAGTAATGTTTGATCCTTTATTATATGCTTAGCCTAAAATTCATATGTATCCATCATATTTATTTATGTCCTAAAACCTTAGGGTAAGTTCCTTTGTCCTAAGTCTTTATGTCTTGAGATTTAACTTAGTATTTTCCTCATCCAATTTGAACCAATCATTACTAGGCTAGTGAATATAGATTAGATAGTATGCATTGATGTAGAATAAAATAATCAAATTATGTGGGAGCAATGTTGAATTTTCAAAAATATCCAAGAGCCCTATGAGAGTGATAAGTGTCACCATCTTAGTGGGATGCTTAATGATCTAATGGTATGCAGGGGTCAACAAAGTTCAAAACCCTCTAAAGGAATGTGAAGAGGACACATGTTGAACTCTCAATAAGTTAAACCAGTAGTGTGATGGCCATGCAGACATCATTGACGATCACATAGATGTCAAAAATTAAGCTTAGCCATTATCTATAAGGGCTTAAATTTTACAACTGCATGGACGTCATTGACGATCACATAAATGTCAAATGATGGCCATATAGATGTTGATTTAAGCCATAATAACTATCCATTGGGGCTCAAATTTGATGGTCATGTGCCCATAAAATACATTCACATGGACATCAAATGATGGGAGCAAGGATGACAAATTTAATTAATGGTAGAATGAACTTTTCAACAAATCCCAAAATGAATGTGGGATTGTCATGTGGCAAAAAGGTGATAGACAAAGCAAATATTAACTATGTAAAGCATAGAAATACCATGGATTATCTAGGTGTCATGATATAAAGGGGTGTTAATGGAGATCTAATAGATTGTAATAAAATATAATGCTAAATGGATGCTAAAATCTTGCAGAGCTACCATGTGGGATGCTTGCATTCATCATGCATACAAAGATCTAAAATTTCCACATAAGAAGGTGGGTATTTCAACAAATTTCAAGGTAAATGTGCAATATTGTGAACTCTCTAATTAATATCAAGTTTCCTTTGACCACTCTGTAAGGCTAGAGTTTGTGATGGTAGTCCAAACAAGTCTATAGTGAAGTGCTCTATTGATGAACAAGAAGCTCAACTACATATGGAGACAAGTAATATTGAGGTCAATTTAAAGTAAAGATATTGGTGAATATATGTGACATGGTGATGATACATAGGCATGCATGACACATTCATGAACCCTATGTAATGCAATTATAAGAACTTCCACCACTAAAAATAGCATGGAAATTTTCAAAATAAAAATTTGTAAAAGGGGGCCAAAATTTCCTCTAAAGATAAAAAGGTGAAAATAATGAATCTTTGCAATAAAAATATATTTTAAAGAAAGATTTAAAGGCCAAATGCGAAAAATAAAAATTAAAAGGTGATAAAATGTGAAAATATAAGTTGGATCCAAAAATTAAAAGCTAAAAATAATTTAAGTCTTTTGCATTTTTTATTGTTGTGCTTATCCAAGCTCGTCCATGGAAGGAAATTGCAAGATTGAAAATCCAAGGTGGGCCACCCAAAGAAGATAATTTGAATATCCATGGATCCAAAATATTCTAAAAAAATCATTGTAAGAGTAGGTTTTGCCATGGTGTGCATAAAGGGAAGCATAGTTGTCTAGGAGGTTCCAATTATGCAAATAAGTGGTCAAAGGCATCTTCAGGCAGTTCTACATCAAGACAAATGGTTTATTTACCCTCCACCATGAATATTATCCTTCAAAATTGTGTAAGGGTAATCTCCAACAAATAAATCAAATTATTTTCTTAAATTATTAATCATTTCTTGTAGAATCAGTTTTAATAATCATTCTCCTTGAAAATAAATGAAGATTTTAGGTGTGGGAAAGATTTTTTACAACTAGGAGCATCTTGGTGGGACTTTTGAAATTATATATTTGAAATTGGTAAAAAATGTATAAATAGAGGGATTATACTCTATTTATGGGGTTGTTTATGTTTTTGGGGTTTTTTTTTTCTTTCTATGTATAGGCTCTTCAAAATTTTGGGATAAATGTTGTGTGTGTATTTTGCCTCTCTTGTTAAGATGGTTATAGCTATACAACCATTGAAAATATCTAAGAGAATTTTTATGTGTCTCCCATATCCAACATGGAGAAAATACACCATACTTGTACCCATAGTAGTATTTTGAAACAATGATGTGTGTAATATTTTCTTGTAAAGTCAATGAAAATGCTTATGGTTCTGTACTAATTTTTTTTGATGAAGTGAAGTAATATGTTTTGTAAATGTTGTTGATTGGAAATTTGGGTTTATGTTCATTACTATTTGTCATTTTGAGCATATATTTATATTATAAACCCTTTTTTCATTATTTCAGGATATGTTGTTGAATAACTTGTTAGGGCACCCTAGTTTTATGCATTTGATAGGAAAAAGCATGTGAGATTCTAGTTTCAGTGTATGTTCTAGGATTTCAAGAATAATTTGGGTATTTAAATTTCATTAGAACCAATAAGTGAAAATTAATCATGGTAGTTATATTATCTTGCATTTAATTTTCTTGTGTCTTTGTAATAAGTGATGTCATGAATGTTGAAAGAATCCTTGTTAATTAAAAGCCACCAGCACACTACCTTCCCCTTTTATATAATTATCTAACTTGTCCTACCCCATACTACCCTACAAGTAATACATCCTTTGCATATATTAAGTGTTATTTTCTATTATATGCATAAGATATTTCATACTTAACATGTGTTTGTGTTTTATGATTTAAATCCTAGCATTACAATCTTTTATTTAGACCCTTTGTTGTTAAAAATTATTTAGAATGAAAGTTGCAATCAATTTCAAATATATCTTTAGTATATTTTATATGACATATTGCACTTTTTAATTTTGTGTGAAAACCCTTCCTTGGTGGAGTGAATGATTTTGGCTGTGCCTTGGTCATATATGTGCCTTCTTTGTGTTGAAAATCCCCATGGAGGTTGAATTGAAAAATCTCTCCATGTGAGAAAGTTACCCCATATGTCTTCTCATCTTCATTTAGGTAGAACTATAATAGTAGGGAGATGACCATACCCTTTTTAGGTGCCTCTCATTCATTTTATGTATTTGGTCTAATCTTGTTGACAAACCTTTTTCCAAATACAACAACATACTAGCAGGATTTTCATCATTGCTTACCATTTTCTCTCAAGTGTGCAGGGCTAAGTGTATGAGGTGTAAAAATAAGAACCAAAACACTTTTATCACCATTTTTTAGGATTAAATTTAAGTCCAAGTCACTTGTGTTGTCAGGGAATCTTGTAAAGAGCTATAAGTATTTCTAGTTTGAAAGTTCTCTTCTTGTTATGTGCTACATGTAGACTATTTTGGCTGTAAATGTTGCTTCACTCCATTGGGGATGTGATAGGATTTGAGATATTTTAAAATTTGATTTTTACTGAGTTTATTACAAAGAGATATTAAAATTACATGTTGAAAGGTTCTTTCTCCCTTTTTGAACATATTTTAAAAAATTTAGTATCTTTGTTTTCTATCTCATTAAGCTTTAGCAAGTTTAATTTCAACATGTATCACCAATAGTTTGTCAACTATTATATTATATAAGTTTGATTCTAGTGGTGACTCCAATCTTATCATTTATTTTCAAGGAATATTAGTGCCTAGTTTGGATATATATGCTAACTTTCATCTTTGATTATTCTCTTGTTTGAAAAGCTAGAAGGACTGAGATCATCCTTCAAAGGTGACTCATTTAAACAACTTGTCCCACCCATAAATTTTCACCAAATATTAAGGAGACAAGTTTGGAGGCCCATTGAAGAGCATAGTGAAGTTATAAAAGATTGTTTGGACTATCAAGATTATGATAATCTTGAATTTATTATTGAGATCCCCATTATTAAGGACTATCATAGCTCTCCTAGCAACTCTAAAACTTATAGTCCAATTTATTATCCATCTCCTTCTCAACCAACTAAATCCCCTCCCATGTGTGAAACACAAAGTCCACCTAATTCACCCCCTTACATCCCTTTTCGAATTGTTTTTGAACCTCCAATTGAACCAATCATGGGGCGTAGGGACCTAGATGATAATGGACATCCTACATTCCACATTCTTAGATTTAGGCCTTTAAATTTTAATGGCTTAGAAGGTTATCTTATTGAAGTCCCAAATGAATTAAATAAATGCCTTCCAAAATTCTAAGGGAACAATATAGTGAGTGGTGATTAGCACCTGAGGGCGTTTCACAATATTATTGAAGATTATAAGGTTGAGCATGAGGATGTGTAAATTAAGTTATTTGTGTACATGCTGAAGGAAGATGCTTGTGAGTGGTTTAATTCTCTTCTTAGTCGATACATTAATTCATGAAAATAAATGATGAATGTTTTTAGAATTCAATATGGTGATAAAATTGATCTAGGTTCTTTTTGGCTGAATTTGAAAACATCAAGAATAACCCCAATGAGTGTGTTCAAGACTTCAATACATGGTTCAACAAAACTATGATGAATCTACCCAAAAAAATTAGGCCCAATAATTCAACGTGCTTGATAAAGTATTGTGATGCCTTTGATAAGAAGGATTCATACTACTTGAGGGATAAAGCTCCTATGAACCTATGGTTATCATTCAATATGGCCATCCAAATTGAAAATAACATAAAGTTTGTGGGAAAACCCCTGAATAAGCAAGCTGATGTGAAATTGGTTAATATAGAAAAGACATTCCAAAAGGATAGCCAACTTTTATGAGACTATTAAAATTGTGGCCTTTTCTATCAAATAAATGCCATACAAGTTAGCTAGACTTGAAAAGGGGGATCCCTCATGTGTCTACCACTCAAGAAATGGATCCAAATATAAATCAAGCAAAAGGAAGACCTGATTTCCACCATTGATATAATTATAGAGGAAAGAGGCCTACAAATGAAGAAAGAACATATAGAAACTAGAATAGAGGGCCTAGAAAAGAAGTACCTGATCCATTAAACACCAAGGTGAATGTGGTAGGTTATGAAATTGATATTGATTGGTATGACAAGTGCTTCCTTCCACATCCTCCATGTGATAAAGTTGAATTGATTGATGAAAATGTGGATGAAGATAAGTATGTGTCATCCAAAGATGAGATTTTGATGTTTAATTCTCAAAGTGACTGAAGCAAGATGTCTGCCTCCATAGAATTATTGGGTGTTACTACTATTAATTAGTTTTGGAGTGTAGTTAAAAGTGTAAGTGTCCCAACTTATAAATTTACTTGTGAAGTTAATATGACACAATCATATGAATTGACCATTCATTATTTTGATTTTTTAAGATCATTTATAATTATAAAATATGATGGGAGAACTTCATCGATTGATGATAGCTAGTTATTGATTAATATAATAGGTGATTAAGAGAAAGAATATTACTTGAAAATCATGTATCAAACATCTACTTATCAAGACATTAACCCTATAGATAAAAATGTAGGGGATTCAATTAAGGAAGCTAAGAAAACTATAGTAGTCCCAAATGCTTCAAAAATAACACCCATTTCCCAAGCTTCTAGACCTACACGTCCTTCTGCTAAGTATAAAATTCCTTTTCTATCCAGTATTTCTAAGAGTAAAAATGATGTTAAACAAAATCAAACTTTGAAGGATACTTTTAGAAATGCAAATTCATCCCAACCTACTCCACTTCAGACCTTAACTAATTATATCCTAGTTGAAGGTGTTGTTACCCTTCCAACAAATACTCCTTTTCCTTAGTATGACATATTTGATATGGCCCATGTGTTGAGCCAACTAAAAATCATTGTGCCACTTGTTGAATTATTATTAATACCTAAGCATAGGAAGAGAGCATTTGAGTAATTATAATTTGGTGAGAAGTTAGCTACAAATTAAATTGAGTTACCCTAAACACCTTCAAAAAGTGATGAATAATTAGAAGAGATTGTTGAACATACTTTGGAAGTCTATTTAGGGACTACATTAGTAGAAAGTTAGCTAAATGTGGATCTATTTTATAAAACCCTACTAATCAATAGTCTGACTGTTCATAAATATATGTTTAATTCTAGTGTTTTTTATTATGTGGTGCCCTTGGGTGTCTTAAATGAGCTTAGAGTGAAGATAACATCAGCTTTTAGGAAATGTTACACCATTAACTCATGAGAAGTTTTATTTGTTGGAAAAGTCAAGGGGTTGGTAGTGTAGTTAGTAGTGTATCTAGGTAAGTATTTGAATATGGACATGGTAGTTATAGATTTCCCACCTAATTGAGGGATGTTGTTATCATGAAAGTGGGTTGCTAGCATGGGTGGAAGTGTGTAGATGGACTCATCATATGACACCATTCCATTGGTGGGTAAGATGGTCAAGCTTTATAGGGAGATGAAGATGCTACATGTAATTGAAGATCCAAAACATTATCTTAATGAAGTGTTGTACATAGATGTTGACTTGGGAAGAATTTTTGGTAATATTGACATTATTGAATAGCCTATTACTCTTGATGTTTAACATGATAGTGAAGGTGCAATTTGGAAGATGTGTTTTGATAAGGCTTGTTCCAATATTAGAAATGGAGTTGGGGTTGTCTTGCATGCCCCAAATGGTAAGTGCTTCAAGTTATCTTTTGAGTGCAATAATAATGTTACTAAGTATGAGGCACTCTTACTGGGTCTATGGATTTCCCATAAACTTGGAATTAAAATCTTGATTGTCAAGGGTGATTTTGAGCTAGTGGTAAAGCAAGTTCACAATGCTTATGCCATAAAAAATAAAAGGTTGAAACAATATTGGAATGTTTTTTGGGATCTAATTGAATTATTTGATGCATTTAACATTTGTGATAATGATATAATTTTCAACAAAGAAGTTGACAAACTTACAAGGTTAGGTGCTTAATTTGATATTGCAAATTCGAGCCTCCATTTTTAGTATCAAGTGGAGGTACTTGTTAGGTGTTTAGTCCTAGACAATATTAATCATTGTTAGGTGTTTGATGATGATGATAAAATTATGTTTTTAAATTATGAATTTGAGTTCCATGATCAAATCATGGACCTGTAATCTATGGTTTAGGTTTGTGATGGAAAGGAAACCTTGTTTGGGAAGGACATCATTTAGTTAAAGACAAACATGTTCCCTAGAGGATTGTTAAGTTTAGAATCATATTTTAATAGAGAATATAGAATCAATAATTGAGACACATTTATTTCAAAGGATGTGATTGAGTGTAATTTGAGTTTTCATGAAAATCCAAGAAAAGTTTGGCTGGCTACTCACCTGAGTGTAGCTAAGAAACAAGCTTACATAAAATTGTTAAGTACCAAGATTATCTAGCATGGTATTATTTTGTGTTGAAAGTGTCTATGAAAGGCCTATTCTAACATGTCATCCCATTGTATCCTAATAGCAAGCCTTTCAAGCATAAATAAAGACCTATTAACCCCATCTTGGCCACTAAGATGTGGGATGAGTTAAAGAAGATAAGGTATGGTGGTATCATTCATCCCATTAGGTATTCATCATAGGTTGAAAATTTAGTCCCTATGAGAAATAAAAATGGTGACATTTTCTTGTGTGTGGATTTTCAAAATTTGAATAAAGCTTCTTTAAAATATAATTATCCCCTACTCAATCTGGACAAATTATTACAAAGTGTTACAAGATTAGAGATTTTGTCCACATTGTATGACTTCTCAGGATATAACCAAGTTATGGTGAAGCAATTTGAGATACTCAAGATTGCATTCACTATGCCTTGGGGTATGCATGTATATAGGAGGATTATTTTCAAGTTAATGAATTTTGGTGCAATGTTTTAGCGAGCCATGAATGTTGATTTTGTAGGGGTGATTAATTAGTTTATAGCTATGTATTAGGATAATATTAATGTGTACTCTAAGATTAGAGAGGAAAATTTGGATCATCTAGATAAAGTGTTATTAAATGTAGGGAGTTAAAAATTTTACTTAATGCCAAAAAGTGCCACTTTGGACTATAAAAGGCCAAGTTGTTAGGAAATATAGTGTCCAAAGGTGGTATCATGATTGACCTTGAGAGTGTAGAATCCATTGAGAAAGTACCTATCCCACAATCCAAGAAGCGAATTCAATCCTTCTTTGGACATATTAATTTTACAAGGAGGTTTATGTCTAATTTTTTAGAGATTACTTTGCCTATTAATTTCATATTGAAGAAGGACCAAACTATTAGATGTTAGGAACCTATGTTCTACTCTTCTATTTACATTATTAGAATAGTAGTTGCTTTGGACACATATGCTTTGTAATTCATCCCTAGAGCATATTTTCTTTATCCCACATGCATGAGAGGAAATAGTTGTTAGAATATAATTAGTATTTAAGTCATTATTAAGGTCTAATGAAGGCATCCATGAATTGTATTGAATTGAGCTTGCTCAAAGGAGATTACCCCCTCAAAGAGACTAGTGATTCTATAATTCTACTATTGTAATTTAGTTCTATTTGTTTTATTTAATATATTACTAATTTTCCATAATTTATTTCATGTATTTATAATTATATACTAATTTGTTCAGGAAGGATCATATCATCTGGTATCAGAGTGCTTTCTAGGGAGAATTGTTTTTTGATACCCATCGTATACTCTCACCTTACCATAATTGGACCTTGGTGATCAAAAAGTGGTAATAGATCCATTCTCAACCCTTCTATGTGACAATCCAGAACTACAGTTTCATTTTGAATACAAGATGACACCAAAGATCATGATTTTTTATTAAAACACATTGTATTTGTGTTCTACTCTATATTTTATCTTTAGATCAGGGTAAAACCTATTTTCTTAACTATGGGAAGTGCTTGGGTGAAACCCTTAAAACTCATTGTGAGGAGTACTGTAGGAACCCCAAAGTCACTAGCTCATTGAGAGGACCTTTCATTGAAATGGGCAATGACCCCTTCCTGAGTGACTAGTTCCCACCCATGAGGAAAACTAAGAGCTATCGCTAAGAGGTAAATCCATGGGCCAAAAATTTCTAGAGAGTGGTACTCACTCATATGGCATTGGTGTCAAAATTGAATTTTAAAAAAAATTTAGGCAACCATTCAAATTTGGGGTCCATTCTATTAAGAAAATAAAAAAGAAAAATGATTTATAAAACCATATAATTTTTAGAAGACTATTAATAGAGCATAAGAAAACCTTTAGAAGACTATTAGTAGAGCAATAGAAAACTAGAAATCATTGTTGAATTTTTTTGTTTTTTTTGTAATATCTTCCTTTTTGTAACACTGTTGCTTCTCAAAATTTATCAAGACACCTAAAATTCAATTATCCACATTTTCTCCCTTGAGGTCCCATATCCTAATTCTACTTTTACTTCCCACAAATCTCATTTTTCTATTTTTTTGAGTTCTATCATAACTTTTTTATTTTTTATCCATTTGCCTCAAAAATTTTGCACAATGTTCATCTCCCTTTTCTGATTCTTCATCCCTAATTTTTTCCATTTTGCCCTCTAAAATCACCCTCATCTTTGTGAATCATACTCCTATGCAAAAAATTAAGTAAAATCTCCTTTACCCCTCCCGATTTCATCCACATTAAAAAATTGCTTTACTAAATGTGTCTTATCTTTAGATTTTGCACCCTTTGCAAAAAAATCTAGGTTATGGTTATCACACATGCAGGCACCAAGATTATGGAGGAATAAATTATATCTCTAACAATGTAGGTCACTAACCTAGTTGATATGGTGTGTGGTTGAATGAACATAATGGCCTTTTTCTCACTAGATTATAGAATATAGAGTCTTCTTCCAAGAATACTTTTTCTTCCACCCACCCACCACATGGGACCAAATTTGAGTTTCCATGGTTCAATGGTATAGACCCGATAGGTTGGATTTGTTGTGTAGAGAAATACTTCAACCTTCACAACACTTATCATCTCAAAAAAATTCTAATTTCTTCCTTTCACTTGAAACTAGAAGCACTCTAATGGTACCATTGGTATCTCAAATCAAATGATGAACCTGATTGGACAAATTTTACATCCCTACATTTGGGTAGGTTTAATCCCTCATCATTTGAGGACTTTAAGAGATCCCTCACCAAACTTCATTAGATAGGCACCATTCATGAATATCAACTTGAATTTGAGAAGCTGGATAATCACACTAAAGGGTTAATGGATGACTTCTTTAAGGGTTGTTTTATTAGTGGCCTCAAAGAGCCCATTTGCTTTGAGGTCAAGATGTTTCAATCTTAGACCATGATGGTAGCCTTGGGTCTCACAAAACTTACTGAAGACAAAATCACTACTCAACATTGCACTTCTAATTAGGCACCTTCAAAGCCCCATTTCCAACAACCCACTTCTAGGACAATCCCCATCAAACATCTCATAGGAGCTGAAATGAATACACATCATGAGAAAGGGCTTTTTTATAATTATGATGACAAATGGATTCTAGGGAAAAAATTCATTGAGAAGAAAATTTACCTACTAGATGTTGATTCTCCACTAGATATTGAAGATTATGAGGATACTGCCAAAGAGATTGCATAGGAAGATGATGATTCTACGCACCCAAATTTCCCTCTAAAAATATCCATGCAGGATTTGGAAAGAGTCACTACCCCTCAAATGATGTGTATGTAGGGTTATTTTAAGAATCAACTCCTCACCATCCTTATTGACTCTAGCAACACTCCCAACTTCATTGACCCTTAGGTCACCAAGCAAGTAGATTATTTTATCCATCCATGTTCTAGTTTTGAGGTCATGATTGCTAATGGAGGCACATTACCCTATAAGGGAAAATGTCATAATGTTAATATTTTAGTGGGTGACTATAACATTTAGGTTGATATGTTTACTTTATCTTTATGGGGATGTGATTTTGTTCTTAGTGCCTAATGGTTATGAATAATTAGACCCATCATTTGGGAATTTTTAGACCTTTGGATGCAGTTCTCATAGAATGGACAAATATACACCCTATAAGGCCTTCTTCTAGGCTCCACCAACATTATAAAATGTCACCACATGAGAAAATTCTCAAATAAGGATCTCATGGAATCATTTCCCAACTCTTTTCTCTTCATAGTACTTCACCACGAGACTCTCACCCACCTTCTAACTTACACAACCTTTTGGTCAAGCATGCCTCAATTTTTGAGGATCCTAATGGATTACCACCTCATCAACCTCAAGACCACCACATCTCACTACTTCTTAGTAGTTCACCTCCCAAAATTCATCCCTAATGATACCCATTTCATCAAAATACTAAGATTAAAAAGATCATCCATGATCTCTTATAGGCTGGGGTTATTCAACCCAAAACTAGTCTATATTCTTCACTAGTATTACTTGTTCATAAGAAGGATGGTTATTGGAATCTATAATTTGATTATTGAGATATAAACAAACTAAACATCAAGGATAAGTTTCTAATCCCCATCATTGATGAACTCCATGGTGAAAAATGTTTCTCCAAATTGGACCTACATTCGGGGTATCACCAAATTCATCTTCATGATGATGACATTCCTAAGACGAACGTTCGAAAACATGATGGCCACTATGAGTTCCTTATCATGCCATTTGGGCTTACTAATTCCCCCTCTACCTTCCAAAGTTTGATGAACATAGTATTCTACCCCTTCTTATAGAATTTTATCTTGGTCTTCTTTGATGACATTCTTATCTATAGTCCCACATGGGAGGATCACCTCCACCACCTCTACACTACCTTGGGCATTCTTACTGCTAACCACTTATGTGTCAAACATTCAAAGTTTTCTTTTAGGTAAACAAAGTTAGTGTATTTAGGACATATTGTCTCATCTAATGGTGTTCATGTCTAACCCACCAAAATTGCATCTATGACAAATTGGCCCCAACCAAAGACCCTCAAAAATCTTACATGGTTTCTTGGTTTGACAAGATACTAAAAAACATTTGTCAAAGATTAGGGAATAATTATAGCTCCATTGAAAAATATGCTAAAAAAATGCATTTTCATGGTCACCTACATCTTCTCAAGAATTTGATGACCTTAAACATGCTATGTGCATCATGCCAGTCTTGGCCATGCTCAATTTCTCTAAGCCATTTGTGCTTGAGTGTGATGCATGTATAATAGGTCCAAGTGTTATACTTATGCAAGTGGGTCATCCCATCACCTTCATCAATAAGGCCCTAACTAGACATAATTTTGTATGTTCCACATATGAAAAAGAGATTATGGCATTTTTATATACAGTTCTTAAATGGCATTCCTATTTGATTGGTCGACACTTCTATATTAAAACTAACCATCAAAGCCTCAAATATTTTATATAACAATGGGTATCTTCTCTAGAGTATAAAAAATGGGTTTCTAAACTCATGGGATATGATTATGAAATCACCTACAAAAAAGGTAAGGAAAACATGGTGGTTAATGCTCTTTCTCACCAGTTCAACTATCTAGTGCACCTCTATGTAGTCTCTCTTCCCATTTCCACTTAGCTCCAAGATATTTAGAATGAGTGGCATCATGATATCCCAACACAAAAACTCATTATTCAACTATCTATTGATCCATCTTCTAAAGCTTAGTATACATGTGATGGGCACACATTAAGATATAAAGGTTGCATAATGCTACCAATATGCTCCAAGTTCAAACAACTAGTTTTACAGGAGATGCATGCTTCCCCTTATGTTGGTCATTCAGGGTTTTTGAAAATGTATGAGAGAGTTCATCATAATTTCTTTTGGCATGGACTCAAAAAGGATATAAAAACATTTATTGTTGAATGTGATATCTACTAATTTACTAAAGGAAAAATAGTTGCCCCACATGGTCTACTCTAACCACTTCCTATTCCCACACATATTTGGACCAAGATTTCCATGGATTTCATTAAAGGCCTCCCAAAATCTAGTGATAAATTAGTGATTCTTATCATAGTGGATTACCTCTATAAATATGTTCATTTTTTCACTTTGGCCCATCCCTACACTACTTCCACCATTGCTCAAACATTTATTTATCACATATTCTAACTCCATGGCGTTCCTACTTCTATTGTCTCACTAGCCATTTTTGGCAATAACTCTTCAAGCATCTAGGTACACAATTAAAAATGAGTTCAGGATATCATCCACAGAATAATGGCCAGACCAAAATCATCAATAAATGTTTGAAAACCTATCTTCATTATTTTGTCATAGAGCAGCCACATCAATGGGTCAAATGGTTACCGATGATAGAATGGTTATATAATACATCCTACCATGCCTGTACTAAAATGACCCTATATGAAGTAGTTTATGGTCAAGTGCCCCCACCAATTCTCTTATATACACTTGATAATTCACTAGTTCAGGTAGTCGACACCACTCTTCACTATCAATATTAGATTCTCCACATCTTATGGGATAATATTCACTTGGTACAAAATCATGTGAAGCAATAGGCTGATCAACACCACTCTGAGCATACCTTTCAAGTAGGTGATATGGTTTTTATTTTCTTGCAACCATATAAATAATCATCCCTAAAATAAAAGGGATGTCAAAAGTTTTCCCCTAAGTTTTATGGTCCATATAAGGTTCTCTAGTAGATTGGGTTTGTTGCTTACAAGTTCGAGCTTTCACCTTCCTCCCACTTTCACCTAGTATTTCATGTCTCATGTCTAAAGAAATTTCTTGGTACCAACATTCAAGCACAAATAGTCTTACTAGAACTTGATAATTAAGGCTACCTCCTTCTCAAACTAGAAGTAGTCTTGGCTCGATGCACCTACCAAATTCACTCTCACACCATCATAGAATTTTTAATTTAGTGGCAAGGACTGCAACCCAAAGATGCCACATGGGAACCATTATTCTAGATATAGCAATGATTTCCACAATTGAAGCTTTGAGGATAAAGATTTTTCCAAGAGGGAGGGGATGTTAGGAACCTATGTTCTACTCTTCTATTTACATTATTATCATAGTACTTGCTTTGGACACATATGCTTTGTAAATCATCCCTACATCATATTTGCTTTATCTGACATGCATGAGAGGAAATAGTTGTTAGAATAGAATTAGCATTTAAGTTAGTGTTAAGACCCAATGAAGGCATCCATTAAGTGTATTGAATTGAGCTTTCTCAAAGGAGGTTGCCCCCTTGAAGAGGCCAATGATTCTATAATTATTTTATTGTAATTTAGTTCTATTTATTTTATTTAATATATTACTAATTTTCCATAGTTTATTTCATGTATTTATAATTATATGCTAATTTGTTCAGGAAGGATCATATCATTAAGTGGGAGGAGAATGTCATACAAGAATTTGATGACATTGAAGGAGATTTAAAGTATGCCCCTATTTTGGCCAACCCTGATTACACTAAGTCATTTTAGATATTCTCTTTTGTATCATAATGTTATTTTTATCCTTTAACAAAATAATGAAGAGGGTCATGAGCAGCCCATTGCTTTCTTTAACAAAGTTATGTAAAGTGTTAAATTTAATTTCACCATAATGGAAAAGTAAGCCTTCACTCTTTTAAACGATATTAAAATGTTCAAGCCTTATATTTTGAGTTTAAGGATTGTTACTTATGTCCCACATACCACGGTGAAGGACATTTTGACTCAGATTTAATTATCTAGCAAGAGATGCAGATGGGTTAATAAGTTAAAAGAGTATGACATGGACATTTAGACCACCAAGTTAGTATGAGGGATGGGTCTAGACAAGCTCATGGTTGAGACTAATTTACAATCCATTGAGGTAAACACTGTTATTTTTAATATTGATGATTCATTGAGTCAATTTCACATATCTCATTCATATAAGGATATTTTGTATTACTTACAAAATTTTAATTATCCACCTCACTTGGACATTAATAAAATGAGGACTCTTAAGCTTGTTTCCTAGAAATACCTCTTAACTAAAAATAGACTTGTATGGAATAATTTATATGGGGTTCTCTTGAGATGAATTCTAGAAGAACAAATTGTTGACCTGATTAAAGACTTTTATAGTGGTGTATGTGGTGGCTATTTTGTACCTAAATTTATAGCTCATAAAATTATGAGAGCTAATTATTGGTGGCCATCATTGTTTAAATATATTGCTCAAAAATTTATAAATTGTGAAAAATGATAGCATTTTACTAGGAGGATGAAAGCTTATGATTCTTTTCCCTTACAGCTTGTGATGATTGAAGGTTTATTTAGATAATGGGGAATGGATTTAATTAGATAAATTTTTGATTCATCAAGCACTGGGCATAGATGGATACTATTTGCAACTGACTACTTCACAAAATGGGTTTAAGAAGTCCCTAAAAATAAGGCCACACAATAGGTAGTTATGGATTTTTTGTTGAATCAGATTACTTTTAGATCTAGTGTCCCTATAAAATTCATTATTAATAATGGCATGATCTTTAAAGATAAACATTTAGTGGCATTGTGTAAAGAGTATGGGATTAAATTGACATATGCTTCTAACTACAAACCTTAGGAGAATGGGAAACCAGAATCTAGTAACAATAACTTGTTCAAAATCATTAGGTGAACATTGGAAGGAAATAATAAGAAGTGGCGTGAACAACTAAAATTTTCTTTGTGAGCTAATATGATCATGCCTAAGATATCTATAGGCAAAATCCATTTTGAGCTTATCTATGGATCTCAAGTAGTTTTGCCTATGAATATGTAGTTGTTAACCTATCAACTCATGTAATAATTAGAAGATGATGAACAAATCAACCACTATGAGAGCATGATGAACTAGATTATTGAGATTGATGAAAATAGAAGACAAGCTCATGAAAGACACCTCAAGCTCAAGGAAAAGATAAAGAAGATATTTGATAAGAATGTTACTCTAAGGACTTTCCATGTAGCTAATTTGGTTCTACTTTGGGATAGTATACATGAAGAAAAAGGCAAGCATGGAAAATTTTATGCCTTGTGGATGGGTCCCTATTCCATTGACTACTAAATTGGGGAATGCACTTTCTTCTTGAGAGACCTAAATGGTGAAATACTAGAGATGCCAATTAATGGTAGATAGCTACTAAATTTCCTATATTGAGTTCATCTATAACTATGTACATTTTGTATAGTGTTTTGTTACTTTGCCCTTATGTTGTTTTGTCACCCCTTTGCCTTGGGCCTTATTTATATAGTTCCTTTTGTCTTGTGTTTATTTTTAGATCCTCCTAATCTATTTTTTTCAAGATATCTTGTTTTTCCAAGCCTTCATGAGTCTATGTTGCTAATAAATTTCTAAGTGTTGACTCCTTGACATAATGGTCTTACATTTTGGGGTTCTTTGCACACCCACTAGGGGTGTGCATCCCTAAGTGAGAGCCAGTGTTAGTGCCCAAAATTTCACTAAATCAATTGAGACCTTGTCAAGTATGAATGCATGAGTTTTTAGCCTAATTATAATTTTCAAGTGTTCATTAGTCTATAAGAGGTTATGTTGAAAATCATGTATGTGCACTTTGAAATCCTTATTCTAATTTCCTTAGCTTGGGCTCTCTAATTTAAAATCAATCTAAGTGGGAACATTTTAAATATGCCAAGGACTTAGTTTTATTTTTATATTAAGTCTTGGTCATGTTTATTAACATGATCAAACCTTAATATAAAAATTCATATTAGGTCCCCTTTTATATCCTATATCCTAGTCCCTTTTATTTATTTACATGGTCTGGGTAATGCACGTGGTCCATTTTATTCATTATCATGGTTTAAGTAATGTTTGTTCCTTTGTTATATTCTTATAATAAAATTAATAAATCTCCATCATATTTATTTATGTCACAAAACCTTAGACTAAGTCCCTTTGTCCCAAGTCTTTATATCTCGAGATTTAACTTAGTATTTTCCTCATCTAATTTTAGCCAATGACGACTAGGTTGGAGGATCATGATCGAATGATACACATCAACATGGATTAGAATAATTAGATTGTGTGAGAGAAATTTTGAATCATCAAAAATATCCAAGATCCCAATGAGAGTGACAATTTTCACCATCTTGATGAGCTTCCTAATGATCCAATGGCACACAAGGATCAATAAAGTCAAAGAACCTCTAAAGGAATGTGAGGAGGAAATATGTTAAACTCTCAGTGAGTCAAAAAATTAGTGTGACAATTAAAAAAATATCATTTATGGTTGCATGGACATCAAAAATTAATCTTATCTATTATCCATAAGGGCTTAAATTTGATGGTCATGTGAACATCAAATGATGGACATGCAGACATCAAATTTAAGCCATGATAACTATCATTGGGTCTTAAATTTGAAGTTCATGTGCCCATCAAATACATTCACATGAATGTCAAATTATGGATTCAAAAACTTTAAATTTAATCTATGGTACAGTAAAAATTTAGGTGAAGCCCAGAATGAATGCAAGACTACCATATGGAAAAAAGGGCACTAGCCCAGGTAAAGATTGACTATGTAAAGTGAAGAAATCCCATGGATTATCTAGTTGTCATGATATCAGGGGGTGTTAATGTATATCTAACATCTTGAAATAAAATATAATTCTATGGACATCAAATTCCCATAGAGCTCCCATGTGTCACGCTCATGTTCATCATGCATATAAGTATCTGGCATTGCCACATAAGAAGGTGGGCATTTAAACAAAGATTAAGGAAAATGTGGAATCCTATGAACCCTCTAAGGAATATGAAGTGTATTTTGACCACTCTAGAAGGCTAGAGTTCATGATGCTAGTTTGGACAAGTCTATAGTGAAGTGTTATATTGATGAATAATAAGCTCAACCACATATGGAGATAAGTAATGTTGAGGTCAGTTTAAAGAAAATATATTGGTGAATAGACATGACATGGTGATGCCACGTAGGAATTAATGATACATTCAAGGACCTTGTTTAATTTATTAAGTAAAAATTCCATCATTGAAAATATCCTAGAAATTTACAAATTACAAATTTATAAAATGGGGCCAAATTTTCCTCTAAAGATCAAAAGGTGAAAATAATACATATTTGCATTAAAAATATATATGAAGTAAATATCAAAATTAAAAATGTTAAAAGACAAAAGGAAAAGGTGTTAAAATGTGAAAATACAAGTTAGATCCAAAAATTAAAAGCTAAAAATAACCTAAGTCTTTTGCATTTTTGTTGTTGTACTTGTCCAAGCTCCTTCATGGAAGGAAATTGAAAGTTTGCAAATCCAAGGTGGGCCACCCAAAAAAATCATATGAATAGCCATGGATCTAAAATATTCCTAGGAAATCATTATAAGATCATGTTTTTCCATGTCATTTATAAAGGGAAGGGCATCTATACAGGAGGTTCCAATTGTGCAAGTAAGTTATTTAGGGCATCTTCAGGTAATTCCACATAAAGACAAATGGTTTATTTTCCCTCCACCATGAATATTCTCCTTTCATCTCATGTAAGGGGCATCTCCAACCAAATATTCAAAGGATTTGATTCAAGTCTTCATCATTTATTGTAAAGGTAGTAAAAATCATTTTCTTTAAAAATACATGAATATTCTAGGCATGGCAAAGGATTTGTTCTAGTGAGGAGAATCTTGGTGGGACTTTGGAAATTACATATTTGAAATGGGTAAAAAATGTATAAATAGAAGGATTCTCCTCTATTGATGGGGTTGGTTGTATTTTTAGGTCTTTATTTTATTTATAAGTATAGGCTCTTCAAAAAATTTGGATCACTACTATGTGTGTATTTTACCTCTCTTACTAAGGTGGTTGTAACTATACAACCATTAGCAAGCTCTGAGAACATGTTTATGTCTCTCCTTTCCAACATGGAGTAAATGTTAGAGGTATAATCATTGAGAGGGGGTGAATCAATGATTACAAATAATCTAAATTTAATTTTGATCTTTACAAACACTTAATCATCTACCACAAACATTCATAAATCATACACAACATTCATAGTAATGAGAAAGAGGGACAATACAAGATCAATCACATAACACATAACATACATGGGAAACCCTATTAGAAAATAAAATCCATTAGAAATTTAAATTGGACTATTACTCTATAATAACAAGATCCAATTTAGATCATCTACAAATGATCAAAGAACTACAATCCCTATTTAATGAGACTCCAATCCCACAAGGTGCTACCACACTAGTCTAGCTAAGATACAACAACAACTAGACCTTTTATCAAGTTTTACCTTACAAGGAGGCTAAAACCACCTTAGATGTCGAGTTGAAACAACAACACCTATAAAAATTTCCACCTATGAACTAATTTAAACAAAACTTGATGATGGTCCTCATCTTATCTCTCTTCACCTTCACTCACACTCAATCTACAAAAACAATATTTTGTGAACAAAATTATGACCAACATTCATACAAACATTCATCAATATTCTCTTCAACACATCCTCGAGTTATACCCCTCCTTCACTCCACAAAACACACACACAAGCCTCTCTTCAATCACTCCTCAGTTTTCTATTACCCATCATATTTGGTTTCACTATTTATAGAGAAATATTGATAATCACTACCTTGTTTGGACATTAGGCATGCCTTATCACTTAAGGAATATCTCATAAAAATACATGGATAAAAATGTCTTCATATGTTGCCCATAGTATCAATGGGTCACCCTTAAGTAGATATACCTTTTAATAAGGCCCTTGTAGCTATTATACTTCTCATGGAGACCTATTCACCCATTTATCTCACCCTCGATCAAAATAATAACACAAAACCAGTTTAAAATATATGGGCCTACTCCTTATGTCCCCTAAGACATCCTCAAATGATCACAGTCAACTTAGCCCACCTCTGTGTATCCTTAAACAACTCAAAAATTGATCTAGTTTACATAATCACTATGAATGAACACAAAATCAACTTATTAAACATTATTCATACTCAAGATAGATTGTTCACACCTCTAAAATACACACAAAGCATCCTCATGGATTCTAAAACATGCTCCAATAGCTAAGACATTGTGAGAAATTGAAACATAATCAACACAAGCTCAAATATCCTTCTCAGGTCACTTGTAGAATAAGAATGAACACATAGTCAACTTCTAGGCTCAATATCTTTGACTATACTCACTTCCAAATATTTAAATTAGGTTCATTATATGATCCATGGTGTCCTATTCATCTTTTATTTTTATAGCACCAAAAAATTTGACTTTTATCAAGAGATATGGATGGAATATAAATCTCTAGTTTTTCTTATGTTTAATTTAAATATTTGAATTCAAATGGTCATAGTTAACCTTCAAACACAATTCTCAAATCTCATGAACTCGATACTCAAATCAAATACACACCATCAATCTTGTTTGATATTTAATACATAGACTACCAAAACTAAACATTAAATATATGATAGGTGACCTCATCTCATGCAATCTTAAAATGTTGACTCAACATGCTCCATCAAACTTTGTGGATCCATTGGATCTTTAGCAATCAATGCTCATCATTCATCAATATATACAAATGCTCACTCTTTATTAGATCATTATCTTATACCTTTGTGTAGTCATTAAAAATCATGCATCTATCCTCATATCACTACCTCCTGACTTCTTGGAGAAACACACTTCATTGATCTTTCTCAATCTTTAAATCTTTCAAAAATGACTATGGGGACCCTGTCAATATGCCTAAGTAGCCATTTTTGCACCTCAATAACTTCTTATGTGCTTTGATGTAAGATCTCAAAATTAGACCATATGATCTCCTCACAAAGGAAAATCCAACCATATGACATACTGCTTCTATAACCTTCATGTGTGTGATATAAAATTCCATTAAAATGCCTTCTCAAAAGCTTGTCACATATCCAACCATGTCAAAACCTACTTGGGAGGCCAACTATAAACAAGCATAACTTTTATCATGCTTTAGCAAATAATCTCAAATTTAGCACAAATCATCTATCCTCAAAACTTAAAAACCCATATGATTATTTTCTCTTTACACCTTCACACAAGAAATATATAAAATCATCAAAATTATCATTCAAATCTTTCTACCACACTACAAAATTGGCTACGTGAAAACATAGTCAAACTACCTAGGAGCCCAACTCTATATATGCATATCTTTTGATGTACTACATTGCATGATTTAAATTTAAGCAAAAATAAAATAGGCATAAAATTTAACAAAACTATATGGTCATTTTATTCTAACACCTCCACATGTGAGAATACTAACCTCATAAACATGCTTACTCAACTCTTTTTGTCCAACTATAAATTTGGCTAAGTATGGGAAAATAATGAATTCTGATTAAGAAGCCAACTTTGTGCCCTCATATCTTTGACTAAAATTTGATGCATGACTTCAAATATAGTGCATAAAAACTAGGGACTAATTTTATCATAACCATATGACCCCCTCTCCTTGACTCCTAATGTGGTAATGGTGACATCATCAAACTGCCTACTCAGATTTTCTACCATTGGACCCAAAGTGTCTAGATGAAAACTATGATCAATCAGATGAGTTCTACTTATGAACATAAGATATCCAAACATATATAACCTATTATGGACCTATTTCACATATTAAAATCACCATACTCATCCTTGATCCTCTCTAACCATGTCAACACTAAATATCAACCAAGCCACCTTCAAGCATATAAGAACAAACACATTACACACTTTGTCATTATCATATAGACTATCAAGGCACTTCATTCACTCACTAGGACACCTCCATAACATCACCATGACATTAATAATAACTCTCTAAAAATCTCCCCCTTTGTCATTGATGTCAACACCCATGATATATATCAATATACAACTCACCTTTTCTCTCTTCAAAACACTCCCACAATAAGAAGTTTATCCCCAATAAGAACTTTCTCCCCATTTGACACAATGAAAAAGTGGGAACACACTAATCCTTAGGACCTAAAAATACTATCAAATAGGAAAGGATCATCTTATAAAGATGATACAAACTCCCCCTTACCTTGAGCCTACCTCTTCTTGCCTTGACAACTTCCTCTTGCTCCATGCCAACAATCTCTTCAAAAAAGTACTGCAACCAATGAAGAAAGAACACATAAAATAAATGAAATCTGATGTAACTCACCAAGAAACATCTAAGAGGGACTCCCCCTAATAAATCTAAGTAATTTCACCTTTTGAGCACCTTTAGATCTCCACACACCAATTTATCCATGTTTTTTATGAAAACCGATTTGGTATTTATCACATTTTTATCTTTTGATCTAAGAACTAAGTCCCATGTTTCATTATTTTATATTTGATCAATCTCTTCATCCATTACATCATTCCAACATTCATCTTTAATAGATTCCATAAAATTTTTGGGTTCAATCGTGGATAATAAAGATAAGTCTTGTTGATTTTGATTGATTAAAATTATCCTTCTAGTCTACAGCCTCGCACTAAATTCTCTAATAATCTGAGAGATTGGATGATCTTTCTAAATTCTTCTATATGGAGCTTTAGTATCTTATATTTCTTCCTCCTCTTCATATTCATAATATATTTGAATAGATAACTTATCATTGTTTCCAATAGCATTGAGTTGAGTCACTTATCTATAATTTTGGATTCTTGAATCTACTTGTCTCATCTACCCTTGCATTTGAAATTTCAAAAATCTTATGAAATCTCTTGTTGAATCATCTAAAGGTATTAATGATAGAATAATATCTTAATAAGATGCCCTCATTAGATTTTGAATCAAAATTTCCAAGATTATCTTCATCTCTTTTGATGAAGCATCTGCTCCCAAACACTTTGAAATGTTTAACATTAACCACTCTATTCTTCCATAACTTATAAGTAATCTTATTACCATTTACTCTAATTAGACATTTGTTTAGGATGTACATATAAGTCTTGGATTCTTCTTCCCAATAGCCATCTGATATTTTTGCATCTTAAATCATGGTTTTACCTATCTCAACCACAATCCTATTCTTCCTTTCAACCACACCATTCTGTTGTGGTGTTTTAGCAATAGAGTATTGTCTTCTTATCCCTTATTCATCACCAAATTCATCAAACTTATGAGACCAAAAATCATCTCCTCTATCTGATCTGACACACTTGATTTTTAAATCTTTATCATTTTACACAAGAGCTTTAAATGCCACAAATTTTTCAAAATCTTCTAATTTTTTTTAGAAATAATATCCAAGTTAGCCTAGTAAAATTATCAATGATAATCATGAAGTAATTATTACTGTGAATACTTTGAGTTCTCATAGGTCCACATAGATCAGTGTGGATCAATTCCAATGGATCTATAATGGAGAATTCCTTGTTCTTGTATCTTCTCTTGGTTTGATTCCCATGAAGACATGCCTTATAAAGAGAATGAGGATTCTTATAAATCTTGGGCATATGCCTTACCAACCTCTTTGAACTGATATTTACTATATTATCAAAATTTATATGTCTAATCATTCTATGCCAAAGACAAATTTCTTTCAAATTACTCATGAATCACTTCTCCTTATAGGATTCATGGAATGCATACATGTTATCTATTTTATGAACCTTTGCATCTAATCTATCAGATTTTGCCTTTCTTACTTCACATACATCATCATGAAAAGTTTAAAGATTTTATTGCTTACACATTTATCTTACACTTATAATATTTTATTTCAAAACTTCTACATATAAGACATTCTAAATCTTTGTATGACCATTATCCAAACTCACAGTACCTTTTCTAGAAAAGTTAGTAGATTTGTTGTCACCAAATATTATTAAACTTGGGTTGATCTTCTTTAGAGAGATAAACTTGCTCTTGTTTCCTATCATATGATTTGAGCATCCACTATCTATAAACCATCTCTTATTCTCATCTTCTTGAGTATGTAAGGATTCTTGAACAATAAATGATTCTTCCTCTAGTGGTCTACTTGAATTTTTATTCTTTTCTTCTTTAAACTTAGTTTCCTTGAACCATTTGATGGTGTTAATGACTCGTATATCTTTATTTTCAAAATTCTCTTCTATAGTTTTTAGCTATATGACCTTGTTGGTTATAATTGTAACATATGATATCCCTTTTAATCTCTAGAGAGAGATTAATTCCTATATCTATGACTAAATTGATTACAGGAGAAAAAATACCCATTGAAGACACAGTTCATATTTGACCTCCCTTTTTCTTGATCATTACTAATCAATGAATTTTCATTCTTGACCCTTTTAGTGGAGATTGAATCCATTTTATCCTTAGATAATATCACATCTGAGTGGGTAATGAATTTAATTCCCAATAGTTCTTTATTCATCATGATATGTAGATTCTTGATTTTCATCTCTAGATCTTGCATGTGTGTCTCCACACCTTTAATTTTTGATAAAGCATATTGAATACAAGCCATAACCTCTTTGTCAACCATTTTACCTTTGATTACCTTCAAGTGGTTAAAATTTACAAGAAGGTTTGGCTCTCATAACAATTTTTAGAAGAAAAATCATTGAGAGGTGGTGAATAAATGAGCCCAAATAATCCAACTTAAATTCTAATCTTTACAAATACTTAATCAGCTACCACAAGTATTCATGAATACAACATTCATAGTAATGAGCAAGTTAGACAATGCAAGATCAATCACATAACACATGACATATGTGGGAAACCCTCTTGGGGAATAAAACCCATTGGAACCTATAATTAGATTGCTATCCTATAGTAAAAAAGATCTAATTTAGACCACATATAAATGATCAAGGAACTAAAATCCTTATTTAGTGAGACTCTAATCCCACAAGGTGCTACCACACTTGTATAGCTGAGTTACAACAATAACTATACAGTTTAGAAAGTTTTACCTTGCAAGAAAGATACAACCACATTAGATTTTTTTGATTAAGTAAGGCGACAAACCAGGGGCCAAACCCTATATAGTCAAAAAAGACAAGAAGACATGCAAACAAAAGATGCCTGTAGAGAAACAACAACACAGCTGAGAACACCAGTCAGAAACAAAACATAAGCAATGGAAAGACCAGAGTTATAAAGGTCTTATCTATATAACTATTGAATTAACAAGATCATTAAGTTTCTCATTCTCTGCATTTTCAGCATTTCAGGTATTACCCACCACTTCCAGCATAGACATATTCATTAGAACTATATCTCAAAGGCCTTTGGTGAAGACCTTCTCTAGCTTTTGAATTTTGTCCTTCAAGGCCCCAATTTCATTTTTCCAATTAGTATCATTCTTCGTGCCCTCACCATCTTCCTTGACATATATCTTCCCCTTATTGTTAGTAGTTCCCATAGTGTCAGCACCCTGCTCTTCAGTGACCTCAAAATCTCAAGAAGCCTGTTTCCCTCTAGTGTCCTCTAAAATTTCTTGGATTTCTAGCTCTTCAGACTCTTCTTCCTGGGTTGCTTTTCTGAAGCACTTTCCAAATAATCAATCAGTCTAGCCTTTGGGGCTAGTTTACCAACAATCTGCCCCAACTTGTGCACTCCAAAAGGGAAACCTTCCTTACTAATTTTAAAAGGCTTGTGAGGTTTGCCACCTTGGCCCCTCGTGGCCCTGCCTAGATTCCTATGGGTCCCTTCCATAGTCTCTTCAAAAATTTCTTCTTCTCCATCAACCTTCCTCTTCTATCCATTTTTACTCACAAAGGAGATAGGGGTATTAACAAGGGTGGAAAGAGGGTCATCATTGGTTTTGGTAGTAGCAGGGGAAACCCAAGATTCATCAATTGCATCGCTATACACCAGGTTGGAGGGAATTTCTTCACTAACACCTCTGATATTCCTATTTGGCTCAAGGGCATGGTGAAAATTGTAGAGATAGAAAATAAGCCCCTGGTGTAGGGGAATAGGTTTTATATCCAATTTCTTGGCCATTTTAGCTCTCACCCTCAGGATAGAGTGTTCCAAGGAGGAAAGCAGGTAAAAAGGAAAGCTGATAATAGTATTGCATCTAAAATGATTTAATAAAGGAAGGTGGTAGTTAAAAAACCTAGTATAACACCCCTCGAGAGTGAATTACTTCATGAGAATGAAGCACACTCCATCCCATGGCTCTAGAAGTTTGGCACGCTTAAACCCTCCTTGATATGGGATGAGTTCTTCTCCTTCACCCAGAAATAGTTTGTGGCTAGCCATATCCATGATTTTGGTTTTCCTTTAGAGCTTTATACCCTACACGGTCATTCTAGTGGCCATATAAATCACCTTTTTAGAGATTTCAAAGCTAATACCACCCATAGTGACCCACCTATTCAACCAGGATCTCACAAACTGCTCAGACAAATTTTTGTCATAACCATTCAGCCTTTCCAAATATGGGCTAATATCTCCTTCTTTACAATAATGCCAGACTAGTGGATTGTCTTTAAATTCATAGCAAGAGATAGGTTTAGTTTGAATACAGTCTCCCCCCATTCTGTAATTGTAGACCCAGTTGGTGAAATTCCTAAATTCTACCTTCAGCTTCGAACAAGTAGCTAGCCCTTGCTTTCATTTGTGCTGAATGCAGATGTGAAGGCTCATTTTATGAAATGCCCTATAGTGGTGACATTGTCTACTCCCATGCTTGAAAATAATTTCCCCTTGGTTTTCATGATGTGACTCATGTACCTCCACCTCATGATACAAAGAATTAATAATGATAATCAAGGAAGTATTAAGGTTATCGTTTTTTGAGATCCCCAATGGCCTTCTCCACGTGGACCACATTAGAAATCTATCCTTGTCATCAATGTGCATCATTCCTGATCCATCATCTCCTTCTGAATGATCTCCCTAATGTTTAGGGTAATATGAGCACCTTGTCACCACACCCTCCATCCTGAGAATTGCTGACTAAGGTTGGCACAAGCATCAGCGACCTTGTTGCCTTCTCTGTAGGTATGGGAAACCTCAACTTCAAAAAACTTTTGTAAAAGAAACTGGATATCAGTAATGATGTCTTTTAGCTGGATTCCAATGTTAGATGCTTTATTAACGACATCTATAACCATCTTATAATCTCCTTGAATATTCAAATTCCTTATTCCTAGGGATATAACTAACTTTAATCCCCATAGTAAAGCCATAGCTTCAGCGTAGTTGTTGCTCTGGCAACCAATTCCACCAGCATAAACAACAGACATCCATCCTTTATCATTCCTTATAATTCCTCCTCCACTAGCTTTACCATTCAACTTGGATGCCCCATCAAAATTGAGTTTCATCCAATTAGGTTTAGGTGGGATCCATTTAGTATGAAGTCTCTGTAGAATTTTGGAATTATCATACCTAGGAATAAGGTTTAAAACCTTCCATTTGGCTGCAATTTGGATTTAAAATTGAGATAGGGGTTTTTTTGATACACTAATATGAGCTGTTGTAACACTTTCCAAAATGGTCCTAGCAAAGGAGTTAAACACTTGAGAAGCATTTCTAGCAGTGTCCCTAAAATTTTTGTGATTGCACTCTTTCCATAAAGTCCAACTCAAACATGGTAGAGCTTGCTTCCATAATTACTTAATCTAGGGATGTGTGAAGGTTGAGTTCTAGCTGAGAATTACTTCTTTAAGGTTAGAATTGCAAACCCATTCAATACCAAAGTTGTTAAATATTGTGCCCCATAAATATTAGGCAAACTCACAGTGGATAAAGAGGTGTGAAACTAATTCCTCTTTTGAACCACACAGAAAACATCTGTTAACCAAAGTAAACCCTCTCTTTTGAAGGTTAGCCTGATTAAGGATTTTGTTATGGGTAGCAGCCCACCAAAACAAGTTGATCTTTGGAATAAGTTTATGATTCCAAACCTTTTTCCATACCTCTTTATTCTGAGCTTTAGGAGTAAGCAGACGGTAAGCAGATTTGATAGAGAACGATCCATTCTTATCTGGCCACCAATATTGTTCATCCTCTTGAGGTAAGAGAGGGATTTTGATCTCTTGAATGCACTACTAGATCTCCCAGACTCTTGGGAGAAGCTCAGGCCTGTGCACATAGGAATCCAAAAGGTTTTTCTAGCTCCTTATCCCATTATTATTTTCCATATAATCATTGACCCTATCTCCAAAGTGTTGGGTAGTCAAGTCAACAATTTCTCCATAGTTTCCTTAAGAGCCTTGTCCTTTAACTAGGTATCCTCCCAGAATTTAATATGCCAGCCATTTCCAAGTTTCCACCTAATTCCTATTTGAGAAGGCTTCTACTTTTTAGCATTTTATTCCATATCATAGATCCCTAGGGTAATCCCACCTGTTGAATAAAGTTGGAGTCATCAATGTTATGCATGTATTTGGCATACATTATTTCCCCCCACTCACTATTGTTATGGATCAAGTTCCAACTAACTTCTGAGAGAAGGGATTTTTTCATGTTCCTGATGGATCTAATATTAAGTCCACCATGAGATTTTGGAAGACACACTTTTTCCCATCTGACTAAAGACATTATTTGTTTGTCTTCCACTCCCATCCATAAAAATTTCCTTTGGATTTGCTTTATTTTTCAACAAAAATGTAGGAATTTTAAAAAGAGACATGAAGTAGGAATACCTTGCAGTGAAGCCCATAGAAGTTGCAGCTTACCAACACTACTGAGTAGTTTCCCCTTCCACCCAAGAAGTTTCCTCTACATTCTTTCCACAATTCCATTCAAAAAACCTGGAGATACCTCTTTGACTGAGAGTGGGAGACCTAGGTAGGTAGCTGGTAGGCTAGCTTTAACACATTCTAATATATCAATGATTATATGTCTAAGTTCATTAGGAGTGTTGAAGAAATGCACATTACTTTTCTGGAAATTTATCCTTTGTCCCAATTCTCTGGCATAATCATTTAATATATTCTTCCATCTTCTAGCTTCAATCACCGATGAGATGCCAAATAAGATGGTATCATCCATAAACTATTGTACAACCATAGGATGAAGGGAAGAGGTAGGTTTGATGCCTACTAGCTTTTTTGAGGCTATATCTACTTGTATGTATCTTCCTAGTGCCTCAGCCATAATGATGAATAGGTACAGGGAGAGAGGGTCTCCCTAATGAATTCCTCTCAAGGACAAGAAAAACCCTCTAAGAACACCATTAACTAGCACTGAGAATTTAGCAGAAGAGACCGCATTCCATAAGAAGTGAAACATTTTATCATTAAACCCAATTTTTTTGATCACTTGGAATAGAAAAGTCCATGAGACTCTATCATAGGCTTTACAAATATCAAGCTTGAGAGCTATCCCAAGGATTCTGATCTTATCCATGGAGTGAATAGTCTCATGTGTGGTGATCACAACATTAAGAATTTGCCTGCCTAGAATGAAACCTTTTTGGGCAGGAGAAATAATTTTGTTAAGCAAGGGTTGAATCCTCATGACCAACATTTTAGTACATATCTTATACACAGTGTTGCATAGACTAATGGGTCTAAAATCAGTGAGGTGTGAAGGTTGATATTTTTTAGGAACAAGTACTGTGAAGGTATTATTAACTTGTTTCAAAAGTTTTCCTAATTTGACAAAATCATGAACGACAGCCATGAGGTCCACTCCTACAATCTCCCAATATTCATAAAAGAATATAGGAGGAAAGCCATCAAAACCTATGGCTTTAAAAGCACCCATGGAGAATAAAATAGCATGGGCTTCTTCCTCAGATATAGGCTTTAACATTTCCATATTATCTTCTTCTGTTATCAAATAGGGGATTTTGTCAATGAATTGACTCATAGGTCTATCAATTCTATCATTATTATTTTCTTCTGTAAGCAAGCTCTAAAAGAAAGCCCTAGCTTGTTCCCCTATTTTTTTATCCTCAGTAATAATGTTGCCATCATCTAGGACAAGCTTAGTTATTGAGTTGGATTTCCTATGTTTCATAGCTGAGAGATGAAAAAAAGCAGTGTTCCTATCCCCCTCTTTAAGCCACTGAACACAGGATTTTTGTTTCCAAAAAACCTCTTCTCTTTCCATAAGATTCTTCCATTCTAAAGATAGGATATTCTCTTCTTCTAAGGTGTCCTCAGAGTCATCCCCTTGATCTATCATTTTTTGTATAGCCTTGAGTTTTCCCACTATATTTTTCTTCTACTGGAAGACCTGCCCAAAGCTGTATCTATTCCAGCCATAAACTTCTTGTTTAATGTGCTGGAGTTTCTTGACTATTCTAAACATGGGAGTACCTTGAATGGGAATTTTCCACCATTGGGCCACCATTTGTCTAAAGCATTTGTGTTTGATCCACATATCTTCAAAATGGAATGGGGGAGGTTTGGAATGTCCCTATTCCCTCTAACTAAGGAAAATCAGACAGTGGTCAGACATGGTTCTAGGAAAAGCCTAAACTTGCATATTCTAATAATCATTCTAGTTGCTTGATATTAGAAATCTATCTAATTTAACCTAAATCATTTGATCTCCTCTTCTTCTATTGATCCAAGTGAAATTTTGGTTTTGTAGCTCTATGTCCAATAATCCCCAATCATTGATGAATTCAGCAAAGTCGAACATGTTGTCTGAGTAATAAATAATTCCACCCTATTTTTCAAAAGGGTATAGAGGAGTGTTGAAATCTCTGGCTAACATCCATTTAGTGTTTTGAGGATTATTCTTGAAGTTTCTCAAGTCTATCCATAATTTCTATCTCAAAGCTCTATTATTCAATCCATAGACAATGATCAACATCCAGTTTAAGGAATTCATGGAAAAATTGATAATAAAGAAGTGCTTATTATGGGCCATAAGAGATCCTTGGATTTTAGCACTATTCCAAATAGTGACAATCCCCCTTGAATCCCCTTTAATAGGACTAATACAAAAATCCACCTTAGGCCATATATAGTCAGCAATTTTTGCAAAATTCTCCTCATTCATCTTGACTTCTTAGAGTAATAAAATATCTAATTTATTATCTAAAATGCAGTTTTTAACCTCAAACTACTTTGATGGACTATTGAATCCCCTTAGATTCTAAGATAATATTGTCATTTAGAGAGTTTAGGGGGTTGGGTCTCTAGTGTTTTCTATTTTCCACTGGCAATCTCCCTAGCAATCTCTCTGTCTTGTTTCTCTTAGGGTTGGCCTCCCTTGTTTGGGCTCAGTGCCAACATATACAATTTTTTTACCTTTTCATATCTTTTTCTTCGGGGTAACCCATTCCTCCTGTTCATTACTGCCATTTTGTCCTGCTCCCCCTGTTGCTATGTAGTTTCCTACTTGGTCTTCAACATCTAGAGCATGGAAAATGTCTATATTTTAAATGTGGTTATGATACTCCTTTAGTGTGATTTTTGGTGTTAATTATTCCTATCCAACTCTTAGAACTTTGTCATCTTCATTGACTTCCTCTAACAAAAGGTTACCTCCTGCCCCTTAGACATATTAGTCTATTTTTCTAAAGTGTTGACTGTGTTAAATATGGCCTTCTGAGTATCATCAGATACTATATTTTCCTTTGGGACAACTTTTCCCTCACTACTAGTGATATCCTCCTTTCCCTTCTCCTCCTCTCCATGGACAAAGTCTAACATACACACATATGGACTTTATTCTGGTTATATGATTTGAAGTGACATATTGGCCAATAGAATTGCTAATAGCTGTGAAAAATTTTTCATCCCAAAATTCCAAAGGGAACCCTAACAGTCTTACCCAAGCAAGAATAGTCTTATTAAGGTCTGAGTTAGGATCAAATCTTGGTTTCCACAAGCTTAAGGCAAGATAATGTGGTCCATACAGCTAGGGTACTCTAGAAAGGGTAGTGATCATGTCCTCCCTATTCGTAAATCTAAAAAGGAATAGACCTCTTGCCATGGCAGTGATCGAAACACTAACTTTAACTTTCCACCTAGATAGAACCCATTTCCTAACCATTTAAATATTAGGATGGAAATAAAAAATATTACCTACCAACATAAGGTCCATGGATGCCATGATTTCCTCCACCAGATTGTCTAGGATAATCAGTGCCATGCCCTCTGAGATAATAGGGAGGCTCGACATGCCTTTTGAGGGACACGTCTTTTCACCTATAATTGCCTTCTTCCATTTGTTGGATGGACTATCCACTACCAGATTCTTGGATAGGTCCCCAGAGGTACTGCCACCCATAGTGACCTCCATTAGATCTGTGATCCTATCGATCGCACTCAGGGGGCCCAACTAGGTGGGGAAAACTAGTTTCAAATATTGTCCACACGCCACCAACTTCTAGCAACCTTTGAGTCTTTCATAGCCAATCTAGTCTAAATGATGTTAGTATACCTTTAACCACATTAGATGTTGAGCTACCAAAACAATACATATAAACACCTCCACCTCTAAATTGATGTCAACAACACCTGATGATGAACCTCAACTTATCTCTCTTCACCTTTACTCACACTCAATCTACAAGAGCACACTTTTTCCAATAAAATTATGATCAATAGGTCATAAAAACAATCCTCAATCTATTTTTCTCTTCAATACATCATCAAGGAAAACTACCCCACTTTATCTCCACAAAACACACACACAAGCCTCTCTCTAATCGCTCCTTAATCTCTCATACAAAAGTCTAGAACCCATCATCTTTAGTTCCACTATTTATATAGTAATCTTTATAATCACTATCTTGGTTGGCCATTAGGCATGCCTTTACCCTTAATTCATCTCTCACATGAAGACATAGTTCACAAAAATCTTCATAGGTTGTCCATATCATCTATGGGTCACCCTTAAACAACTACACCTTTTAATAAGGCCTTTGTAACTCTTATAGGTCTTATAGAGACTTATTAGCCCATTTATCTTACCCCAAAGAAAAATAATAACACATGAACAATTTAAAATACATTGGTCCACTCCTTATTTTCCCTAGGACATCCTCAAATGATCACATTCATCTTATCTCACCTCTATGTATCCTCAAACAACTCAAACACTGACTTGGTGCACATAGTCACTATGAAAGAACACACAATCAAATTCTTAAGCATTTTTCATACTCAAGATAGATTGATCACACCTCTAAAATCCATAGAGAGCATCCTCATAGAGTTTACAACATGCTATAATAGATAAGACGTCATGAGACATCAAAACATAATCAACACAATCTTGAATATCTTTCTTGGGTTACTTACAGAAAAAGCACAAACACATAGTTAAATTTTACACTCAATATATTTGATTTTACTCACTTCTAAATCTTAAAATCAGGTTCATTAGATGTACCATGGAGTCCTCTTCATCTTTTATTTTTAAAACACCAATAAATTTGACTTCTATTAAAATATATGGATGAAATACAAAGATCTAGTTTTTCCTATGTTAAATTCAAATATTTGAATTCAAATGGTCACAGTTAACCTTTGAACACAATACTCAAATATCATGAACTCACTATTCAAATTGAATATGCACTATCAATTTTGTTCAATATTTAATATATAGACTGACAAAGCCAAATATTAAACATTTAATAGTTGACCTCATCTCATGCAATATTGAAATGTTAAATCAGTGTGCTCTATCGATCTTTATGGATCAACTAGGTCTTTAGCAATCAATGCTCACCATTGATCAATCTTTATGAATGCCCATTCATCATTGGATCATTATCTTGTACATTTTATCATCTATTAAACACTATGAACCTATCTTTATCTCACTACCTCCTAGATTATTGAAGTAATGCACTCCATTGATCTTGCTCAAGATCTAACTCTTTGAAAATTACCAACTATGGGGACCTTGTTAATATGCCTAAGTAGCCATTTTTACACCTCAATAACTTCTTCTATGCTTCATCATAAGATCTCAAACTTAGACTAGATGATCTCCTCATAAAGGATAATCCAACCATGTGACATACTACTCTTGGAACCTTCATGTGTGCAAGATATAATTCCATTAAAATGCCTTCTCAAAAACTTCTATCACAGAGCCAACCATGTCAAAACCTACTTGGGAGGCCAACTTTTAACAAGTATAGCTTTTGTCATGCTTCAATGGATGATCTCAAATTTAGTGAAAATTATTTATGATAACAAATAAATAAACCCATATGAACATTTTCTCTTTACACCTTCACACATTTTAGATATAACATCATCAAAATGCTCACTTAACTATTTCTACCATACTACAAAATTGGCTAAGTATGGGAAAACATAGTCAAACTACCTGGGAGCCCATCTTTGCATATGCATATTTTTTTACCACTACATTACATGATCTAAAATTAAGCACAAATAAAATAAGCACAAAAATGAAAAACCCATATGGTCATTTTTTCCTAACACCTCCATGCATGTGAATACTAACCTCATCAACATGCTTACTCAACTCTTTTTAGACAATTACAAATTTGGCTAAGTATGGGAAAATAATGATTTTTGATTGAGAAGACAACTTTTCACCCTCATATATTTAATTTTGATTCGATGCATGACTTGGGATTTTGTGCATAATAACTAGGGAGTAATGTGATCACAACCATATAACCCACTCCCCTTGACTCCTCATGTGGAAATGGTGATGTCATCAAACTACTTACTCAGATTTTCTATCACTAGACCTAAAGTGTCTAAATGAAAACTATGATCAGTCAAATGAATTACACTTATGCACACAAGCTCTCCAAGCATATATAACATCTTAGAGACCTATTTTACATGATCAAATCACCATACTCATTCCTAATCCTCTATAACCATGTTAACACTAAAGATCAACCAAGCCACCTTTAAGCATACAAGAATAATCACATTGCACACTTTGTCATTGTCACATAGACAATCAAGGAACTTTATTCACTCACTAGGACACCTCCATGACATCACCATGACATCATTGACAACTCTCCAATAATAAATCCACCATGTTTGTCCCAATGGAGGAATTTGAAACATTGATGTGTGTAATATTTTATTGCAAAGTTAATGAAAATGCTTTTGGTTCTCTGCTAATTTTTGTTGATGAAGTATAGTAACATGTTTTTAAAATATGTTTGATTGGAAATTTGGGTTTATGTTCATTATTGGTTGTCATTTTGAGCATATATTTATATTATAAACCATTTCTACATTATTTCAAGATATGTTGTTGAATAATTTGTTAGGGCACCCAAGGTTTATGGATTTGATAGGAAAAAACATGTGAGATTCTAGTTTCAGTGTATGTTAATAATATTTCAAGGATAATCTAAGTATTTACATTTCATTGGAACCAATAAGTGTAAATTATTCCTAGTAGTTCCATTAGCTTGCATTTATGTTTTATGCATCTTTACAATAAGTGATGTCATGAATGTTGAAAGAATCACTACCAATTGAAAGCCACAAACACACTTCCCTCCCATTTTATATAATCATCTAACTCATCTTACCCTATCCTACCTTTCAAGTAATACACCCTTTGCATATCTTAAGTTTTATTTACTAGCAGATGTATATGATATTGCATACTTAACATGTGTCTACATTTTGTGCTTTTTATTCTATCATTGTAGTCTTTTATTCAACCCATTTATTTTTGAAAATTATTTAAAATTAAGGTTGAAATCACTTTCAAATCTATCTTTAGTAGCTTGTATATGACATAGTGCACTTGTTCATTTTGTGTGGCAACCTTTCCTAGGTGGAGTAAATGAGTTTGTTTGTGCTTTGGTCATATCTATTCCTTTTTTGTGATAAAAATCCCCATGGAGGTTGAATTTTATAATCTCTCCATGTGAGAAATATACCCCATAAGTCCTCTCACCTTATTTTAGATAGAGTTATAAGTAGCATGGAGCTAACCATACTCTTTATAAGTGCCTCTCAATCATTTTATGCATTCGGTATAATCTTGATTCCAAAACCTTCCCTAGTTACAATGACATAATAACAAGTTTTTCATCATTACTTGCCATTTTATCTCAAGTGTTCAAGGTCAAGTGTACAAGGTGTACAACTAGGAACCAATAGATGGAATGGGAAAGATAATTTTACCATCAATTTATTTACAATCTTCAACCAAATCTTCCATTAGATAGGGAGAAACATAAGACAAGAATTCTTTAGATGAATAACATGCATCTTCCTAGTCTAATGGCTCCAACTTGTCAAGTTCATCTTCAGGATGACTACAAGAAACTTATGATTCACCCTCATGAGTAGTATATCATCTTTGATTTGATCATGTGCTACTAAGTTATTTAATATATCATATGTTTCCTCATCATCAGACTCATCATCAATGCTCTCAGGGATTATCCCACACATTTTCTATTGGTAAGTCTCTAAAACATATGGTAGATAATTAGTATAAGTATCAAAAGATACCTAACTATTAAAATCAATAAAATCATCTTATTGATTGCATACTAAAATAATAGAATTATATGCATTAATGTAGTAAGTAGGGTATTCATTACCTATAATGGAGTTCACTTGATGGTACATCTAGGGTAATGTTAGGGTTAATTTATTATTAAAAGGCACAACTTAGCTGATGGTATGAGTTTTAGTCAAGTATATTGAAGGATTTTGTGGATGGACATTCAATTGTCTCAATGGGTAGGAAAAATCAATACTCTAATCATGATACATGGCTTGTTACTCCATGGTGCAACTTACTTGATATGTCAATTCCAAAGATGTGAGAGCTAAAGGAGTCCTTAAAACAAACATAGCATTGAGTGAAATAATGTTCTAAGGTATAATTCCATGGAAACTAATTTAGTTTTTAGGAAATGGTCTTTTAAACCCATATATAGTTGATGAAAGCATTAGCTAAAAACACTTAGATATTTGTTGCATTCCCTACAAGCTATAACAAACTCATGGTATAGGGTAGTAGGATTGATGGGCCCTCTAAAGTGTCTTAAGAAAAAACTTTAAAAATTAACCCATGTATTTATACACTAATTTAATAGTATAATGTACCAATAATATGCATCCTTATCAAAATAATAATGAAATAAGTGACAAGCCACATATTCATGATGGATATAAGTTTTAAAAATGGCATATTTGAATTCTTGAATGTTTTTTTTTTCATTTTTAGAATCCCACCATTCATGTATTTTGGGCAAAATGAACTAAGATTCTTAGGTAGGTCATGTATGGGTCCTAGGATATTTATTAGGAAACTATGCCCACCTAGCCATGTTAAGTCCTTGGGAAGACTCAGATAAAAACAATTCTAGTACAAGAACCTAGAAAATAACTAGGCAACTCTTTAAAAACACAAAAGAAAAGTCTTAAATACACCATTTAGGCCCTCCTTCTAGCATTAATCTATTATGAGGTCTTTTAAAACACCAACTTAGGTATGAGTCATTAGCCCCTTCCTCTTTTGAAAGGATACTTGAACAAGAAAATATCCCCAAGGTCTTGGGTACCAGTTCTTGGTATGTAAGGTAACCCAGTTGGCTCATTGTGACCATACCATATCAAGGCTCTTTGGTGTGTATTTTAGATAGATTAATATTCACCAAAATAAAAATATTATGCCTAAATAACTAGAAAAATGATTTATCTAAGAATAAATAGTTGATTATAAATGAAAATATGTATCACTTATAAGTTCAACAATTCATAAATGAGCAATAGATAAGATCATGCAATCAATATAAACATTAAACTTGGACCATAACTCATAAATTAAACTAATTTAAGATAATAGACTGATAAAAAAGGAAAAAAGAGAGAAGGGTGAGTAGAAAGAGAAGAGTCTGATATCTAATATCAACCAACCTTGTTCTATTGAGTAGATGAATCTTTTCATAGAGTAATCCTTAATTGATCCACACTTAGCAAAAATTGAACTAAGGATGGTACATGAGTATATAGAATGAAGTAGTAGAGCCAAAGAAGAAAAAAAGGTCACCACATACATGTCAAAACAAAGTTTATCACATGATAAAGCTTTCATATTAAATATGTTCCTATTAAGGATAGTTTTGGATTCATCAAATGTTCAATAAGCTACAAACTCAACTTCCAAATAACCTTGACTTAAAAAACTATTATAGAAAGTAAAGAAAAGCATAATAGGAAAAATGTCTAGTCTAATACTATGAATTATAATCTAAAAGGATCCAACCATGTGTATTCTCCAATAGTCCTAAAAGAACAACCTAAACATAACCATCTTAGTCCTAAAAAATGTCAACCCTTATTACATTGAGGAGTCTATCTTATATAGACAAAAGACCTAAGGAGTTTAAACTCAACCACATTTTTCCACTAATGGGGCCATTAAAAATAATCATTAACATGATTGGAAGAGTTTAATTGAGGTGGTAGCTTGATATATCTAATATATTAGAGGCATGCCTAAAATTTGTGTAATTAAACCATGCCTTAATGGATTTTTGTAACTGAAAGTCGTTAGGACTACATCATGATTGCCAGCTGCCCACATCTCTATGATATGAATTACCTTGCCTCTTTAAGGTTGAGTTTATATTTGATGACTTGTGTTTTATTTTAATGCACATGCCATATTCATTATTCCTATCTCATTAATGATCTAGGTTTACTTCTCAACCAATTTTCCATTTAAGACCATGCTAAAATTGATTCTATAAATCAAATTAAACATGCAATAAATTCTTAGCCTCTGATAATTTTGATGGCTAGATGGGCCATCAAATTAAATTAGTGATTTTTTGGCTATGTATATAGTGTGTCCTTTGATTATTTATGCTAATTCCACATAACTTATTTCTTTTTTTCTTCTGTAGGTCCCACTTTGACACTTGGTAGCCTCCTCAATCTCTTGGGATTGTTGATGGTTTTAACGTCTATATGAGCTATTAAATTTAGGCTCATTCTTTATTATTTACACACCCAACATGTCCTTATATATGATATTTTTCCTTCTATGTGACTTTCCCTCTGTCATCTATGATTAGTTTGGGGCTTTATGCACATGCTGACTATTTTTTTAGTTATGAGGTGATATTTTGCCATGCATGACAATATCACTAGCTTGGTTTTTGACAAAATATAAGGTACATATGGACTACTCAAAGTATTTGGTACATTAATATTTAATCACACAACATCATATTTCTCATCCACATTCTTGAGGCTTTGAAATCATTGATGGACCTACACAAACATATCTGGGATAGCAGAGTAGCATGATTTCATAATATGGCATCATCCTACTCACTCACTTTCCTAAAAGCTTTGCACTATGTAAGAATATCTTCAAGAAAATGGAGTATTGGGATGATGTCTCATGGCATCATCTTACTGATCCACTAAATTAGAAGCATTGCACTAGTATGGACATTTTTGTGATAGTGGAGTAGTACGATTATACCACATGGCATCATCCTACTAACCTACCATCCCATCATCACTAACATCATTTCCCCATTGGGAAACCTTGAAAAAAAAAGGCTAAGTATTTTTAAGTAGTAAAAAAGTCCTACGTGTCCTTGGGAAACTTTTTGAAATTGGTTAAGTCTTACTAAGCAAAAATATGACACATGGCTCCACGCAAAAACATGAACTTAACTAAGTGTTGAAATTCTTTCTCAAATGGGATGGAGCTATCAAGATACATGAAAGGTTTTTGCATAGAATAAGAAAATTATTGGGTACCCATGATCAAAGATTAAAAGATCCCAATCAAAAATCTTTGATTTAAAGGCCAACAACTAAGAAATTTGAAAGCAAATGGTTTGACAAAAGCCAAAAGAGACTAAGTATAGAATGAATATGAATAGACTTATCTATTTCACTTGATTCAAAAGATTATTTCATCTATTTTAATGAAATAAACTCAGTTAAAATGTAAACCTTATAAATATTTATTCATTTTGATTCAAAAGGAATTAAAAATAGATCGAAATGATCTTAAAAAGAATCCATAAAAACTCTAAAATAGTTAGATAATTTGAAGAAATATAAGGTGAAATAGTCTATGAGGAAGCTATAAAATTTGATTCAAAACACAAGAAAATAAAATAGACTAAGACTTGATATATTCATGCACATTCATATTTTAGCCTAATGTAGCCTAGATGTGAATTAGACAATAAACCACAATGGACTATTAAAAGGTATAAGAATGAACTCCAAATCAACAGAGGGCCCCAATTTAAGTCTAAAAATGGGTTGTGTTGTGCAAGAAATAACATAGTATTTGTTGTTTCTTGAATAAATTTTAAAAAAATTATGACTACAAGAAACTCACAAGGCTCCATATGTCAGAATCTTATTCACTACCCACCTCATAGTGATCATACTTTCCTTTGGAAGGCATTAAATTTTTAAATTCCAAACTATTCAAATGTCAACATGTATTATGTTCACAATGACTCATTACCTCAAAACCTTTCAACCTCTAAAACATGAAAAAATTAAATGGATTAAATCACATTTATGGAACTATTTAATTATGAACCTACTATAAGATTCCACACATTATAATTTCTCTTTATCACAACCACTGATTTCCATCACATTCAAAATATCTCTAAGAAGGATTGATGATTTTGTGACCATGAAGAAAAGGCCATGAGACACATGTCATAATATTATTCATCAAATACTTAGTAGATTTCAAAATAAATTATGTAAGACTATAACCATAGTGAGAGTGAAAATCCATCACATGACATATTTGTTTTAGCTTCTAAGTACTTCTTTATGACAGATGAATAAGATGTGATATTGATGGATTTGAGAACTATGAAACAGTAATCAAATTAAATATTTCCATAAAAAAAAAAACATAAGAACTCATCAAATAATCATAAAAAATAGATTTATGTAATCTATATGGCAAGTGAAAAGTAATATATGGTTTTAATAACTCATATGAGTTATGTGGTGAAGACACATGGATGTATAAGATATCCTCTTCAACAAAACCATGAAAAAGATCCAAAGTAAAAATAAAATGGGTAAAATCATTCAATTGATTTTAAATAATCCACTTTTTGTAATTAATGCACACAATCAAGGAAATTGAGTGAGTTTTCAAGAGATTATAAGCAAAAACTAAAATAAAGGTGGTTTCATTAATCAGAGCTCACATTTAAAAGAGATTATTATTAGATGATATTCATTTTAAGGAATAAAAATATATCTTAAGTTATCTTTTTGGCATCAGAGAGTGACTAAGAACTAATAAAGCTTTTGTGTATAATAACAATTTCCTATCTATTTTCTTATGACACACCCAAGGTATTCATACATGCTATTTTTATTTGATATGTATTGGGCATGGGTTTCAATCACTATAATATTATGTTTGATGAGTTATAAATTATGTGGAAAATAAAAATCATGATAGTCATCTTAGTAAACAATAATTATTTAGATGACTTAATGGTTGTACAAAAGGTGGGAGTTCATTAAGAAACTACTAAACATGAGGTATTTCCATGCATACATCTTTATTTCAATGTTTTATTAAGGAATGTATATCAAAATGACATGGTTTTATTATTAAAGAATGGGAACCATATATAATTTCTTGTGTATTCGGCCATAGAATAGTATTACCAATTTCCCTAACCCATAATAGTTTATAATAAGATAGTCATGTAAGAATGGCTCAATAACCAAAATCTAAGAGAAGTTATATTAGACTATTCTAAATACCGTAACCATTGGGTCAATAGAGAGGATGTAAAAAACCTATTTTTAGGCTATTCAATCCTAGTGCCTAAAGATAAATGGATATGATGAACATATTATACATAACCACATACATTTCTCATGTAAACAAGCTTAGAATGCCTTTATTTTCTATGATTATCATCAAAAATCAAGTCCCAGCCCTAGGGGATATCATTTATTTCAATTTGAGGTAACAAATAATGGGGGTAAGGGATTGATTTTTTTTATGATGTTGTACCTAATTGATGTAACTTTTGTAACAATGATATTTAATTACATTCTATGATGGACCCTTTCTTACTAGAATATATTCCATCAAAGTTATATGCACATAAATTTGAGACTTTTATATAAGATATTTGTGATTATTTATACCCTCATACATATAAATACATTAATGAAACACCAATTACAAGACTCTATAAATAAATAAGATCAATTATGAGTATGGGGTGTTGTTAGTAATATCCTAACTACATAGTGATTTAGATTGAGTGGATTATTGTATTTCCTCTAAGGCTACCCAAGAATGTATTTGATAAAATTATAGTTTAGGATATATCTTCCTAAATTATCCATGGAATTAGGTGAATATGAAAATAAAATATATCAGATTTATGTCTTCTAATGCAATGCAAAGTAGGAAGTAGCAGTTTCAAAGTTTTGTCAACATTGTATATAACAATAACACACAAGACTTATTTTAATCTTCATGACCATGATCTCAAGAAACACAGTAAAAAAGAACATTGTAAAGGTACATCTTAGGTTATTAGAGGAATGTAATTATGATTATAAAACTACCATTCTCACCCCCATGATTAATATGTATAAATGCATAAAATTATGAAGAAGTTGGAATACAAATGAAAATTTTAGGAATAAGGAGTTCATATCTAAGAAAATAACATCCATAAGAATTTTAGGAGAGGTCATATATATCCACCTCCCATGATGATTCATATCACCTAGATGCATATCTTAAGAATTAGGTGATATAGGGACTTCCTTTTCCATTAATATCTCAAAGAATAACTTCACTTAAAGAGGTAAGTATTTAAACCTTTTTTCAAAGAGTTAAAATATAATATCCTAATAATAAAATTTGAAGAATTATAAAATTAGGAAAATTAGATAATTTAGATTCACAATATTCTGATACAATTCTGAATTATGCAAATATGATAAATAAAGTAAAATTCTAAATATTAATTTAAATTCTTAAACATGAGTAATAAATAATACTTAGCTTGTTCCTTGATGCATATGTAGATATGGTAAATTTAGGTGTAGAAAAATTTGGTGTGATGTTTATTATGAATTCATTAGATTCTAAATATTATATCATTGGCTTCCTAGACACTATCATCATAATCTAGACACTAATGTTACTTCTTATGTCCTAGTTTTAAGCCTAGTGAGATGAAAAATGTGAGCCTTGCATCAGTAGAAAGGTCTTAAACTAAAGTATTAAGAAATGAATGCTATTTTAAAAGTGTAAAATACTAGTTAATCATGTAAAATCTATATTTAGCATTTACATTTCCCCCCAATCCCATACCCCCTTAATTTAGTAATGCATAAGGATTAAATTATTAGGTTTAAAGGAAAAAAGTGTATTATGGTGTGTAAAACACATTTTTCTTTCACTTGAGCCCCATTTGAATTTATTTTTTGTATATAAATTATAACAAAGAGAATGTAAAAATATAATTAATGCATAAAATATGAAAAAAATAAATCATTTAAATGCTTGAGAAAAAAAATGGATTACACAAGTGTTGACACAACCATGTTTCCCCTTGGTAGTTTACTTTGATAATGATTCTTACTTGTTGAAGCACTAGATGGAAGTTAACAACTAAACCTTGGGGATTTTAAGAGGATAATTAGAGGGTGATTATATCCTATTGTTCCCAAAATTAGATACATTCATTTTATGGACAACCCCTATGAAACTTGTCCATTTCACAAACTACACTCTAAGTTCGTCATTCGAGATAAGTTTCTCTTGATCTCAAGTGAAGTTGTCTAACATCCAATGAAATTTTAAAACATTACTTTGCCATGATTTATTGAAAATCATGAAACCCATTGTAATCTTTATCTTATCAAAATGTTAGTTTTGATCATTTTTAGGGTGTTAGTGAATTTTATTTTTCTTTATGCACAGGTGGCCTTTTTCGCCACCCTTAAATGATTTTTTTCTCTACATGCATGGGTGGAACTTTTTGCTGCCAATGCATGATCTAGACTTAACACATGTCAGGGTGGCAAATTTTGCTACCCAAGCAAAGATTTTTAAAATCTCAAATTTCATGTGGCATTTATGGCCGTGTGCACCGAGTTTTAAAAGTTTGTTTTGAGCTTTTAAATGCATTTTGTTTGTCATTTATTTTATTTCAAGTTTCCTGGCCCCTTATCTAAAACTGCTCAACTACATTAATGAAGGAAGAGTTTGAATTCACTGCCACCAATTTTAGGGTTTCAAACTTACCAGGTAAGTTGTTTCTACTTCTAGCATTTAGTTTTTTTAATGTTTTCTATTGAAGTTTAATTTTTATTTTTCATTTTGCTTTGTCTTGTGTGTCATAAACATTATTTTTTCTTTGTTTTACCCTAGGTTTTTTTTGTGCATGTCAATTCGGTGTTTCAACCTGACTAAAGTTTTTCTCTCACCAAATCTCATTGAAAACCATCTACAAATAACTTAGTGATGATAGCTTTAATAAGCTACTCTCATACTTCCCATCACAAATAAATGACATGCATTAGCAGTTATTTTTGCCACTTGAAAGTTGTATGCAAACATCTAAACAATGGTGTAAGAGTGGTAAATTTTTTCATCTTATCCTAGTCAAAACTTAGTAACTAATACCATATGTAATGTCGACAAAAATAGCCACTCAAACATTTCCTGCAATAGTGGCTATTTTCATCGCTTGGACATCAAAACCTCCATTTTCTTTCCATATGCCTTGTCAGCATTTTTTTCCTCTCTTACATGTAAATGACATGCATCAATGGTTATTTTCACCACCTCTGCATGAGCACAAATTTTTCCTTGCATGTAACGATGGTTAATTTCACCACCGATGCAAACATCCTCTTAAATTTTCCTAACTCTGGGATATTTTTAATTTTGATTTTCTAAGCTAGCTTTCCTCTAGTTTTTTGGCCTACTTACATTTTATCCCTTTCAAGTGCATATCCATAGTCATGATCATTGACATGCAATTTTACCAAATTTCTAGTACTTTCCCTAATTGCATGATCATGAATTTCTGTTACAGTTTCTTTTTTGGATCTTCTTTCCTCATCAACATCCTTTTAGTAAAATCTCTTTTAGATGACTAAGTTTTCTCTGAAGAAGTCAAAAGTGATGAAGTATAAATATCAAGGTGTTTTGATGATCACCTTAGTTACTTCTAATGTTTATGACATTAGAGATACAGAGATTGGTCATGTGGACATGGCTGAGTTTGTGGAGAGAACTAAGTCAAGCAATCCTAGCTCTAAAATGAAAAAGATAATTGATAACAATATTCATTTGGTATCTTCTTTCCCTGTAGTAACTCATAACATGGAATTTGTTCTACAATGTGCTCAATTTTATAATAAAGATACTAGGGTTGTGTTGGATGCTAATGGTAATGTGGTAATTAGACTAGATCTTGAATTCAATGATAAAGTGTTTATGTGCCCTCCTGCTATAGAAGTGATAAAACTTGATTTTATTAAAGCATAAAAAGAATATGACAAAAATCCTAAAAAAGTAAAGAAGTCAATTAATAATAAATGGCTTAAGACATCAAGGGAAAATTTGTCAAGGAGGCCATGAAGTTTTTTGAGAAGTGACTTTATAGAAGAAGTTGGTGATCTGATAACTCTTCTTAGCAGGGTAATATGTTTTCCCTCTTCCTCACAGTTCTATGAATGGATGTATCCTTTCATCAAGTTAATACTCCAAGGCAAACAAACCATCTTCTGGGGAGAACAAATTAGTAATGATTTGTATGAGAAATTGATGAAGGTATCCACTACCTTCAAGTTCTATATGACTTCTTATCTGGTGTATACTATAGATTCAATGAGAATCTTTCCATGTCTAACATCAAAAGGAGATAGGAGAGTAATCCCGGTGTATCAATACTACTCTCAATTAACATTAAAGGGTTATATTCATCATTTTAGGAGGGTAAATGATGATTTATTTCCAGTATTCTTATGTCTTTTTGATCCTCAACTAGAACAAAGAAGAGTGTCAGATAAGGCTTAGATAGTAGTAAATGATTTTGGATGCATGTTCTTAGGATTTCCTTCTTTCTCATACCTAGGGGTGGTATTTTTCTAAGGTCACCCTTATATGCTTCCAATATTTCCCTTAGACAAATTGGTCTTAATGGAGCTATGTAGACAAATGATCATCATGCATAATAAATAGATAGAGCATAAGAAGCCTAGTTTCAGATTCCTAGTTGAAATTGGCAAGTATTCAATATTAACTACTATGAGGGCTAGAGTCATGGAAATTGAGATACAACTTGTAACCATTGAGAAATATAAGAGAAGACCAAAATTTGAATTTAAGGGCATGAAAGACATAATCAAGAGGAAAACCTAATTACATGAAACTATGGTATAAGATGTTTGGGTAGATTTGAGGATATAAGAAGATGTATAGAAAATGGACTACAACAGGTTATCTCTTGAGTAGATTAAATATTTAGGACTTGTTGATATTCCTAAGATTCTAGTGGATGATGGAGAGTTGATTAATGATAGATAAAATAATGAATAGATTGATAATTCCCCTCTCCCTCTAATCTAATGGTCCTAAAAAGCACTGACCTCTTCGAGGAAAATATTTGAACTTATATTGGCAAACACCAATAATTGGCTAACAAATAAAGGAATTGCTTTGAAATAATTCTTCATAGGATTAGAAGCTAAGATTAAAAAGGAAACAAGAAAAAAGGTAGAGAATAGGATGAAGAACAAAAGTGATGTTCCTTCTTCCTCCAAGTTGCATAAGCCTAAGATCATATTTGTGACAAAGAAGTCAAAAGCTATGGAAAAAGAATCTGAAATAAAAAATATGGAAGTTGAGAAATAGAGCACTAAAGAACCAGTGATAGAAGAGATGGATATTGAAGATAGACCTACAAACCAATAATATGAGGAAACCTTGTCCCTAAAAGTTAATGTACAACAAGAAATGGGAGTCTCTTCTCCCCTACCTGACACACCTATTGTAGCTCCTTCATCTATTTTTCCTATTAATGTTCCCTCTTTTGAATCTCCCTCTCCTTCCAAAATAATTTTTTATAACCCTCAAAACACTTTTGAAGATGTTATCCATTCCTCAGGGTCTATTCCTATTTTGTCATTCCCATATTTTGATTTAGAGATAGTTCTACTTTTGATCACTTAGTAAAAGGTGAAATTTTTACTAACACTCTACTTATTATTCCCACTACCTATGCAAGTACATCTCTGATGATGCCAATAATGGAGATAGATCCTAATGTAAGTACTTTCGTACTTCCACCATATTTTTTGGCTTATATACCCAAAAGGAAGAAACAAGCCATCTCTCTAGATGACTTGGATTTTAATAAGCTAGTGCCAGTAAAATCTAAGGCCTTGAAAAATCCAAAGGTTATTTCAAAAATGCTAGGGGATAAGGGACATAAATTTCTAGAAATTGCAAGACCTCCATAGGATGCAACCATTGAAAATTTCTACGTAAATTATTACTCTATCTCTAGAGTTGAATTAGGCAAGATAACTCATGAAAGTGCCAAGAGTGATATGTAGTTAGCCATGGATATCTTGATTCAAAAATTTGACAGGGAGAGAAAAATGAAAGATCACTACAAAGCAATGGTGGAATAATTGACTATAGTGGTAAGGAGAGTCAATTTCACTTCAGAAGTAGTAACTTCTGAGGCCATTTCTATAGAAGACCCCATCATTCAGAAATTAGAAAAGACTCATTTCAAAGGAAAAGTACTTGAAGAATACTTGGATAAGATGTGTGCACAAGGAACTTCCCTACTCACAGGGTTATCTGAGAAGACAGATAAAATGAGGAAAATAAGAGTATAACTTGATGATCTCATTGATGCTATTTCTCAAGATATTAAAAGCATAGAAAAATATCTTGATAAATGGGTAGACATGAGAAAACTAAAGATAAGCACTCTAATATCAATTATCATCATTACTGATAGGGACTCTTATATCAAAACTAAAGAGGCATTGACAAAAAGGAGTCATGTGCTTAAAGATCTAATTAGTGACCTTAAATCTGTAAGGAAACTCAGTGAGCAAAGTGATGTCAGTGTTTTGCATAAATTGGAGGAATTACCTTGTAAGCTTACATTACAATATAATCAGTTTATCTTTATAGAAGAAATGATTTGAGAATTTGAAGATATGTTCCAGAAATAATTTGAAAATAAAACATTTTATATAACCTCTGTGGACAATATTCTAGACAATCAGTTGACTTAGATAATTTGAAAACCAAGTTAACTAGTCATATAAAATCACTCACCACAGTAAGAGATGCCATAGTTAGAGCCAAGATGATTTTCAGGAACACTGTTAGTCCAGACAGTATCAGGATGCAAGCAAATTTCACTATGTATGATGGACACATGAAGAAGGATGGTGATATGAATTGAAACAATATATTTTTCCCTTAGTTTAGTTTTCAATTTTTAGATGTACTTTTGAATCAACTTTAGACATTTTTAGGTGTACTTTTTTAATATGTAATTACATGTAAAAAATAGGAAGTCCCAAGTCAATAAGGACTCTTATTTTTGAATAGGTCAAAGTAGTTAGGTTTTTCCTAAATTTTCTCAAGGCCTATCCCTTTAAATAAAGAGGGCCTCTTTTGTAAATAGATATTTTTAGTTATTGAAATAAAACTCTACCAAATTTAAAAGCATTTTGAGAATTTGAGTTCAAATTGTAAATCAGATTCTATCAAGTGAATGAGAAATCAAGTGATATTTCAAACTTTGTGTTGAAATAAATATTGTTGTATTGAAAATTGTTCTTATGTCATTTTCCTAATACTATCTTATCTATTTGATTAAATAGTAGTGTGAGTGAAAATAATTTGGGAGATGTTTTAAAGTTGATTGTGGCGACTTTGTGCTACAACAATTATCTTTAGTTTGTGTTTTAGTTTTTTAAAGCAAAGGATATTGGAAAGGCTTTGAACTATTATTATCATTTGTGATTATATATTATATTGTATTTTTGTGAATACTTTGGTCTGCACCTCATTCTACTATGTTCTAAGTTTTAAATCAATAAAAGAAGCAATGATAGACTTTGTGTTCTCATGGGTTTATTAGTTTTTTAGTCAAATATCAAGAAAGTGTTCTTTTATTTTGTAAACATCATTTCTTAAAAAGAGAAATGGATAATGTGGTCTCACCTTTGAATTAATATTTAGTTTAGATGAGTTTTTGATATTTTATAGGGAACCTCCCCTTGCTGAGAGGAGAGATTTATCTCATTACACTATGGCTGATATAACCATTTTGCCTTAAATTAGTTGATGAAAAAATATTCACCCAATAGTTTTTGGTGACTCTATTGGGGATCGAACACGCAATTTGAAGCCTCATGATTTGAGTTGAAGCATTTCCAATTCTTTTCCATTCTACATTCTGGTAGATTCATGGTATATGTGAAGCCAGAGAGATCAAGGTATTATTGATCCTGTATTTGAGTTGATACAACAAAATAATTTTAATCTGTTGCCTCTACAATCTCGCCTTTAGTGAACCAAGAGTTTTCCTCCTACCAATGTCAGGTCTCCAATACCTGGTGAAGCTTCTAATTCTAGTGCTAGAAAAGTTTTGTCTATTTATACTCCACAAAGGTTTTTTATCCTACCTTTTAATCATCATATCATGGTAGCCTAAGGCCCTTGGGGTAATACTTTTGGTCCTTTAAATTTAACCCCACCTATGCATGAATTACCTAATAGTTCAAGAAATAATTTTCCCAAATTCCATGGTGATGGAAAAGTTCACCCTAATTAACATATTACAGCTTTATGCATAGCCTATAGTGTGATAGGGGTTGAACATGAAGATGTATTAGTAAGGCTTTCCATATAAAATCTATAGGGTAATATCGTAGATTGGTTTTATCATCTTCAAGCTTAGACTATAACCAATTGGAACACTCTCAAGACTAAGTTTGAGGCTAGGTTCAAACCCATAGAAGATGCACATGCCTTATTGGCTCAGATTACATAGATGAAGAAGGATCCTCATGAGCCTATGAGAGACTTCATCACTAAATTCAATAAGCTGAGAAATAGGATTCTTACAATTGCTCAGCCAACACCAGAGAATCTTAAGTGCTTCTTTATCAATTCTCAACTTCCTAAAGTGAATTTTCTGTTACGATGGGCTAGCCTTGTAGATCTTCCTACCACTCAAATTTTGGCTACCAAAGTTGATTATGATCTTATCCTCATAGTTAAGATAAGAAGAGATTCTAACAAAAGTAGATTTTCCTCTTCTGCTAAAAATTGTTCCACAAGCACCACCAACCATATGGTGCAAACATTAGAAAATGAATTGCTAGCTCTTAAAAGGTAAATGTCCCAAGGTATGTTTTATCCTCATTAATATCAAGATATACCAAGGAGGATGTTTCCCAAAAATTCATATCAAGGTAATGCTGCTAAAAATCAAGAGCAATCTAATCATCTTCCTCCTTCACAGGGAAAGCTTGCCATCGAAGCAGTGTTGGTCAACTCAGCAGTTGGTTATTATGAAGTCAAACATGATCATTCTTTCCAACCTAAGTTATACCAAGAGAATGATGCTAATATCTTTGTAGAATAAGAATAAAAATTAGCTGGCGACTCCACCATTGGTTGTTTTTTGAATTACCAGAATGAAGCTCAAAAAGAAGGAAAAGTGTATGATGAAGCATATGCTATTTTTACTAGGTCCCAAAATCAGTTAACTCAGCAAGTTGATAAGGTAAAAGCAAGAGAAGAACCTCAAATAGTGATCTCAATTGCTAAATGGGGAACTTTTCTCCCTTTCCAATCAAAGGACCTGATAAGCAATAAGCAAGTACGTACATCTAATAATCTTGTATCTTCTCTTCCATCCCTCAAACCAGTACCACATCAAATAAAAATTAGAATAATGGATTTCCTTCATTTATTTTTAGTTCATTCCAGCTATTTGACATGATATATCATGCTAAGAAGACTAAGATCCAAATGTCTGAAGTTGAGTATTTACAAGCTAATCCTAAACAGTTTGATAGGTTGGTTGAATACATCAAAAACAAAACTGTCCCTATAAAACAAGATTTTCTAAAAGTGACTCATGATTCCTCAAAGAAAAAATCTACCCAAAATAATCTTGTCACTACTCCCCTTGTTGCCTATGGAAAAATATAACCTTTCTATGTTTCTTTATTGGTAAATGATCACAAGTTGAGCAATTGCATAATAGATTATGGAACCTCTGATAATGTTATACCAACCAAGGTAGTAGACTCCCTCAGTCTCACCTTAACTAGAACTTTTGGGAAATGTTTCTCCATGGAAAATAAGTAAGTACCACTATTAGGTCAAATCAAAGATACTCAATTTGCATTTACAGCTTTCCCAGACAAGAAGATTAAGATGACAGTCTTAGCAGTTGATGTTCCAACTTCTTATGGCATTCTACTCAGATGTAATTTTTGTAAGGATGTAGGTGGGGAGTTAAACATGGATCTATATAAAGCAAGGATACTTATTAAAGGTGTCATGTAAAATATTATTCTTGAAAAAGAGGCAAAATATATTGTTACCCAAATGACATATCCTGAAGCTCAAATTTTATTTAAATCCTCAAGAATGGGTAATTATTTCCTATCCATTGAAGATGTTTCTGATGAACCAAAAGAGTTTTCATATGAAATTTAATGTGAAGGCATAATAACACCATATTATTCCCCTCACTAATGAAGAGGAATCTTCTAATAAAAGAAACTTCAAAAAATCAAATTTTAATGAGGTCTAGGTTTTAGAATTTGATGGCAGTTGTTCCTCTACCGGTTATGGAGCCAGAATTGTTTTGATATCCCCACAAGGAGATATTTTCCCTTGCTCATATAATTTGAAATTAAACAATACCAAAAACACTATTGAATATGAATCAATTTTGCTCAGGTTAAATGTTGATCATGCTAAAGGTGTTAAGATTCTTTATGCCTCAAGAGATGTTGAATTGATGTTTATCAAGTGAAAAATTTGTATCAAACTAGAAATAAAATATTGTGATATTATCACAATCATGTATAGAATTGCATTTAAAGTTTTGATGCTTTCAATATCTCTATAGTACCAAGAGATTTTAATGATCATGCAAATTTGTTGGCCATCTCTGCAACTCTCATGGTTCCTCATAAAGATTTCAAAGGAAACAAATACACTATTGAGCTAGTGTTTTGACCAAGTTTACTTGATAATGCTGATCATTGGAAGGTGTTCAATGGTGATAATCAAATTATTAATTTTATAGAAAATATAGATAATTTTGATGAGATCTATTTTAAAGGTAGTGAATCCCCACCATGAGAATCAGTTTCTGAAATAGATTCACAAATTGGTGAAGAGTTTCTTTAACTAAAAGGGAATAAAATTCCAAAAGGTTTGGTTTCACTTGAAAAGATATTTGATAATCATGATAGATATATTAAGTAGAAGCAACAAATGGATTCAAGTTATTCTATGGAATTTGAACAAGTAAATTTGAGTTTAGAGGCAGATCCCAAAATGGTCAACATTGGGAAACATTGCACTGACAATGAAAAGTTCAAATTCATTACTCTCCTCCAACATTACATTGATGTTTTGGCATATTATTATAATGATCTAAAATTATTTAGGCCTAAGGAAATTTAGCATGAAATTCCTCTTAAAGCTAGGTCATTGCCTCACAAGTAGAAACAAAGGCAACATAACCCCAAAATATCAGGTACTATCCTTTCTGAGATTCAAAAGATGTTAAATGCAAGGATAATTTTTCTAATCCATCATTCCACTTGGATCATGAACATATTTCCTGTAAGGAAGAAGAATGGATAAATTCTTATTTGTGTTGATTTCAGGAATCTCAACCAATCTTCTCTAAAGGATAACTACCCCCTATCCATCATGGACAAGTATTGCAAATAGTAACTAGTTTAGAAATGGTGTCTATGTTAGATGTCTTTTCTAGGTATAATCAAGTGGAAGTTAATGAAGTAGATCAGTATAAATCCACTTTCACTATGCCTTAGGGCACATTTACATACCACAGAATGCCTTTTGGTCTAATCAATGCTGGTGCCACATTCTAGAGAGCAATTGACCTTGCCTTTAGAGATGAAATAGGGAAGTTCATCATGGTGTATCTTGATGAGTTGACTATTTTCTCCAAACATCACCCTGATCAAATGCATCATTTATGACAAGTGCTGGAATGCTATTAGCAAAATGGTATTTCTCTCAATCCTAAGAAGTTAATTTTTGAAGTTATAGAAGGTAAACTTCTCAGTCACATTGTATCTCAAGAAGGCACTAAAATTGATTCAAAAAGAGTCAAATCTATTCAAAGTCTTACTCTACCTACTAATAAGACTACAATTCATTCTTTCTTTAGAAAGGTGAATTTTTTGCTAAGATTCATTCCTAAATTTACAAAGAATACCCATCACATCATCAACATGATGAAGGGTAAGACTACATTTTGTTGGACTACGAAAGGCAAAGCAACATTTGAAGATATCAAGAAGGCTATTGCTCATGCTCCAGTCCTTGTTTATCTAGACTATACCAAAGATTTTATAGTATACAGCTACGCTTTTAAACATACACTTTCAACCATTTTGGTTCAGTAGAAGGAAGAAGGTGTGGAATATCCCATATCATTTATGAGTTATCCTCTCAAAGCTCATAAATTGAAATATTCAAACATGGAAAATCATGCTTATGCCATGCTTAAGGTGGTAAAGCATTTTTGATTCTATATCCTAAATTCATATAATATTATTTTGGTGCTTGATACAACAGTAAAATCTATTCTAAATCAACAGGAGTTTGGTACTAAAAGGGGAAATTGGATTGTTAATATCCAAGATTTTGATCTTGATATGAAACCTACTAAGTTTATGTATGGAAGAGGCTTGTGTCAATTGATTGCTGATAATGTACCAAAATAAATAGGGGATGAAGAAGCAAAAGTTGAGGACATGCCAATAGTTCTTTTTGTCACTACTATTGATGAGTGGTATTCCAATATCACTCATTTTCTTACCTATGGTTAGTGTCCTACCCATTTGTCTTATGAGGAGAAAAGAACTATTAATTTTAAGGCTGCTAACTATGTCCTATGGATAATGGTTTGTACAAAAGAAGCCTTGATGGAGTATTTCTTCATTATGTGGATAAAGCATAACAAAATAAAATTTTGGAGTCTTTCCACAATTTGGCTTGTGGAGGACATTTTTCTGCACCTATGATGGCTCACAAGATCCTACGAGATAGGTACTATTGGCCTACACTATTTCAAGATACATATAATTAGGTACGTAGGTGTGAGTTGTGTCAACAGTTCATTGGGAAACCTAAGTTGGCCGTATTACCTCTCAAGATAGTGGTGATTGAAGAACTTTTTTATCAATGGGGTATCTACTTCATTAGCACTGTGAACCCACCCTCAAGTGCCGGATATGACTATGTCCTCACCATGATAGACTATTTTACCAAGTGGGTGGAAACTATCACAGTTAAGCATGTTACTTCAGAAGTGGTATGTAATTTCCTTAAGGAAGATATTATTTCTTGATTTGGAGTTTGAAACAAAATTATAGAAAAAAATGCCACTTGTTTCTCTTTCCATGAGATTACTAACTTTTGCTACAAACACAGGATCATTCTTTCTCACTCCTCAGACTATTATCCATAAGGAAATGATTAAGCAAAATCAATTAAGAAGAATCTAGTTACTATTATCAAGAAATTGGTAGATGACAATCAGAGAATTTGGCATAAAGCATTGTTTAATGCTTTATGGGTAGACATGATTACTCCTAAGAGGGAAACAAGTATGTCACCATTTCAAGTTTTGTATGGTCTAAATGCAGAGATACAAAATATCTTGGAACTACCAGCACTAAAGTTGGCAAAGGTAGTGGAAGATCAAACTTTTGAAAATTCTATTGATAAAAGGATCATGTACCTAATTGAACTAGAAGAGAAATTAACTATGGTAGTTGACCATATTGCTAAGCATCAAAATCAGGTAAAGAAACTATTTGACAAGAAATCAAGGATTCATGAGTTCCAAATTGGAGATCAAGTCTTATTGTGGGACAAGAGGAGAGAATGAAAAGGAATGCAAGGAAAATTTGATTTCTTATGGAGAGGTCCATTCACCATTCATCAATTCTATGGTAGAAATAGACTATTGCTAGAATATCAAGATGGAACACCATTTTTTCTACTCATAGTGGGCAACATCTGAAACACTTCAATCCTTGAAGTATCAGATAAGTTCATTTGTACATTTGTATAGTTTTATGTTTTTATTTTTGTATTTTTGATTACTTATTTGTGTCTTTTTCTATTTGATAGATTGACTCTATATCCCAAAGGCATGGATGAAGGCACTTAGAGACTAGATTCTACTCACTTTGATCATTTCAAATTTTAATCGATGGAAGTTCCCTAGTTGGAGCCAGCTATTGTTCCCAAAATCAACTACACTCATTTTGTGGACAACCCCTATGAAACTTGTCCATTTCATATTCTACACTCTAAGTTCATCATTAGAGACAAGTTTCTATTGATCTCAAGTGAAGGTTTTTGACATCCAATGAAATTTTACAACATTCCCTCACCATGATTTCTTGAAAATCATGAAACCTATTGTAATCTTTATTTGATCAAAATGTTAATTTTGATCATTTTTATGGTGTTAGTGAATTTTATTTTTCTTTAAGTATGGGTGGCCTGTTTCGCCACCCTTACATTTTTTTTATCTACATGCATGGGTGACATTTTTTTCTACCAATGCATGATCTAGCCCTAGCACATGTTAGGGCGGCAAATTTTGCTGCTCGAGTAAAGATTTTCAAAATCTCAAATTTCATGTGGCATTTATGGCCATGTGTGCCAAGTTTTAAAAGCTTGTTTTGAGATTTTAAATGAATTTTTTTTATCAGTTATTTTATTTCAAGTTTCCTAGACCCTTCTCTATAAATACTCAACCACACAAAAAAAGGAGTAGTTAGAATTCACTGCCGCCAAGGTTAGGGTTTCAAACTTGCCAAGTATGTTGTTTTCTACTTCTAGCGTTTCATTTTTTGAGTGTTTTCTTCTGAAGTTTAATTTTAATTTTTCATTTTGCTTTGTCTTGTGTCATCAACATTGTTTTTTCTTCATTTTTTTTAGGTTTTCATTTTGCATGTCAAGTCGATGTTTCAACCCGACTAAGGTTTTTCCCTCACCAAATCTGGTTGAAAACCATCTATAAATAACTTGGTGATGATAGCTTTAATAACCCACTCTCACACTTCCCATCATAAACAAATGACATGCATCAATGGTTATTTTTTCCACTTGAAAGTTATATGAAAATGTCTAAACAATAGTGTAAGGGTGGTGAATTTTTCCATCTTATCCTAGTCAAAACTTAGAAACTAATACCATATGTAATGTTGGTGAAAATAGCCACTCAAACATTTCCTAAAATAGCAATTATTTTTTCCACATGGACATCAAAACCTCCATTTTATTGTCGTATGCTGTGCCAACATTTTTTGCTGCTCTTACATGCAAATGACATGCATCAATGGTTATTTTTTCCACCTCTGCATGAACACAAATTTTTCCTTACATGTAACGACAGTTAATTTCACCACTGATGCAAACATCCTCTTGAATTTTTCTAACTCTGGGATGTTTTCAATTTTGCTTTTTTGAGCCCACTTTCCTCTAGGTTTCTGGCTTGCTTGCATTTTAGCCCTTTCAAGCACATCTCCATAGTCATGATCATTGACATGTAGTTTTCCTAGATTGCTAGTACTTTCCCTAATTGAATGATCATGAATTTTTGCTATAGTTTATTTTATGGATCTTCTTTCCTCATCGACATCCTTTTGGTAAAAGCTCTTTTAGATGACTGAGTTTTCTCTAAATAAGTCAAAATCAATGAAGTATAAATATCAAGGTGTTTTTCTAATCACCTTGGTTACTTCTAATGTTGATGAAATTAGAGATACAGAGATTAGTCATGTTGACATGACTGAGTTTGTGGAGAGAACTAAGTCAAGCAATCCCAACTCTAAAATGAAGAAGATAATTGACATAAATATTCATTTGGTATCTTCTTTCCTTGTAGTAACTCAAAACATGGAATTTATTCTTCAGTGTGCTCAATTTTATAATAAAGACACTAGGGTTGTGTTGGATGCTAGTGGAAATGTGGTAATTAGACTGGATCTTGAATTCATTGATAAACTATTTATGTGCCCTCCCACTACAAAAGTTATAAAACTTGATTTTGTTGAATCACAAAAAGAATATGACAAAAATCCTAAAAAAACAAAGAAGGTAATCAATAATAAATGGCTCAAGACATCAAGGGAAAATTTGTCAAGGTGGCCATGGAGTTTTTTGAGAAGTGACTTTATATAAGAAGTTGGTGATCTAATAACTCTTCTGAATAGGGTAAGATGTTTTCCCTGTTCCTCACAATTCCATGAATCGATGTATCCCTTCATCAAGGTAATACTCCAAGGCAAACAAACCATCGTCTAGGGAGAACAAATCACTAATGCTTTGCATGAACAATTGATGAAGGTATTTACTACCTTCAAGTTCTATATGAATTCTTATCTGGTGTATACTTTAGCTTCAATGAGAATATTTCTAGGTCTAACATCAGAAGGAGATAAGAGAGTAATCCCAGTGTATCAATACTACTCTCAGTTAACATTGAACGGTTATATTCATAATTTTAGGAGGGTAAATGATGCTTTATTTAAAGTATTCTTATGTCTTTTTGATCATTAACTAGAATAAATAAGAGTGTTAGATGAAGCTTGGCCAGTAGTAAATGATTTTGGATGCATGTTCTTACAGTTTCCTTCTTTCTCATACCTAAGGGTTAGATTTTTCCAAGGTCATCCTTATATGAATCTAAGATTTCATTTAGACAAATTGGTCTTAATGGAGCTATGAAAATAAATTATCATCATGCATAATAAATAGATGGAGCTCAAGAAGCCTAGTTTCAAATTCTGAATTGAAATTGGTAGGTATTCAGTATTAACTGTTGCAAGGGCTAGAGTCATGGAAACTGAGATGTAGCTTGTAATTTTTGAAGCAATTTAAGAGAAGACTAAATTTTGACTATAGGGGCCTCAAATACATAATCAAGAGGAAAAACCAATTCCATGAACCTATGGTAGAAGATGTTTGGGTAGATTTGAGGATGGAAGAAGATGCCTAGAAAATGGACTACAATAGGTTATCTCTTGAGTAGATTAAATATTTAGGAATTACTAATATTCCTAAGAATCTAGTGGATGATAGAGATTTGATTAATGACAAATATAATATTTAATATATTTCTAATGCCCCTCTCCCTCCAATTGAATGGTCCCAAAAAGAGCTAACCTCTTTGAGGAAAAGATTTGAACCTATATTGGCAAACACCAATAATTGGCTAACAAACAAAGGAATTTCTTTGAAATAATTATTCACAGGATCATAATCTGAGATTTAAAAGGAAACAAAGGTAGAGAATAGGATGAATAACAAAAGTGATGTTCTTTCTTCCTCCAAGCCACATAAGCCTAAGATCATATTTGTGATGAAGAAGTCAAAAGCTATGGAAGAGATGGAGATTGAAGATAGGCCCAAAAATCAACAAGAGGAGGAAACATTGTCCCCATAAGAGAATGTACAACAAGAAATGGGATTCTTTTCTCCCCAACCTGACACACCTATTGGAGCTCCTTCATCTATTTCTCCTATTACTGTTCCCTCTTCTGAGTCTCCCTCTTCTTCAAAAATAATTTTTGACAACCATAAAAACACTTATGAAGATGTTATCCATTCCTTAGGGTATATTCCTAGTTTTTCCTCCCCATCTTTTGATATTGGAGATAGTTCTACTTTTGATCACTAAGTAAAAATTGCAATTTTTATTGACACTCCACCTATTGTTTCGACTACCTATGCAAGTATAGCTCTGGTGACACCAACAATGGAGATAGATCTTAATGTGAGTACTTTCATACTTCCACCATGGTTATCAACTTATACACCTAAAAGGAAGAAACAAGCCATCTCTCTGGATGACTTTGATTTTAATAAGCTAGTGCCAGTAAAAGACAAGCCCCCAAAAAAGCTAAATGTTTTTTCAAAAATTCTTGGGGATAAGGGACATAAATTTCTAGAAATTGTAAGACCTCCACAGGATGCAACCATTGAAAATTTATATATATATATATATATATATATATATATATATATATATATTATTACTCTATCTCTAGAGTTTAATTAGGCAAGATAACTCATGAAAGTGCCAAGAGTGATATGTAGTCAGCCATGAACATCCTGATTCAGAATTTTGATAGGGAGAAAGAAATAAAAGATCACTACAAAGCAATGGTAGAACAATTGACTACAGTGGTAAGGAGAATCACTTTCAATTTAGAAGCAGTAACTCTTGGGGCCATTTCTATAGAAGACCCCATCATTTAGAAAGAAAAAAAGACTCATCTCAAAGGAAAAGTACTTGAAGAATACTTGGACAGGATACATGCACAAGAAATTTCCCTACTCATAGAGTTATCTGAGAAGATATATAAAATGAGGAAAATAAGAGTAGAACTTGATGATATCATTGATGTTATTTCTCAAGATATTGAAAGCATACAAAAATATTTTGATAAATGGGTAGACATGAGAAAACTAAAGATAAGCACTATAATATCAATTGGTGTCATTACTGATAGGGACTCTTATACCTAAACTAAAGAGGAATTGACATATATGACTCTTATACCTTTAATCTACAACGAAACTTAGTGAGCAAAGTGATGTCAATCTTTTACATAAATTGGAGGAGTTACCTTGCAAGCTTACATCATAATATAATCAATTTATCTCTGTAGGAGAAATGATTTGAGAATTTGAAGATATGTTCCAAAAATAATTTGAAAATAAAATATTTTATATAACCTTTGTGGACATTATTCTAGACAATCAGTTGACTCTAGATAATTTGAAAACCAAGTTAACTAGTCATATAAAATCACTCACCATAGTAAGAGATGCCATAGTTAGAGCCAAGATGATAATCAGGAACACTGTTAGTCCAGACAGTATCAGGATGCAAGCAAATTTCACTATGTATGATGGACACATGAAGAAGGATGGTGATACAAATTGAAGAAATATATTTTTCCCTTAGTTTATTTTTCAATTTTTAGATGTACTTTTGAATCAACTTTAGAAATTTTTATGTGTACTTTTTTCATATGTAATTACATGTAAAAAATAGGAAGTCCCAAGTCAACAAGGACTCTTATTTTTGAATAGGTCAAAGTAGTTAGGTTTTTCCTAAATTTTCTCAAGGCCTCTCCCTTTAAATAAAGAGGGCCTCTTTTGTAAATAGATATTTTTAGTTATTGAAATAAAACTCTACCAAATTTAAAAGCATTTTGAGACTTTGAGTTCAAATTGTAAATCAGATTCTATCAAGTGAATGAGAAAGCAAGTGATATTTCAAACTTTGTGTTGAAATAAATTTTATTGTATTGGAAATTGTTCTTGTCCTTTTCCTAATACTATCTTATCTATTTGATTAAATATTAGTGTGAGTGAAACTAATCGAGGAGATGTTCTAAATTTGATTGTGGAGACTTTGTGCTACAACAATTATCTTTAGTTTATGTTTTAGTGTTTTAAAGCAAAGGATATTGGAAAGGCTTTAAACTAATATATATTTTTTATTATATATTATGTTGTAGTTTTTGGTGAAGACTTTGGGATACACCTCATTCTACTATGTTCTAAGTTAGAAATCAGTCAAAGAAGAAATGATAGACTATGCTCTTGTGGGTTTCTTGGTTTTTCAGTAAAATATCAAGAAAGTGTTCTTTTATTTTGTAAACATCATTTTTGAAAAAGGAGAAATGGATGATGTGGTCTCACCCTTGAATTAACATTTAGTTTAGATTAGTTTGTGATAGTTTATAGGGAACCTCCCCTTGCTAAGAGGAGAGATTTATCTCATTACACTGTGGTTGATATAATCAAGTTGCCTTCAGTTAGTTGACAATAAAGTATTCACCCAACATATCCCCAATATGGTACAAAGGTGAGTTTTACCAAAGCCTTAAAGACCACTAAATCTTAATCACATAAATAAAATGTACACATAATCTACCCAATCTCACCCAAGTCAAATGGTATAAACATCTCAACCTTAAAAATTGAAGTAGTGCCAAGTCCATCAAGTTTGTTGTATATTAATCACACTACTCAAGGGATATAACTACTACAGATAGATGAAATATCAATTAGTGCATCTTAGTATATTCAGTGTGTTAGTAAAAATTATTGGGTTTCATCAATACATGCTAATTATAGGGATAACCATTCAATCTAATGGATAACTTGGATCTTATAGATAGATAGGGGTTTTTTAAATCTAAACTGAAATCATAGATATTTAACTTATACAAATACACTTACACAACAAATATATCTAGTCAAATACTTAGCAAAGCTTCTAATGGATAAATTAAACATAAAATGAGTTCTTGTACAATGAATTTGATAACTCATAGAATAACACATAAATAAATCATATTTAATATTTGATTAAGTTTGATTCAAACTTAATCATAAAAATAGAAACATTGATCATACATATAATAATCTATGTGAATAGATTTATTAAAATATTTCTCAATGTGATCAAAATACTCTATAATAGACTATTAATTATCCAAAAATCAAACCTATTCTATTACAATCTGATGAGCCCGTACTACTACAAACTAAAAAAATATATATCCTACAAATTATTATCATTCTTAACCTACAAATACATATCTAGCACACATATGTGCTAGCCTATATTAAATTTCCTTGTAATGCCAAAAATATCAAATAAATAACCATGAAACAACATAGAATAACTATGTAATAGAAGGAAACTACAATTTGATCCACATGACAACTAAATTTGATGGAGTTTGGGTCTCACATTTACTTGATAATAGTTTCCCAGACTTAAATTATCGTATTGTCCTAAAAAAAATCATAGAGGCATGGATGCATAAAAGATAGGTTGGAGTCACAAAAATTTTAGATCATTCAAGGTGTCAAGGATCAGTTTTCACTTTGGTGTCCACTACTTAGCTACCCTCACAGGTTTTCAACTAAGTAGTAAGCTAGTCTACTACAATGTAAAGTTTTTAATAGATAATCTAAAATAGGAAGGCTTCCCTTTCATGTTTTTAACCAACCTAACACTAAAATATAATATGAACTAGCCTAGACTAAAATTGAAGATAAAAAATTAAAAATTGTCCCACCTGTGTCAAACTAACTAGATGGTGGAGGCATCTATGGTGTTTTATAGCTGAAAGGTTGTTATGATGTCAATAGGATGGGTTATGATGAACTAGTGAAAACATCCTTATACCATTTAATCTTTTACTAGATTTGAATAGTGGGAATAAATAAAGGGAAATCCACCAAGGGTTATAAATAACTATTAGATTGGCCAAGTCAGTTTTGTAAGACTACCAAGTGAGAAAAAACTCTTGTGTACTACATATAAATTACCATTGAGTAGCTTAAGAGTGCATCATTTAAAAAATGTTACTATCTATCATAGGAAGGATAGAATATCAAGTAGTAGTCAAGTTTGTAGTGATGTTTGCATGCAGATTCACAAGTTTCTCATAATGGAATTAGGATTGCACCCCTAAAAAAGTGTTTTGTAGCATTTGATTTTTACATGTTTGTAGCTACTACATAACAAAGTCTCAAGCCTAAAAATAGGATTGAAATACTATATCTAGACCTGTAGAAGTGGAATATTGATCTTACAAATTATAAATAATAGTAAAATTAGGTTGGGAACCACTACAGACCATATCTAACTGTTATTTTCAATAAAGCATCTTAAGAGCCAACTACATGGATTGGCCTAGAAAAACTATAATATCCAACTGATATGCCTCAATTATTTCACATAGGACTCTGATTTTTAATTTGATGGTCTAGTTTTTTAATACAAGGTTAGCCAAATGTTGAATATTATACCAATCTTGGGTAAGTTACACAAATAGTAATGAAAATTTCTTAGGTTTAAAAAGAATGTTATAGCCAACAACCTGCTTGTAGAGAGAGTGGTATGCATCTTTGATGAGAGAATTTACATTATTGATTTGATAGTAAATATCAATGTTATCATTACATAATTCCATAAACCTCTTCTTTAAATGGATTATTATTTGATTAATGGTCTCTTGAAATGCAAATGCTCCTTCCACCTGCTTGGCCAAAGAGAGTTGTGAAACATACAGAGATTCTTTGGTGGTTGGTAGAACCTATACCAAAGTAGTAATTGATGTACTAAATAGAAGATGTTGAAATATATCAAGTGAAAATGAGAAAATGGTCCTCTATGTTGACAATATAGGGACATCTAAATTTGTAAGACTCTAAAGTCTTGTTGGTAGACCCTACACTTGAGTATCCATAGCCTCTCCTTGGTCTTGTGAAGTCTCCACAACCTTCACATCCTATGATGATACTATGGTGGATTGATACGGTGCAGTCATAACCTTATTTATGGGGGTCAACATATATTGTGTCGATGTCTAAATGGTCTCAGCCTCATGTGCTTATGTGGCGTGTTGGTTTTAAACTATGACTTTACCTTGTGGTTCTGTCTCTTCAGCCTATTTCTATCTATGGGAGTAGTATTGTTTTCTTCATATTTCTATTATATATCCTATGATTCCTTATCTAGATATGCATGGTCTATGTTAGTCTCCTTGTTGTGCCTAGCCTCTTCCTTTTTATGGCTTGAATCTAGAGATATTGGTTCTACTTGTTATTGGTGGGTAGTTTTTGCTTATATTATGTGATATTTATATATCTTAACATATTTGTTTTGGTATTTTTCATGATATAAAGCTTGATATTTATAGGATTCTTCAACTTTTAACTTAGCCTCAACCTTATCATGGTGTTTCTCCTCCTTCTTAGCTCATCACATAGCTACTTTTGTTACTTCTTCACATGAATCTTATTGTTCCTATGGTATTTGCTCATCCAAAGCCACCTATTTTGTATTGATAATGGGATAATCAAATGTTGAAGTAAATGAATAAATGATAGATGAATACAAAGTGGTATTATTCACATAATATTCCATTTACCATATTGAATAATGATCCATTCATAGATTTGTATTGGTGTAGTAGGTGGTGGCATAATGAACTCCTACCTCATACATAGACATGGTAGAAAGTATTTTTTATTCTTATACTTTAGTTTTCTAATGGTAATGTCACAAAATTTGTTTATTTAATGTGTGATATCCTAAATTATATTTAGGTAGAGGATCAAATGTTTGTGGTTGGGAAGAGCTACTAAAACCACTTTCAGTGGATAACACCTCCTAGTTTTTTGTAGTTTTTCTTATTTACAAATGGTGATGACAATGATAGAAGGGGGATAAGGGGTAGTTAGACATACAAATGATATGTCACCCAATTTTATATTTTAATGGTTTAGACCACTTTCCAAAATAATAAATCCTTCTCTTTTTCCTTTTCATATAGGTCTCTAGCCATACCAACCATCACTGTGTAGTAGACCTCTTATTCATCTGTCTAGATATCAAAATAGTGAAATTATGCTACTATTCATGGGAAATTAGGGTAATACATACAAGTATTTTGGATTCTATTCTTGAACTGAGGTGGAAATAATGACCTATGATAAACGGGAGCCTTGCATTTCCTATAGTTTATGGTGTAGTTGTTAAGACTTTAATGATAATGGTGACTGGGACACCTAGTAGTATAATTTGCAAGGAAGTTTCTCTAATTTATGAAACTAATTATAATTCTCAAAATCACACTCTAAAATATCCATGTTAAAAAAAATGGGAGATGCACACTTGGGGCCTTAGGTAATTTGTGAACACAGATGACCATTCCTTGTAGAAGTTTGGTGACCAGTACATGTTGCCACAAATAACTCATCACATTTAGAGGGATGCATAGGTTGATATAAAATAGTTTAATGAGATCATTCCCCCAAAGAATTGAACAATCAATCATGAGTAAAATAATTTATCTCTCACTTATAAATGAGATTTTTAAATGTGGTATCTGGCTAATAATTGACATCATGATGGATGATTCCCTTTAGAGACTTCCACTATGTGAAGACTAATAATAAAATAAAAAATTGGTACTAGAATGTTTGTTTCATATAGGACAATAATTTATAAAAAAATTCATGGCCTTAGACACCAAGAAATTTGGCCAATTAAATTTTTCATTGAGTTTAACCATGTAATGAGAAACATCAATGATGCCTTTGGTTTATTCCTTAGTGGCCTTGATTATTTACTAGAACTTATTATTTATGTACTCTACAAGAATTCATACTAGTTCATATTTGATATCCTCTAGTGGTATCATTTAATGTATTCATACATATGCATCACATATGTTAGGAATAATAGGTACTCTTTTGGATTTTTATGGGTTTAGAGGTAATCCTTACGCTGATAGTCTAGTTACACATGCCATGGCATCTTTATTGAAATAGATGGTGATGTATAAGGAAAGATAAATCTTCCCTTGATTATATCATCCAAGTATAAACTCCATAATATCTCCTAATTATCCAAATTTAGGCAATTGAATCAACCATTTGACATCCATGTTATGAACTTGATAGACTAGTGTGACTGCTAACTATTGTGCTCCCTTAACTACTACAAGGGAAAAATTCATTTTTCATCAAGATTAATAGAAGTATATGCATATGGGTCCATAATTTTTTTTCCATAGATTAGTCCCAATCCTGATGTTTTTTTGTTGTGTGATAGTGAGTCCTCATTAGAACTGAGAAAGATCATAGGTATCCATCTTGTAAACACTGTCAATCATAAATCACTATGCTCCAAAGTTTACTTCTCATATATACTAATTCACAAGGAAATTATTCATAATTACTAATTCAAAAGGGTAGCTCATCACATGTTCAATTTACTATACTCAAGGATTGACAAAGTGTAAAATGTCAAAGTGAATATCCAAACACCTAATCTATAGATATTCATGCACCCTTTTAGATCCCAATGTTTTAATGTGCCAAGACATCCTTGATTTTAGTATTATTGTCGTTTAATTACAAATATATCCTTTTGATAAGCTAGCATGCTTTCTATAGAGCTAGAATCCCTTATATGACCTACTGATTAAGTGATGTGACTAGCCACCTAACCATTCACCCATTATACATTATTATTATTTTGAACCACCCTAAAGAATTGTTAGCCATATCTGATTAATATCTCACCACTCATGTCTTTCTTGGACTTAAATTCTAACACACTTGATCCCCTTAAACAAGATTTATCTCTTGTCAACACCATTCATATTATTAATAGTTTTCTTCTACTCTGGTCTCAGATTTAAATTTTTAAAACTACCATACACACTTATGATCTATCCACACAACCTCAAATAAATAATCTAACTCCACACAACATAATTGAAAAAAACCTAATTTAGGATGGTGTGATTTAACACCTTATTATGATTAAATTCACAACTTATTAGTAATAGGGTTTGAGCCTAATATCATTCACCCTTCTAGGTAGGATGGTTCCCCAAAAATCTCATAAAACCATGGTTCTTGTTTGTGTTAACTCATTAATGATATGAGTACCATTACATATGATATGAAGCTTACTTGGGAAGGCTCTAAACTAACCATCATAGAGTAAGAATCGTTGATCCACATGAAAATACTTCATCTACATATTCTTATTGTGCCAAGATTTTTGAATACACTTATTCACACCTATATCTATACTACTCTACATCTATCTTCATCCATGTGATTTAGATCTAAGAACCAACTTGTCAAATATTATTGATCTCTCATACACAAGATGACTATGATTCACAAACTAGGTATAATATATTCTATGGGCATAACCACTTATAAACTATAGACCAATTATAACATGATGAACCCCATCACACATTTGTAGTGTGTGTGATATGCCTAAAGTAATACAGGAATTATATCCTCTTAATCATCTCTTTGAACATTATAGACCTTATTATATTACCAAGTAACTTGTTTGTAGCCTCAACTTAGGTATTTTCCTAGGGATGATAAGCAGTAGTTTTGTGGTGCACTATTAGGAAATCATATATGAGAGTCTTTATTGTTTTATTGACAAAATGTGTACCTCGAGCACTTACTAGTCTAATTGGGCAACTAAATCAGGTAATGATGTTCTCATATAATATATTCACTATATCTTTTGCACCATAATTGGTCATTATAGGTGGCTTCTACCCATTTAGTAAAAGATTCTATTATATTAATTATATACCTTGAATGACTACATTTTCTAGGTGGATTTATAGGCTAAAAAAATCAATTCCTAATTATTTGAAAGTCTATTATGCTAGCGTTGGTTGTAAATGAATTTCATCTCATTGGTTTAGTTTACTAATTTTTTTGTCACACATTACATTGCAATGAAACTTTATGAGCATCCTAAAATAAGTAAGTAGAACATAACTTGCTATGTAATTATTTTCTCTTAGTGGCATCTCTTATGAAGTGACCTTCAACTATCACCTAATGTGCCTCTTCAAGTTTTTGAGGCCACTCATGTTCAATTGTAAATCTGCATATTACCTCATCATTTCCTAAATGGTAAATAAATCCATGAACAATATTATATGGAAGGACCTTGGAGATTGGTTGTTTCTTTTCTTTTATATGTAACACATGAGAAATGTCCCATTTTAGAAACTATGTGATTTCCTCCAATTATTCTAGAATGATAGACACATGAAATAAGTGTGCATTGGGAGACTTATCTTAAACTTATTATATTTCCTCACCATTTTAAAGTTGGCTCAAATGGTTAGGACCCACATTATCTAATCTTGGTTTGAAGTTGATCCTAAATTAAAACTCTTAAAATAGTATTAACCACTGTGATATGCATCCTCCAAGTAAAGGTGTATTGACCAGGTATTATAGTGCATAGTGATAAGTGAATAGCTCAAATGGTGTGGCTAATAGATAATGGTAAACAATTTGTGTGGCATACACTATGACTAAGGACTCTCTTTTATTTGTATTATAGTTATTTTCATTAGTAGATAATTATTTACTCACAAAATAGATTGGATGAGCCAAACTACCTTCACTTAGTTGTGCTAATATGGATCTGACTACAATTCCATAAGCATCCACATGCACACAGAATGGATTACTCTAGTCTAAAAAGATCAAAATTGGCACAATAACTAATCTTTGTTTTAGGTTGATGAATACTACTTGGAATTCATTTGTACATATAAAATGTGTTCTTTTCCTTAATAACTTATCTAAAGGGGTAGATATAGCTACACACCCCTTGATAAACTTCTTATAATATCTTATATGACTAAGAAAATATCTCACCTCTATCAAATTTTTAGCATTCCCTTAATTATTTCAATCATATCTTCATCTACTAGTATACTCTTACTACAAAATTCATGACCTAACAAAACCCTAAAAGTTTTAAAAAACAAACACTTATTTAAAATGAGCTCTATGCATAACACTCAACATTACTCCAACATCAGTCATAGTTTAGATAAATTATTTTTAGAAAAAAAATACTACCCAATCATCTAGATAGACCTTTAGAAAGTCATGGATAAAATCCTTAAATATAGTGACTACTATTCTAGAGAAAACTATAGGTGCATTATTTAAACCAAATGGCATTACCTTATATGTGAAATAATCCCTCTATTAAAAAACTCGAGTTATTTATATATTCTTATGTGATTGGGATTTGATGACATCCACTAAATCCATCTATAAAGGAATATATTTCATGCCCTGCAATTCTTCCAAAACTTCATCAGTGAATGAGATAGGAAATGGATCGTTCACACATCCTTCATTCAAAGTTTGATAGTCATTATAGATTTATATTTCACCAGTTTTATTTGGTTATAAGACCATGAAGATAACCCATTAAAATTTCTCCATAGTAAATATAATACCAACTTTTTTCTCGTGATTTAACTTTGCCTTTACTTTCAGCTTCATATTTGGATTTAACAGATATGGTCTTTTCCTAAAGGAGTTACATGCTACTTTAGATAAATGTGAATTTTACATAAGGATTCACCCCATTAGCCTCTAATAATTTGGTAGGAAACACATCCTGGTAGTCTCTTAACAGTTTCATCACTTCTAAGATATCTTCTTCAGACTAATAGTCTCCAATATGTGTCAACTTAGAAATGAATTCCATTACTATGTTCTCCACATATTGATTTAGTGGTTCATGATAAATATTGTGATATTATATGAGGATTGAATCACATAATATTTATTGATATTTTCATTATGGTATACTTAGGTGTCACATCTTTTCCTCTTTAGATTGAACTATGATAGGTATTGGGAGTGGTTCTTCATGTTTTAGCTTAAATAAATCAATTAATGCCATATCATCATCATCATCATCATCATCATCATCATCATCCAAATTGGAAACCAAATCATCCAAATATTATATCTTATGACATGGTTAAATAAGGACATGTTCCTTCCCCTTTTTTAATTTGTATGTCTATAAGGCATTATTCAGATCATAGGCTACACTTTCCTATGAAGTAGATTCACTTACACTGTCTAAGTATTCAACTCATCCATGGCATGTAATTTTTTTTAATTGTTAAAAATACTTGTGTATAAAAGGGTTCTCATCCTCAAATATTAATATCTAAATAAAATCATTTTGAACTTGTGCCTAATGTTACATTCCTCTTTGCACTCCTAATGTATGTACCAATCCATTAGGAGAACATCCAAGGTGTATATAAAGGATTGTACCCAATAATTTGGGGCCATATATTCAAAAATAAATAATTCCATACATTTATAAATTTTAATTTCATGATAATATCCCTCTTAGAATAATGGCCATTCATTTTTGTTTATTTCTGGTGATTGGAACCTGGCTATAATAATTTTTCACATTTCATCCTAGAAACACTATTCATTCTTATGGATGAACCAAAATTTAGAATAAATTAACTTAAATTTATTATTCATTTCATAAAACATTTTATAAATATATATTACATGTTTCTGAAATCACTTGATAAACTAATCAACATCCTCACTTAGGAAGTACTTGTTGATGATTTTTTCCACCATTGGTAAAAGTTACTTACGTGCAAGTCTTTAATAAGAATTAATTCATGTATTTAATATTTAAAAAGATATAAAAAACATCATAAAACATTTATTAGGACAAAACCATGCTTAGTAACAACTCACAGGTACAAATTTTGATAGAAGTTTCTTTTATTCCTCTAACTAGCTAGTTTCAAGCTAGTGAAGGCAACTTTAAAATGCTTGATACATAAAGGAGAATTAAATTTGTTTAAAATGGTATTATGGGTATTTAGGTACCCATATTAAATAAATATTACATGAATTATTTTTAGGTTAAAATTTATTAAATTTATGAACAATACTTAAGAAGAAAAGGTGCTTTAAAACCCTTCCTAAACACCAATGGCTCAATTTTAGGCAATGTTTTTGCATTTTTGATTTATTTAATTAAAAATAAAATTTGTGTGAGATATTATATGGAATAAATAACCTTAATAAACATTCATAAATTTAAATTTTTAATTCAAATAATGGATAAATTCAAAGGTATAGGTATCAAGGTTTCAAGTAAACAAGAGAGATAGTTAGAAAAGGCATTTTTTGAGAGGTTTAAGAGATTGGTTGAGAACATACAATGATTGAAATGATTATATTTGTTATTATATATAATAATTAAAAATTAATGAGGTTTTTATGCCTCATAAAACTCAATATAATTTCAAAATACATACCTATAGGCATTTATAAATGAAATATTGGAATCTAAGAAACACGAAAAAGTTCATATTTTGAGTTTTATTGAATGAAGTATCTTAAAATTTTATATATAATTATTTTATGATGTTTAAAAATATTTAAAAAAAATTATGGTCCATAATATACATTATGAGAGATAAAATGGAAAAACATAGGTCTATTTATGAAGGAAATTAGGGTTTTCTCACTAATTTGCTCACAAATGGAGTTAAAAATGAGTGTTTCAAGTCATTCCAAGGGAATTTTTTTTTTATAAGTGTATATAATTTATTTATATGAATTAATAAATTATAATTCAATGAAAAATAATTCAAAATAAGTTCATCTCATTGAAAAACATCTCCAAGGTACCCTATGGGCAACAAGTAGGCACTTTTTTATGAATTTTTGTTTGGAAGTTTGGTGAAGATTTTTAGATATTTTAAATTCTTATATGTATTAATAAAAAAATACATATCCTATTAGAATATTATGAGTTTATGTTAATTCATATGCCTCATTTTATACCCCATAATCTAAATCAGGGTTTCTTGAGGCCTATAGACCACAAGAAAGCACAAAATGGCATTCTTTGGAGTTATATGTGGAATTTGAAGCTAATTTTTTTTTAAGGTATATTAAAATATATTTATTATTTTAAAATAATATTTACACTCCTTATATATTCAAAAAAAATCAAATTCAACAAGTTCTATTTTCTCATGGTGCATTCAAGAAGCTTGCCAAAACCATAGAAGATGGGTATATCCAGAGTAACTGATATGGAGATTTGCGGTTGTCATAATAAAGTGACCTATTATAATATATATTTAATTAATAATATAACAAATTAAACATGATATGTATTTCTCCTTATGTTCTCCCCTTTGATCTAAATTAAGAAAAGGTTAAGTCAATAGGAATAAGCCTTTAAGGAGCCCTTGAAAAGTGGATTTTGAAACATGCATGAGTGGAGAAGTTGAGTTTAATCCTTGGTTAATATTTTAGGACCTATTTTCATGAGATATAATAATCTTAAATTAAACATGAAACCTCTCTCCTACTACACCCCATTTGGGCTAAATTTAGAGAGTTAAGAAGTTAAACATGCATGAAACTTACAAGTCAAGAATCTCAAGTTGAACTCCAAGTTAAAAATAAATGTAACTAAATCCATAATTCAAGATACATGAAAGATAAAAATTATATAATTACAATATAAAAATGAGTTAATAGAAGTGAAGATCAAGATTTCTTCAAGTTGAAAACCATTCAAGCATGTATGAGACCTTTGACTTTTCAAAAAAATTCAACCATGAAATAATATCCTCTCTCTCTCTCTCTCTCTCTCTCTCTCTCTCTCTCTCTCTCTCTCTCTCTCTCTCTCTCTCTCTCTCTCTCTCTCCCCCCTAATATGACATATTCAAATAAATAATATTTGAAATATAAAATTTATATGTTTTAATTTGGGAAATGGTGTTTTAATTGAAGGTTGACTTGTAATTGGTTGAAGTAAGAGTGAACTGGAACTAGCATGAGGACTCATATCAAGTTGATTGTCTCCTCTCCTTGCTTCTCTTTTCTATATGTATATTCATTTTTGAGAGATTAAGATCATATTATTATTTTTTATTATATATATTATACCAAAAATTTTACTACATCACCTTTGAATAAATAAATAAATAATTGAATTCTCTTCTATTTTCATGTTGTTCATGAAGTGTGTACTTAATATTCATTGATGTAACTTAGTAAATGACTAATTTTCTTATGTTTATGTTTAATTTATTCAATTTTATGATGTAAATGAGAATTATTTTAGGTAATATATATTTTATATGTTTGATTCATACCTAATTTAGAAGTGAATTCAACTATTATTCAGTGCTTCCAAGCTAGTGTGTGTTTGTCAAGACCTCTATGTGAAATATTCATGTAGGAGTCATTGTATGTAAATGAATTAAATGTGTGTAGGTTATTTATCCTTAAGAGTGTTTAAATTATAATCATAACTAACATTAATATTATTAAATTACCCCAATTTTTAGTTTTCATTTCTATTTTTAGCTGTAGCATTACTCCTTCTACCCTTTTCCTAGTCAAGAAAGCACTGAATTAGATATTTTAGAGAGAAGTACATGAGTGTAACAAATAGAGACAACTATTAATATATATATATATATATATATATATATATATATATATATATATATATATATATATATATATATTCTATCTAACATAAGTCCCCACACCTTGTAGAGTTTATATTGTGTCCACATGAGTGATATTAAATCACACATTTCCAATAGGGTGCACTTTTGAGTGATAAAAATTTCTCACACACCTGATGGGACATAGATTGAAGATAAAAAATATATTTTTAGCAATAAAAAGTATCAATTTCATGATTAAAGTCACTAAAAATTATGTAAGTATAGGTATACCATTTAAATTTTCTAAATTAACTGATCATTCTAATAAAATAAGAAGGTTTTTAACAAGTCCATATCCTACAAGGCCATTTTAGTCACCAAATCAACCTATTATGAAAACCACTTCAAGTTAAAATCCCATTATCAACATTATTGTCCCAAAGAACCATGCGTTTCTTCTTTTAAATGATGGGATCCCTCTCAATTTGGCCTAATATGATGATATCCCAACCTTAAACCTTAAAATTGTACCATATGTTACAAGTGAAGATCAAATTACACTCATAGAGCATGTCAAAGACGTGGCCAAATTATGTTCATTCCACCATGTTACTCAATAGAATGTTTCCATCTAATTAATTTTTGCATCCTTAAAGGGAAAGGCATTACAATGGTATAGAAACCTTCCCTTGAAATCCATATCGAGTTAGGATGATTTAGATGCATGATTATATAAATAGTTTGAAGATAAATTAAACCATCTATCCCTTATTGAGTAGCTCACTACCATCAAGAGAGAAACACATGAATCTATGACCAATTTCAATCTTAAATTTTAGAAAACATGGAAAAAAATACCTCCCGTGATAATACCATCTCCTAAATATTCTTTCCTATACTTTTAAGAGCTTTGAATTCTGATATTTTAGTTATCATTTAGTCCATGGGTGGTAGGACACTTTTAGATGCCTATGAGGTTTCCATTAGAGCTAAAAATAGTATAATTCAAGTTGGTAAAATTACACCTAGGCCTCCAATGCTAATTTTTTAGACTTATAAACTATTTTACCTACTCAAATTCCATCAATATCCCAAATTCCATCCCCTACAAGTCAAGTTCTAGCTTGTCATAGTCAATCTAGTGAGCTTGGTGAACTAAACTTTATGCTATAATGTTTTGGTAATGAACTAGTTTTGTTGATTAGTAAAAATATCAAGCTAATAAGCCATATAAAACACCTAATCAAATCACATATCATCCATATATAGATCAAAGACCTCCTTACCAAGGAAATAGATATAATAGGCCTCCATATCAAGCTTAAGGAGCCATGACACCATCCAAACCATATTCTTTATTTAATCCTAATTTTCCATCTATATGAAATCAAAAAGGCATCATGTCTATAAATCAATCCTAGCTCAGCGAAGATAGATCATACCTACACTTTTGATTGGGGTTACATTTGCTAAGCAGGAACATGACCAATATAAGGATCTACTAGACCTAATTAGGGGATCACTTGTCACAACATATCATGTTAGGAAGGGTTACAAAGACTACAATCTAACACAATCACACAACAACCCTAATGGAATCCTAAGGTTTAAAACATTCACCTATTATAATAACAAGAAATTAAATCTAATCTAGTACACACCAAAGCTTGTGGCATAAAGTGGGGGTTAGATACAATAAAACAAATAAAATAAACATGTATTAGAAGACATATATTCATGTCAATATATATGAAATCCTAATACATGGGAGAATAATACAAATGCATTATCTATCTACTCTTAAAAAGGAGAAATAAAGTTAGGAATGCTTACCTTTGAAGATGAACCCATCGAGCCTCAATCTCTCCCTTGGGTAAGGATTTTTACAAGAGATTGTTGTGTTATGTAAGGATAACAAAGATAAATTAGCTCTAAGCTACACAACCTATCTAATCATCCAAAAGACTTCTCCAAAAGACAAAATATATATCTACAAATAAAGTATGGAACCCTAAGCTTTATTCCCCAAGTATAATGGTCAATAATCAGATGTTCATTCATAATTATTTGCTCTTAATTATTCTCTTATGAAATGCTGGGAAATTAACTTGTATATATATATAGGAAAATCTTACCCTAAATCCTCTTGGAAACATCAGCTATGGATCAACCCATTCAACTTAGTGTGTTTTTGGGAATAATTCACTAGGTCTAAGCTAGGTCAACTAAAAGGCTAACAAGCTAATAAAGTGAAAAATACCCCTAAATTGTACTGGGTCAACCCACTTGACTAAGTATAGTCAGCTAACCTAAAAGGAGTTAAGGTAAGGAAATGATGGATAAGGTATGACATTTGAGAGGAATGGGTAGGATTGAGGATAATAAGCTTAATATAAATGGTTTAAGGAGACAAATGTGTAGATGGAAAGTGCAAAAAATAACAACAAACTTACAAAGCACCGATAATTTACTCACCCCTTTCCTGATGCACCACTTAAGGCATACACTTAGAGAGATTGAGACTCAATAGATTCTTGTAAGATAAAAAGTGTAAGTAATCAATAAAATTTTTAAAATATTATTTGTAGACATATTTTCCACTTGAAGCTCATCATGTGTCACATAAGTGCAACACGAAATGGTGCTTTAGGATAGAATATGATAACACACAATGTTGATTCTAAGTAAAGTGTAGTAAGCAGTGAATAAGATAAATGAAAGGAATGAATTGAAAAACACATACCTTTAACTTACCTTAATACCATAGATAAATAAGTATACTTTAAGAGATTTGAAGGTATCTAGTGTAGATAACACTAGACAAAATTTTAGAAGTTAGTGCAAAAAACAACCAAAAATCATTTTTTTTGGAAAATAGGCATGTAATAGTAAAGAGTGACAAAGAAGATAATTGGCAATTTAGGATTGGTAAAGCAAGTTTTTTATAATATTAAAGGCAAATAAATTACAAAATAATGGCAAATGAATGATAAATTATTGGAAAAGGAATGACAAATGATATTAGAAATCATGTAAAGCATAAATGTCAAAAATGAAGGTCAATGCAAGAAAAACATAAAAAATCTATGAAAAAAAGTGAAAATTAAGCTCATGTAAGATAGTCAAAAAGGAAAAAAGGAAAGAAATAAAATGAAATGTAATTGAAGATGGAAGACAAACATGAAGAAGGTTATATGTAATAATGGAAAAAGGGTATTGACTTAGCTATCCACAATATAATGGTAGTAAAATAACGACAAATGAAATAAAAGAGTGATCCATAGTTACTAAAACATTCTTTTTTTCTCTAAGGATAGATAAAATTGAAACAAAGTAATGTTAGCATGTTTTTAAGAGGTGAAGAAGGAATTAAAGAAGAAGGGAAAATAGACTTGGAATCACAATTTTCCAATCAAGGGGGAAATGAAATGGGTGGAGGGGAGAATAAAGGAAAAACCAAGGTAGAGGATCTCTTTATCAAAGTCAAGACACTCAAATTAGTTTTGTCAAAATAAGAGGACTATCGACTTTAAGGACTCTGAATAACTTCTCTTCGCTACACAAGTCTTAGGTTAACAAATGTAGTATATAGATCATACCATGAAGGTTATATGCATGATAATTAAAATGGACCTACCTTCCCAAAATGTGTTCCCTATTCTTTAAGAACCCTTATAGAGATGTCAGTCTACTATGTATATTCTGTACTTGTGTGAGAAATTAGGTAGTACCATAGAATTTTTTTTTGAAATCCCCTATTCCAATCTACCGGCCTACCACACCCCAAAGGACCTCAGCTCTATGTGAGGCCAACTATGGATTTTGATATTTGATTAGAGATAGGAGATGTGCTTATAAATCATATCTTTTGGTGTGATTTTTACTTTGAGATTTTGTATATTGCCTTTTAGATATCATTTCCTTTTGTTTTAAATGATTTGGCTTTTAACTTTCTTGATGGCTTTTTCTTGTTCCTCCTCCATATGGATTTGGAAAAACAAACATGGGTGATAAATATGAATTTAATTTCAATACTTGGGATAAGGTTTCTAAGAGAGATAACTTCAAATAACATGGGGTCTAAGAGTCTTGTAAATCTAGGTGAAATAAAAGTGTTATCTTGACTTTGACCTTGTTTTATCCAATGTGGATTGAAAGAAAGGGGAAATCAAGAGGAATGACACATGAAACAATTTGAATTACTTAAAATTGTAAAAAATGTGATAAAGGGAAAATATGGATATAATGAAATTAAAGTGTGATTCATTATATAATGAGGGAAATAGAGGAAAACATGCTAACATAGATTATTGTGCAGATTTTATCTAACAAAAAAAGCAAAAACTAAAGTTGAGAACAAGGATCAAGAACAAGAAAATATGGAAGGCTGGTAATTTTATGAGGAGGGATAGGTACTATCCATGGTCTTACAATATAAATACATAAAATATTAACCCATATGTGTGCTAAAAATATAAGTGAAAGATAAACAAAAGATGGTAGTTTTGTGAGGAATGCTAGGGTCCTATCCACGGTCTTACAAAGTAACTCATAAATGAGAAATACAAGGGGTTTGATAAGATAAATGTAAAACATAAGTGAGAAAAATAAGTAAAAGGATGTTAATTTTATGAGGAGTGTTAGGTCCTATCCATAGTCTTATGAAATAACTCACAAAATAAAAACCCATGGGGGTGCCAAAAGAGAAATGCCAAAAGATAAAGAAGACTACATTACATCAAGAGGTAAATGATAACTAAAGGGGGGAAATGATTATAAAGGTACTAAGGTAAAGAGTGACATAAAAATACAAATGAAATAGTTATATAAAGATAAAAATGAAAACAAATGCCAAATGCAATGTGGAAGAAAACCAAAGAATGTAAAGGAAAAGAATGATGCTAGTAAAATAAAAGTAAAGAAAGTAAAGAAAAATGCAAAAAAACAAATAAACATGAGAAAAGATAAAAATACCTATAATAACATCTATATTAAAGATGAGCATGTGAAATACAAGTCTATAAGTCTTGGGAAGGTTTCTTGAAGCTAGATTTATTTGTTATTATGCATTGTAGAATAAGAGTGGGTATGTAAGATGCTCCAATGGGGAAGTGGATGTAAGGATGGGCATCATAATATTCCCCAAAGTATAAAGGGAAATGTGGATGGGTATTGAAAAATTCTCTGACATGTGAGTTGGAGTGAGGTAACATTGAACCATTAAAATGATTTGCATTGGGTTGGCAAGTGTTTTTTGAGATAGGTAAATGTGTTGGTTTGGTAGATTTTAAGGGTGTTGAATGTGACATATGATGTGTAGGAAAGGTATGATTAGATAAAGAGGTAAAGGAGGACCATGGATGATATGGTTTGGAATATACATTCTAACTAGATACTCTTTTGGTTCATGTCACTTAAGAGGTTGAGGCTCAATAGATGTAATAATATGTTCAAAGTTTTTCATGTTAGTTATCCTTTAATTATTGGTGTAGGAAGAAGGATCAACTATGGTTTTAAAAAAATTAGTAGATGAGGTGTAGATATGAGATAAATGTTTTTTTTCATTAGGTGTTTTATTTTTATGTGATTGTGGTTCTTAAGATTGAATTTGAGAATCTTGAAGATAGTTTTGATAACGTTGTTTTATGAGATTATCAAGATTGAAATATGGACTAAGGAAGAAAGAAGAAATCAATGAAGATCATGACAAGACTCATGATAATGAACTATATTAGCATGACACCAACAAAATTTATTTGGATTGTACCATTTGGGATGAGTTTTGGAAGGATCAAAGCTCATGGGTTTACAGGGTGGAAATTTTTGCTTAAGTTGTTCTAGACTCAAGAGAGGGTGGGTTGGGTTAAAATTGGTTGAATTGGATGCTCCATGTTGAGGATGGGGAGGCTTGGATGAATAAATATTATGAGAAGATGATTGGAAAGCTACTTTAGTAGTTTTTTGAGATGATTTAAATTGATTCATAAGAAATTATGACCTTTTTGCTTAAGGCTTCTTCTAAAGTTTTTGGGGAAAAGATTAAACTTTATATTGAAGAAGTTTAAGATTAGTGACAAATAGTTTCAAACGAGTATCATCATTCATGTTATTGTCCACTTTATGAGAAAGAGACTTCCATCATTTAATATAAGTATGAGCATATTCATTAGGAAGTTGCTTGGCATTGATGAAATGGCTAAGGTTGTTTTTAAGAAGGCCATCATGTTAGAATTACTTCACTAGAGCATTGACTAAATCCTCTAGTTGTTAAATGGAATTCCTAGGAATTTGGTTATACCATTCAAGTGAGTGACCCACAAGTTTTTTGGCTAAGGGATTGGTAGTAAAAAAGGTTTTAGTTTGGACCCATTCCTTATAGAGATTACCAAAAGACTTAAGAAAGATAGTAGGGTCCTTAGACCCATTACATGTGATAGTTGGAGAAATATTTCCAATATCTATAGATGTAATGAATGGGGATAAAGGCTCATTTTGAAGATGTTAAAGCATATTGTTATTAATTGAAGGTTAAGGGATGATATTCCACTCAGAATATTTAAGAGGAGGAGGGACAAAATTTGGATTTGGTTGAGACATGATGACTTGAGGTGGTTGACTAATCATGTTGCATAAATATTGTTTCATGTTCATCACTTGAGGCGTGTTAGTTATTTTCATAATGTTCATTTGTTGTATAAATTGTACAAGAAGTTGAGTTATATCAAAAGGTGGGGTATTAGTGCTGATAAAAGGGGAATTGACTAGTGGAAGATTCCCAAAATTGGTATTAGGAAGAGGATTAGAATGAATGATTACATTGTGTAATGATTTGTTTTGGCTTAGGAAAAGATGAAGGAAAAAACTGGATTGTTTCATCTGAAGTAATGAAATAAGTGAGGTTATTATCTAAATCCTTAATTATGCAATGTTATTTGTTAATCACGGAATATACTAAGAGGGGGGGTGAATCAGTATATTATATATCTTATAAATCTTTCCTTTAACCAAATTCCACTTAAACAAACATTCAAGATATGCAATAAAACTCAAACAATAAACATCACACAAGACAGAGAGAGACACCAGATATAACATGGAAACCCAATGTGGGAAAAACCATAGAGAATCAATCTCAAATATATTCGTGAGAGCAACCCCACAGGAGCACCATACCCCTTTGACAAGTACAAACCTCAGCTATAATTCATGAGCACCACCCCACAAGAGCTTCAAACCCCTTTGCCGAGCACCAACCCAGCTATCATTCATGAGCACCAACCCCTTTGCCAAGCACCAACTCAGAAACAATTCATGAGCACCAACCCATAGGAGCACCAACCCCTTTGTGTATACCACACACCTATCTCTCAATGTTGCTATCTCAACAAATGATAGATCAAGACAACATCTCCTTCCTCTCTCACACTTTTTCTCTTCTAAGCTAGATATAACAAATACAAATCATCTCTCAAAATTACTCTTCTAAGCTAGATATTACAATATCAAATCAACCTCTCACATCCACATTACAAATGGCTACTCAAGCCTTTATTTATACCTTTCCAAATGACCTTTGGCCTTCCCCCTTTGTGACCTTTCATTCCTCATGGAAAATGGTGCCAATCTTGGATGACCCTTCATATCCAAGCATTTGAAAAGTCATGTGGTGACCCTTCATGACCAAAAACGTATTTCCCACTTTTGTCCTTATCTTTGGTGACTTTTCGTATTCCTTTAAGTGTCCGTTCATGAGAAATTTGCCCATATTCTTTTGTCTTCACTTGGTGACTCTTGGTATTACCCAAAATGACTCTTCATGGGAAAATGCATCCCATCCTTCTTTTGTCTTTATCCCATGACTCTTCGACTTCTCCATGGGCCCTTATTTTGTCTCATATGCAACCAAAAAGATATTCGTTAATATTAAATAAATATTAACTCATATAACATTAAATGCAATGGGGCCTTTATCACCAATAATACTAAACCTTTGACATCAATGACAATATTTCCAAAAATCTCCCCCTTTGTCATTGATGGCAACCTCAATCCTGAAATTGCCACATCCTATCACCTATACATCCTGTCATTTGAAAACATATAGTAACTCCCCCTTACTGTAGCAACCTATACCTATTTCTTGTACCTATTTTTTGCACCTGTACCTATACATGTTATTCTCCCCCTTTGACATCAATGGCAAAGGTCCTACCTAGAGCTAACACTTAGCTCCCCCTCACTTGATGATGAACATCAATGGCAGGAAGTAATAAAAATTACTCCCAACTCCTCTCACCGATCTTTGAAAAAGATATTTGATTAAAACATTACCTGTCCTTTGAGAATCTGCAATCAACTTATTTGAATATTTCCTTCTAATCTCAAAACCTTCCACATGAAACTTTAAGGTGTATCCTTGATCACATTTTGCCTTACACTCAATAGATTATGCTTATAAAACATTCTTAGACTTGGTTCTATCATTATCCAAAAATAAAGTACCTTTCCTAGCTATCCTGGCAGTGGTTTTATCTCTGAATCTCACTGTACCAACATTGATCTTCTTTACTCTTATCTCCTATCATATTCCTCAAACATCCTCTATCAACGAACCATGGCTGATATTTATCTCTTATATGCAAAGCTGTTTACACCAACATAGAATCTTCAGGTTGTTTCTTCTGCCATGAACACGACTGAACCTTCTTCCTAATGAATGGAGTTTTGAAACTTTGATCCTTCTTGATTGAATCTGCATGCGTATCCTTTTCCTTCTTTCTAAAATTGTTAGCTCTTTTCAACATTCCAATTTCTTATGATCATAATCATTTGAAACACTTTAAAACACTTCATATGCAAGAATCATTCTAATAGCCTCAAACCATAATACTGATGCAAAATTTTCTTCAAAAATATATTGCCTCAAAAGATATACAAATTAATCTATCAATTCACCTTCTTGTCATGTAAAATATCCAAGACCCAATAGCACCCACCATGCTTCAATTTTCTTAAAAGTGTCTCCTTGAAGCCTAGAAGAGACACCCCCACATAGAAGGGTTCTAGAAATAAATCTCAGGAGATTCCCACATCTCCTCTATTTCTTCCTTGATCTTCTTGTGTTTTTATTTTAGAATCTGTTTAATCATATCTAACCTTTTTTCCCTACTAACCTTATCATTTATGATGTTCTTCTCTTTCTCAACTTTTGCAACTTTCATATTTTGACAAAGCTCATGCTCAAATGTAATAATAGATTCTTTACAATCCTTCTTATCTGATTCTTTATCTACTATAGCAAGTAACTCATTTTCATTCTTGAACTCAACCTGATCAACCTTTACTATTTTAGGTCTCCAAACCTTAATTTGTCTTTTCTCATATTTTCTAGGGTCTTTGTAACCTTTGGCATACTTTTAATATCTCTTTACTTTATTTTGGCATAATCTAGCAATATGTCCAACCTCATGACAACAAAAGCAGACAATATTTCTCATACCTTTTTCTTGAACTTGACTGAGATCTCCCTTTGACTAATTTCTTCTCCTCATACAATCTCTTGCCCTATGACCAACATGATGACAAACAAAACAACGGCCATGAAAAGAATTTGAAAACTTGAAAGCATTGGGCTGCCTGATCGACTTCTTTGATTTGCCTGCAAAACCTGCATCCTTCTTTCCTTGGACTGATATTTCATGATCTTTCTCAACCTTGATTATAAGCTTCTCATGATTATCCTTTAAAGAAACTAACTCATCCTTCAAATGATTACACTCTTCTTCTTTTGATGTTAAAATTTAAGTTGCAACCTCTAACTGATTTTTAAGATCCTGAGTAAATATCTTATTTTCTTTTACTTCTATAGCCAACTTAGAATCTAAGATACACACCTTTTCCTTAAGAGCCTCAACCATAGATTTCAACTCTTGATTCTCCTTCTTTAGCTGCTTAGCCATCTGTGCTTTTCCTTTGATCTACCTTCAAGCTGTTAAACCCTTTTTGAAGGAACCTGCTCTGATACCAATTGTTAAGCATGAAATATATTGAGAGGGGGGGTGAATCAGTATATTATATATCTTATAAATCTTTCCTTTAACTAAATTCCACTTAAACAAACATTCAATATATGCAATAAAACTCAAACAATAAACATCACACAAGATAGAGAGAGACACCAGATATAATGTGGAAACCCAATGTGGGAAAAACCACGAAGAATCAATCTCAAATATATTCATGAGAAGAACCCCATAGGATCACCATACCCCTTTTCCAAGTATAAACCTTAGTTACAATTCATGAGCACCACCCCATAGGAGCTTCAAACCCATTTGTTGAGCACCAACCTAGCTGTCATTTGTGAGCACCAACCCATAGGAGCACCAAGCCCTTTGCTAAGCACCAACTCAACAAAAATTCATGAGCAACAACCCACAAGAGCACCAACCCCTTTGTGTATACCACACACCTATCTCTCAATATTTCTATCTCAACAAATGATAGATCAATACAACATCTCCTTCCTCTCTCTCACTTTTGCTCTTCTAAGCTAGATATAACAAATACAAATCATCTCTCAAAATTACTCTTCTAAGCTAGATATTACAATATCAAATCAACCTCTCACATCCACATTACAAATGGCTACTCAAGCCTTTATTTATACCTTTCCAAATGACCTTTGGCCTTCCCCCTTTGTGGCCTTTCATTCCTCATGGAAAATGGCACCGATCTTGGATGACCCTTCATATCCAAGCATTTGAAAAGTCATGTGGTGACCCTTCATGACCAAAAACGTCTTTCCAACTTTTGTCCTTATCTTTGGTGACTTTTCATATTCCTTTAAGTGTCCCTTCATGAGAAATTTTCCCATACTCTTTTTTCTTCACTTGGTGACTCTTGGTATTCCCCAAAATGACTCTTCATGGGAAAATGCGTCCCATCCTTCTTTTGTCTTTATCCCGTGACTCTTCGACTTCTCCATGGGCCCTTATTTTGTCTCATATGCAACCAAAAATATATTCATTAATATTAAATAAATATTAACCCATATAACATTAAATGCAATAGGGCCTTTATCACCAATAATACTAAACCTTTGACATCAATGACAATATTTCCAACATTATTGACTAAAAGAATGATGAACATATGCCATCATGATGAGATAAAACTAGATAACCACAAAAGAAGAAAAAATAGTGATATAAAATAGTATAGAGTTGACTGGGTTGATCTTGTATAGCAAATAAAGGCTTGGAAAAGGTCTACAAATAGTACAAGGTCAATTGGGTCGATCTATTATAGTGAATAGAGGCTTAAAAAAGGTACAAGGTTGATTGGGTCAACCCAATACAATAGAAAGGGAAGATGAGAAGGTTGATAAAAAATTATGACCTTGAACAAGATAATTTTTTTAGCTAATCTAGGAAAGTAAGAGTCGAATGGAAATAAATAGTCAATTAGATCAACCCTAGCCCATCCAATTGAAGCACACAATACAAAATCTTGTACTAACACTAGATAATGCAAGTTTTTGCACACATAATTGAGTAAAGAGCAAGAAATCAACTTGAAAAGTAAAGAGCTAACTAATTAGTCAACCTAAGATGTTTTATTAGATTATTTAAGAAATGATTTTAAATGTAATGAGAAGTTGGCTGTAAACAAGGTACTAGATAACAATTTAAGGATGGTCTCAGGTAGTTTGGGATGAAAAGAATTATAGTGGCAATGATACATGATTGGTATTGAGGCCTACTCCATCATTTCACACACTGTAGTGATAAGGGTGTTGGGTGCTTATGCATAATATAACATTAACCATGATTTATACTTGACTAGAGCATCAAGTTGGTTTCCCCCTTGGTGATTAAATCCAAGTAGGTTGTTCTAGGGCAGACAAAATATTAATGTTCTTGTTTATGTTTTTTGATTTGGTCATGTGTGCATAAAATAGAAATAGTGAAACTAAGTGATTAATTAAAAATCACATAAATAAAATATGTGAGCTATTCTAAACATGTAAGAAATAAGAAGAGAAATGTGTGAACTAATTACTAGAATATATGAGGTTAATTATAATTTGAAAAAAGGTTTAGTGTGGACACTATATGCAAAAAATATAGAATAAGGTCGACAAGTTCAACCATATATTATGGAAGGAAGGTCTGAAAATGTACAAGGTCAACCAAGGTTGACCTAGTTATTTTAGATAACACATAGAACATAGAATAGGATCGATACGGTCAATCTAATTGACTATGCAAGGGAAATTATAAAGACTATAAATTTTGAAAGAAAAGAAAAAAATAAATAAATATAGAGTTAGAAGGGAACCTTGGTGGATTAGAGATGAAATGAAGGAATATTATTGATGAAAAACCTTGAAGTATGCTTGAGAAACCTGCAAAATGGGTCGACATGATTGATCAAGCTATGCAAGAACCTACTACAGAGTGCTGAAAATATAAAGGGTTGATTAGGTTGACCTAGTAGGCTAAACTAGATGTCTAAAAGGATGGAAACCTATATTTGGTCAACTACATAAATCTAGTTTCTTGATCCTAAAAACCTATGCACAAAGGTTAGAAAATTGGGTTGATAGAGTCGATTTAGTATGATAAAAATAATGACGAAGAATGAAAATAAGTGAAATAAATATTTCAAGAGTTAGTTTCACATCAGGTTCACTAGGATGTATGCAATCAAAAATTCTTCATGTCTATAAATCAATCCTTCCTCAAATAAAATAGAGCATACCTACACTTCCAATTGGGCATACACTAGTGAAGCGGGAGAATGACCAATATGGGGATCTACTAGACCTGATTAGGGGATCACTTGTCACAACATATCATGCTAGGAAGGGTTCTAAATCTTAAAATATAACACAATCATACAATAACCCTAATGGATTAATAAGGTTTAAAGTATTCACCTATTCTAATAACAAGAAAATAAATCTAATCTAGTGCACACCAAAGATTGTGGCACAAAGTGGGGGTTATAAATAATAAAATAACTAAACTAAACATGTATTAAAAGACATATACTCATGTAAATTTATATAGAATCATAATACATGGGAAAATAATACAAATTCATTATCTATCTAATCTTACAAAGGAGAAATAAAGTTATAAATACTTACCTTTAAAGACAAACCCATCGAGCCTCAATCTCTCCCTTGGCCTTGGTGCTTCACAAGAGATTGTTGAGGTATGTAAGGATAATAAATATAAATCATCTCTAGGCTACACAACCTATATAAACATCCAAAACACTTCTCCACAAGATAATATTCATATCTCCAAAAAAAGTATAGAACCCTAAGCTTTATTCCTTAAGTAGAATGGTCAATAAGTAGATGTTAGTTCTCACTTATTTGATCTTAATTATTTTATTATAAAATAGTGGAAAGTGAACTTGTATATATAGGTAGATATTTCCCTAAATCCTCCCATAAATATCAATTGTATAGGGTCAACCCAATTGACCTAGTGTGTTTTTAAGGATAATTTACTATGTCTGAGCTAGGCCGACCTAAAGGATAATAAGATAAGAAAGTGAAAAATACCCCTAAACTGTACTAGGTCAACCCAGTCAACCTAGTATAACTAATTGACCAAAAGGGAGTTAAGGCAAGAAAAAATGGATAAGGCATGATAATTAAGAGGAATGGGTAGGACTAAAGATAATATTCTTAGGGTAAATAGTTATAGGAGACAAGTGTGTAGATGACAAGTGGCAAAATGAACAATAATATCATGAAGCATAGATGGTTTTCCCACCCCTTTCTTGATGCACCCCTTAAGGCATGAACTCAAAGAGATTGAGGTTTGACATGTTCTTGAAAGATACAAAGTGTTAGTAGTTAATAAAAGTTTGAAAATATTATGTTTACACACCTTCCTCAACCAAGGCCTTTGTTATGGTACAAAATAATTTGATGTAAGATTTAAGTTGGTAGCCTTCTAGTACCAATGATGTGTAAAATCAAGCTTCAATAGCATAGAATATGGAAATTCATTAGATGACACAAGAGGAAGCCTTTATTCAAGAAGGCCAACATAATGAATCTATTATGCAACAAGGGGAAGTGAATTATGGATAAGTATAACCATATGTAACCTTTGTTAATTTTCATGTTGATTATCATGTGGTAGTAAATCAGATTAGTAAGCCTATAAAATCAAAGAACTTTTTTACAATTATTAAAAAAGCTAATAAAATAGATATAGATGATCCCTAAGAGTTAATACATTATTCAAATGTTTCTAATATAATTTATAAAATTACTAATGATTAGATTGTTTCCCCTTTAGCTCAAAAATAATAGCATGTTGAAACAAGTAAGCTTCACTAAGTACCTCAAGCACAAGAGCTTCCTATTGCACTAATGGTACAACCAATTTTTAGAAGATCCTCCTTAAACATAGTAGATAATATTAATAAAGGTAAAATTATCATGAATATGTGGGATTCATTAACAATCCCATGAAAAAATGATACACATATACATGAGATTTCAGGCCTTAGTTTGTTTATAGAACCAATAGAGAAGGAACATGTGGTTCTAGTAAATTCATATCAACAAGATAATAAAAAATAAAAACATATATAAAAAGGGGTAAAATTCATAAAATATGATAATATACCAATTAATACACCTCCTTTATGTCTTTATTTGATTGTTGATGATACATTAGTTATTAATTGCATCATTGATAGTGGACCAAGTAGCTTAGTAATGCCAAAATATATTATAGATAAGTTGAGTTTGGTGTATGGGATAAACACTAAGGGTGTTATGAAACTTGATAGATCTTCAACCAAGTCTATGGGTATAATCAAGAATCTGAAATTAACACTTCATGTATGCCCAAATGTGACTACTCAGCAAGATGTAGTGGTGGTGTACCTTATTCCATATTTTACTATGTCTTTATCACGTGACTTCACTTAAAATATAGGTGGGTATATTTCATCTAATTAGAAATACCTCATGTTTAGAATATTTTTTAGAAAAAAAATTAAAATTCTTTTATATCCTATTTCTCATTTTCATCTAGAACCATATATGTCTAATATTTTTAATACTAATTGTGCCATCTTGGATGAAGTAGAGTGAACTAATGAAGCTAAAATAAACTCATCTCTTTATGGTGTACCTAATTTTTTTCTTGATAAATTGGATACTAATATTCATGATCATGATCTGATAGAGGAATAAGGACTTGGATTTTATAATTTGTATGAGGATGGTGTAAAAATTCAAGCTCTATACAAAGAATGTGAGAAAAATGATGGTTTATGGGAACTCTATTTTTATGGCTCACAAAATAAATAAAGTATAAGGGATGGTATGATACTTATTTTACCCTCTAAAAATGTACTTTTATACTATAAAATTTCAATTTTCATGATCTAACAATGTGGTAAAATATGAGGCTTTAGTTCATGGTTTATAATGGGCTAGAAAGATGGGAGCTAACCTCTTACACACATTTGGAGATAGTGAGCTTATGGTACAAAAATAAGAGTGATGAATGTATGTAAACATAAATTTATAAAATAATAAAAACATAGGGTATGGGATATTCTCAAATATTTGTATACTTTTGACATACAAGTAGTGCTTAGAGAGAACAATAAGCATGTGAATAGGTTGGTTGTAATTAGAGCATAGTTTGACATTCTAACTAATGTAAAGAAGGATAAAAATAAATATTACATCAATATTGTGGTAAGACCATATATTCTTGATACTAATTTGAATTTTAAATTATTTGAAGATGATGATCAAGTTATTCCTTTCCAATAAGAAGAGGTTAAATTCTCTTCTACAAATTAATCAAAACTTTTACAGCAGTATGGTGATCAAATAGTTCAGCTCAAGTCTAAAAAGTTACCCAACGGTCTTGTCACACTTTAGAATAATTTAATTAGGGATGATGAGATAATAAGGTAAAAATATTCTTTGTCTACCAAATAAGAACATTATGTAAACATTGACATTATCAGTGGAAAACTCTCAAAATTGGTAAAGTATGCTCTCAAGCTCAAAAAGATTCTTTTATTTATTTATGTAGAGAGTTTTATAACATGTTTATTTTGGATTGGTACACCATTGAATTATAAAAATATATAAAATTGGCAAGGAAAATACAAAGGTCAATTAACCCAAATTCAAAAAATTTGATGAGAACAAAGCTTCATAAGTTGATTGAATCAGCTATCATATTTACCATGAATCATTCCACTTGGGTGGCTAATATTGTTTTAGTGAGGAATAAGAATGGATAAATTAGTTTGTGTATGTATTTTCATGACTTGAACAAGGCCTCACTCAAATAAAATTATCAATTTCCATCAATGGAATAAATACTATAGCTAGTGGCTAGTTCATAAAGGTTTTCATTGCTAGATGGTTACAATAGATATAAACAAATACTTGTGAAGGAAGAGGATCAATTAAAAAAAACCTTAACCACCAAATAGGTCACCTTTTCATACCAAAATTTTCCATTTGGGTTGTCCAATACATGAGAAACATTACAAAGAGATATGGATAAGGCCCTTCAAGGTTTAATCAATAGTTTTGTTATTGTATATTTGGATTTATAGTTTTTTCAAAGCATGCAAGTGATCACATGCTTCATATTAGAGAGGTATTTGAGATATGTAGGAAACATGGGATGTCACTTAACCCAAATAAGTGTGTGTTTAAAGTACATGAAGATAATCTCCTTGGTCATGTTGTTTCTAAGCATGGTTTGAGTATTGATCCAAAAAGAATAGATTTTATTCTTGCATTGTCCTTGCCTAAGCATAAGAAAGCATTATAAACTTTCATTGGAAATATTAACTTTATAAGAAGGTATATATCTGATTTTTCAATTTTATAAAGGCCTCTTAAAATTATGATCAATAAAAATAAGAATTTTACTGGACCAAGGAAGGTATGATTTTTTTTGAATAAATCAAGCAATCTATTATGAGTGCTCCCACTCTCATCAATCCTTATTTTTTTAAATATTTTTTGTCGTATGCATATGATAATGTTGATACAATTTAAAGAATATTAGAAATTAAAAAATTAAAAAGGTTTAGAGCAGCCAATAATATTCTTTATCCAATTATTGCAAGATTATGAAACAAGGTACACATTTGTTGAGAAGCATGTGCTTTCCATAATTAGATGTCTCAACAAGTTTAGGTACATATTATATAACAACAAGATCAATATGATGGTTGTTGATACTATCATCAAATATTTCTTGTTGAACAAGGATATAAGTGAAAAGAGAACATGACGTATAACAAGGTTCATAGAATATGATGTGGAAATAAAGGTAACCAAGCTGATTAGAGGCAAATCATTGTGTAAGCACTTGTCTCAAGACTCACAAGAAAGCAAAGATGAATTTTTGATCTTAATTGATGAAGATATTTTAGCCAATAATACACCTTCATAAATCTGGTTTCAAAGTATGGTAAGGTACCTTCAAAGTGGTGTGTATCATCCTAACTTAAGTGGTTAAAATAGAAGGTACTTTAGTCTAAAATTTATTCCTTTTCTGCTTGTTAATGGTGTGTTATTCAAAAAATATGTTAATGGCATGTTATTAATATGCATAAATCCAAGTCAAGTTGAAATATTACTTGAATAATTTAATTATGGGAAATGTAGAGGCCACTTTTTAACAAGTAAAAAAACCCTCAAAATTATGAGGGGTGGTTACTATTAGACAAACAAATTAATAGATTCTCATGCTTGGGTAAGGAAGTGTAAGAAGTGTGCATTATTTGTAGGAAAGTAAAATATTATTTCCCTACCTCTTCAACCTATTTTAGTAGATCATTCATTTATCTAATGGGGTTTGGACTTCATTGGTATCATAAATACACCTTATATCTTGGGCCACAAGTGGATTATTATAGCCACATATTACTTTACTAGATGGATAAAAGCATTAGATTTGAAAGAAGCAAACAAATCTAATGTCTTAGAATTATATGAAGGTTTACTCACAATAATTGATGTTCCTTTAGTATCATTTTAGATAATTATATGTCATTTTTTGGGGATAAAATTACTTAATGGGCTATATAAAATGGTGTATATCTTAGAACTTATTCCAATTATTATCCACAAGAAAATGGTCTTGCTGAGTCTACTAACAAAAACTTTTTTGACAATTATTAGGAGAAGCATTGAATATAATCAAAGAAATTGGTATTTGAAGTTGAAATAAGCGTAATGGGATAATAAGATCACCTTCAAGAGGTCCATTACCAATTCACCCTACAAGCTAGTATATGGGAGAGAATCTAGATTGCCAATACTTGACCTCCCTAGTTTAGAGCTAATGCATCAGTTGGAAGTAATGGATAATGAACCTATGTAAGTGAGATATGTTAAGCTTATGGAATTAGAGGAACTCAAATTAGTCCATTTTAGCTATAGAGATGCATCAAGAATAGGTAAATAAAACATTTAATATAAGATCATATTTAAGTAGCTTCAAAGAAGGTGGCTTGGTTCTCAAATGGGATGAGGATAGAGAAAAAATGGAAAGACACATAAAGTTTGAATCACTTTGGATTGGTACTTACATGATCTCAAGCTGTAAGCCTCACAATACCTTCCAACTAGCCAAGATGGATGGTGAAGAGCTCCCAATCCTAGTAAATGGGATTTATCTTAAGCATTATTTATGAATATATGTTATTATTTGTACATATTAGTATTATATTTCATTTTCCTCCAGGTTTTATTATGCATATGTTCTGTTAGTAGTTATAGTTTTCAAAGTGCTATCTGACATATTTTTTAGTTGGTAGTTATTCTAGTTTTCAATTCTATAAGTGATTATGAACAAGTTTTGTAGTTGATTGATGGAATTTTAATTTTTATATTTGGTTATATTTTAATAAATTCATATCCAAATGGATATAGATACTGGTCTTAACTATTTAGTAGGCAAACATCCTAGTAAAGTCAGTAAGAATGCTGACAAATTTGCCACCTTTAGTCAAAGTTTAGCTTACGTGCTAGTTTTCAATAAGACTTAAATTCATGGAGTACATATTAAAAAAATTATACAAAAAATCATACAACATTAATCAGACCAAAATAATTCTTAGGAACAACTCATAAGTCTAAATTTTGATAGAGGTTTCTTCTATTCTTCTAACTCACTAGTTACAAGCTAGTGAAGGCAATTTTCAAATACTCAGTACATAAAGGAGAAGAATATTTAGTTTTAATGGTATTTTGTGGATTTAAAGACATATATTAAATTAATATTACATGTATTTTTTATGTTACATGGGATTAAATTTATGAACAATCATTAAGAAGAAAAGGTGTTCTCAAACCCTTCTTAAACCCCAATGACTCAATTTTAAGCAATGTTTTTACATTTTTGAGTTATTTATTACAAATAAAAAGTTTGTGTGAAATATTTGGGGGAATAAATTAACTTAATAAACATTAATAAATAAAACAAGAGAGACAATTAGAAAATACATTTTTGAGTGGTTTAAGAGATTGGTTGAGCACATAAAATGGTTATAATTTTTATAGGGGGTATTAAAGGTATTCTATAATAAAAATAATTATTTATTTAGGCCTCATAAAAATCAATAAAATGTCAAAATGCAGATCTATAGGCATTTAGAAAAGATAAGCTAGGAAACACCCAAAAGTGTACATTTTAAGTTTTATTAAATGAAATATCTTTAAATTTGACATGGAAGTATATTTTGATCTAATTTAACGTTTATAAGTAGTTTAATGTCATTAATTTACCTTATGAGAGATAAAATGGCAAAATATAGGTCTATTTATAAAGGAAATAAGGGTTTTCTCACTAATTTGCTCATAAATGGAGTTAGAAATTAGTGTTTCAGATCCTTACAAGGGAAAAAAATGATTTAATATTATTTATAATTAATTTAAATTTATTAATCCATTTCTATTTCAATTAAAAATAATTAAAAATATGTTTATCTCATTGAAAAACATCTCCAAGTCACCTTAAGGGCATCTAGCAGACATTTTTTGTGAATTTTTGTTTGGGAGTTTGGTGAAGATTTTTTGATATTTTAAAATGTTTACAAGGCTTAACCATTTATACCTATAAAATAATAATATATTTTTTTGTTAATACTTATAACTCATTTTATTTCCCCTAATCCAAATCAGGGTTTTTTTAGGCCTAGAGAGCACAAAATGGCATTCTTTGGAGTTGTATGTGGTTTTTAGAGATAAAAATTTATTTAAAGGTATGTTACACCATGGTTATTATAATAAAATAATATTTACATTAATTATTATTTCAAAAAATGAAAATTCATCAAGTTCCAGGTTTATATGGTGCATTCAATAAGCTTGTCAAAACCACAAGAGATGGGCATATCCAAAGGAACCAGTATGGAGAGTTGTGGTTGTAATCATCAAGTGAACTATTATAACAGATATTTAATGAATAATTAAGAAAATAAACATTATATATCTCTCTCCTACTACATCCCCATTTGATATAAATTTAGAATAGGTCAAGTCAATAGGAGAAGCCTTAGAAAAGTGGATTTTAAAAAATGCAAGAGTGGAGAAGTTGAGTTGAAGTCTTACTTAATATTTTAGTACCTATTTTTATGCAATAGTATCCTTTGATATTAAACATGAAATATCTCTCCTAATGCACCCCATTTAGGCAAAATTTATAAATTCAAGAAGTCAAGCATGCATATAAATTACAAGTCAAAAAACTCAAGTCAAACTCCATGTTAAAAATAAAGGTAATTGAAGTCAAACTTCAATATGCATGAAATATTAAAAGGAGTTAATTACAAGATCAAAAGGAGCTAACTAAAGCAAAGATAAATATCTCTTCAAGTTGAAGACCATTCAATCATGCATGACTCCTTTGACTTTTCAACAACATTCAAACATGTAATAAAATCTCTCTCTCTCTCTCTCTCTCTCTCTCTCCTCTCTCTCTCTCTCTCTCTCTCTCTCTCCTCTCTCCTCTCTCTCTCTCTCTCTCTCTCTCTCTCTCACTCTCTCTCTCTCTCTCTCTCTCTCCTCTCTCTCTCTCTCTCTTCATACTACCACATATTACAAGAAATAATATTTAAACTCAAAAAGTGATACATTTTAATTTGGGAATTGGTGTTTAAATTTAAGGTTGACTTGGAATTGTTGAAGTAAGAGTGAATTGGATTTAGCATGACTCATATCTATTTTCTTGTCTCCTCTCTCCTTGATTCTCTTTTCTATATGTATATTCATTTTTGAGAGATTAGGAACATATTATGATTTTGGATTAAAAAAACTCTTCTAAAAATTGTATTACATCAAAATAAATAAAGAGCTGAATTTTATTCCTTGTTGAAGTTGTTCATGAAGTATGTGTTTAATATTCATTGATATAACTTAGTGAATGACTAATTTTCCTATGTTTATGTATAAATTATTCACCTTTATGTAACAAATGAGAATTATTTCACGTCATATAGAGTGTCTAAGTATAATTTATACCTAATTTGGAAGTCAATTTAATCATTATTCAACCCTTTCAAGCTAGTGTGTGTTTGTCAAGACCTTTGTGTGAAATACTCATGCAAAAGTCATTATATGAGAATGAAGTGAATATGTGCATCTTATTTATATTCCAAAGTTTGTCATTTATAGGCATTATTGACATTCATATTGGTACATCACCCTAATTTTTAGTTTTAATTTCCATTTTCAGATTTATCATTGTTCCTTCTACCCTTTTCCTAGTCAAGAAAGTACATAATTAGAGAGTTTAGAGAAACATAGATGAGTGTAAAAAAGGGAACCAAAATTTAATCTAGATATTCTATCCAACATAAGATCCCACTCCTTGGAGATTTTCCATTGTGTCAATAGGAGTGAGAAAAAATCACACATTCTCAATAGGGTGTACTTCTGATTGATAATAGTATTGAGAAAGACTATGGTCCATTGAAAAAATAATCTATAGAGTACATACCTTATGATCTCCCTTGGACTATTTGAGAATGTGTGTATCTGAGTCTCCACTAACTAATGAATCTATATCCCATGGTATAATGCCTTACAGTGTGAATGCTATGTAATATCTATCTATATGACCTAATTGATACAATAAGTCTATATCTAATTGAGTTGGGGATCTTACAAACATAGATCACACATCTTTCACTTCAATATATGGAATATCTATATAATATATAATAGTTTTGTGAGATATATATTTTATTCATAAGGATAATTTTTATGAATTTGTGTCATTATAAAAAACTATAATCTATGGATCATAGGACTCATTGATTGTCCTTAGCATTCACTTTCATTGAATGATTATTTGCACTATTATATGGTGAATCTAGCTCCTTAAGAATGTAATATAGTTTATGCCCATATTTTTAAAACAAAATTACTATAATATTATCTCCTTGGTGGGCTTCCAATGGATTCATGATGCATTTATGGTCATTTGACCATCATATTCCCACTTTTTACCTTTCAATATAGGATAGTGAATCACATCCATCTTCATATCAATGACTTTGAGTTATCCATGTACGACTATATCTAAAACCATGATTTACACATATTCCAAGTTAATGATAGGTTAAACTCATCCATAATATATAAGTCTTAGTGTGATAGGTAAATAACTCAATGCATGTTACCCAATAATAATCCACATGGATCTAGGAATCATATTGGTGGTGCTACCAAAATTAGTTATCTCATACATTACAACCTTGATATATATTATATTATAAATATCCCACGGTTTTTTATTCTTAACATACCAAATAATTTTATCGATCTATTGTTTACCTTTCTATGCACATTCTAGAAGATTATGTAGTAGGTTGGTGATATTCTGTGAAATGTTTTCATTCCACAGGGTAGTAAGTAACTTCATGAAATCCATCAATGTAGTGGTAACACCATATTATCTTATATTGTAAATATATATCCATATATCTATGCATCATTAACCACAACACCATCTCCTATAGTCTCCTAATCTCTAGTTTTTTTTAAAAATTTATATAGCTTTGTGCATTAATCATTTATCAGTAATGGGTTTAGTTTACCTATCTAGTCAATATTTTGTTATCCCCTAATCATTTGGAATCTCCAATGGGATAATCCTTATCACACATGTTGTTGGCATGTAATAGCTTACAGGACATCTTTTCTAGTTTGAGTGTTAACCACATTCATGTTTTGTATGGCCTTCTCTGTGTATTATTTATCTAAGACCAAATAATCCTTTGTGTCTTGTTGTTCTGAGATCCTAAAATAAGCACATAAGTATTGTCATTAATGAATCATAGGAAAATTGATTTATATATGGTTAAATTATTTACATAAATAACATTGTATTGGACCCCTCTAAGGATTATTTTCCCTTCCTCCTAATACACCACCTTTATATCCTCCTATACCTCCTATAAATCCACCTTAATTGTTTTAGAATCCCTAGCAACTTGATTGTTGAGGCCCAAAGTTTATATAATCCTACATGGAATTTTACCCTTTTAGTTATTGGAGGCTATAATACCCACCATATTGGTATTTTGGAAGTGATGGGGCCCAAATTACATACTATGCTTGGGGAATCACATGATTCCAAGAGGTAGAAGATTAATATTATATGACTAGATGTGTCCATGTCTAATAAGGTGTTGTCTATTTTTTAATAGATTGTGGATGACACTATGGTGCCTTTGGTATCGAAGGTGTACCCATATATGCTACTCTTATCATGTTAATTTCTAGTCTGGGAACTATTGGGGAATTAATAACTATCTTTTGCATGGTAACTATAAAAATGTTCTTTTTAATATCTTCTTTGAGCTTATGAAGGGATATATAAATTTTCTCATTATGATTATGATAGTGATATAAGTTAAAATACAAATATTGTGGATGTTGGACATACTATTAAAGGATATGATAATTAGAGGTTTCATGTCCTACCACTCTACAAACTTTATAGAATTTTGTTTTGATTCTAGGATAGTCATTCTTGTGATGTCCTTCTTGGCCATACTCTATGTACCACAATCCTTATTTATGCTTATCTCCTTCTCATTTATAATGATCCATATTTCTCAAAAGTGTTTATAAATTATTATCTATTAGGGAATTTGAATATGTATCATCACATCAATCTTTGATTTATTCAACCCTTATCATATCTAATCAGACATCTACTTTAGTGTAAAATTAGGTCTACACAATGGTAAACCATATTATTTCCCTCAATAATTATACAAAACATGATTATTTATCCTTATCATTTAATACAAACTCTATTTTTTTCATAAAATTAGAAAATCTATGATCATAATCATTGATAAAATATTTTGCTTCCTACTAAACTTATTTCAAATCCTGAATAGTTTAGCCAGAACATTTCTTAATCTTATGTTTTATGATTAACATAGTTTTAAACTCTTATAGAAAGGTTGTGTTGTTATCCTTACAAAATATGAATTCTAGTGCATGAACATTTAAAGATAAAATCAAATCACACTTCATTACCACTTCATCAGTAATTCCTTTATCCTACCACTTCATGACATAGGTGAGAAAGTACTATTCTAGGTCTACAAATCCATCATATTGAGCTAGATGAATCAAATCATAAAATTGGGTTTCTATATTGAGTTTTTTTATAGGTATCATAGATATTTGTTGTGTAACTAGCATTAGTAACTTTTGATTTCTTGGTGATGAATTTTGTGGTAACATCGCTTATTATATTTCTACTAGTGATGTTGATAATGAGGTAGTTTTATATGTATCTTCATCATCCTCCTCTTATCCATATAATATTTAAATTTGGTTGTTAAAATCTTTATCTTGAAAAAAAATTATGGGATATGTCTTTTTATGCACTAAATTATGCTTGCCTTGCTAATTATACTAATTATACTAATTATGCTAATTTTTGTTAATTTAGTCCAATTCCCATATTTTATAGCTAAATTAAATAATATCCTAATAATCCCCATCCCATTCCTATATCCTAAAAACCTTCCTAAATCATAAAAACAAATCATTACCTTTATTAAACCCCTAATAGAACCTATTACCCACTAACCTACTCCCTAAGCCAACTAGCCAATTTAAAAATACAAAATAATCTACCTACCTAACCACCACCCTATTCTAACCTTTCCTAAACCCCTAAAACCTATAGGATATTTCTAGAATTGGAGGATTATATAAATATCACCAATTTTATCCCCCTTCTCTATAATTCTCTAATTTTACAGATCTCCATGAAATTAAAAAATTCATGGAAAATCCATAGCCATTGATTTCAATGGCTCAAATTTGAATTTGAGCCATTGATTTCTCCCTCCAAAGCTATAAAACCAAAATATCCCCCCTCTACCAAAATAACTTTGGAAAACTCTCAAATTGATTCTATCTTACATCCACAAATCCTTCTTGCATCCATCCATATCCACTATTAAGTTTATTCAATCATTTGGAAGCCATTATCAACACTAAGCTAGCAATCCGACATTTTCAAATCTGGGCATCAAATAATCCATTTCCAATCTTGGATTGGTGCAATAAGGAGGTAAAGTGATGGTAAGAGTATTCTTATTGTTATAATTACCTCTTTCATCCATTTCTATTTGTGTGTTTAAGTTTTAGGTTTTTATTAATAAAATTAGTAATATAGGTTGAATCTAAAATTTAGTGCACATTTTGACAACCACGGTGGGTCATTTATTCCCTTAAATAACCTTATAAACTTTATAAAAGTGATTTGAATTCTTGTAGGACAAATTTTTTGTCCATTGAAGGTTAGATCTTAAATTTTTGTCACATATAGGAAAAGAATGATTTTGCATTGGTATTAGCAATTTTGTAGTGGCATTTTTGTAGGACCAGTTGTGATTTTGGTTGAATTAACTACTAATAGTTAAGGATTTTTTCAAAAAAACTGTAACTTTGTAAGTTGAAATTTTGTCTTGGTAGTCATGAATTTGTTAGTTACAGTCATTATTTTACAAAGGATAGTAGTTAGGGGTAGATCTATATCCTATCTTTACTAAACCCCTTCTGTAGGATAGTTTGTTGTATGTTTGATTATTTGGAGATTTTATACTTTTATATGTGTAGGGAAAAGAAGGGGTCAATCTGATACTTAGCCATTGGTACATAAGACATAAAACCATGACTTTTACAATTGTAAATTTGCACTAGTAATAGTGGTTTTGTTACGTATGGTTGTATCTTTTTAGAACCTAAGTTTTCCTTAAACCTCTTGTTATTATCTCATAATAGAACTTTTTATAGACTCTTATTATTCTATTTATATTATTCGGGAAGGGTATTTTGGTCTCTAATTATAGGAAGAATGATTTTAAATCAGAACTTGACCATATTTCCATGATCTACAAAATCATGACTTCAGTATTAGTGATTTTGACTTGGTAATTCTAATTTTTTCATTTAAAGTAGTGGTTCTATCCTTATATATAAAATTGGTAAAATATGTGAACTATTAGCATCAAATTCTTAGCTCTTGATTATCTTAGTTGAGAGGAATGCTACATTAGGCCAAGGTTTTCTTATTTGTTTATCATAACCATTTTATAACTAAGTCTTTTGGCCTAACTATATACTTGCAAGGGTGTTCTAACTATTTGTTCTTTGTGTGTAGGATTAACAAGGGGTAGAAGAGGGTCAAGGAATACATCAAATATCCAAATCATAAAATTGTTCTAAACCTTTCTACAAAACCACAAATCTTGACTTGAAAATTTATCCTATAAGTAATGGTTTTGACAATTACAGTTATGATTTTGTAGCTATATAGGCAATAGGGTAGTTTAGGACATCTAGTTAGCATTAGACTTTAGTAGTTCTAGCCTTTTGTGTAGACAATAGTATTTATCATCTTGTTTGTTGGCATAATTTATTTTACTTACCAAGAGTCCATAAATATCATTTATTGTTAAAAACATTTTAATTTACATGTTTTATATTTTTTTTGAAAAGTAGTCTATTTCCTTGATATCTATTTGTAGTAGGCAAGTTTTTATAGTTTTTCTTATTTTGACAAAAATGTAGATTGCAAATTAGATTAAATTGTGATTTTATTTTGTTAAGTAGTGATTTTTTATAACTATTTTGGTTTTTTAGGTTAACCACCATGGTTTACTAACCCTATATAAGATCATAACTCACCATCTATTATTTTATTTTGTACTTACAATTTTGTGCTTTCTGGTTATGGTATTACTCTATGTATTTATGGTTTTCATAGGACTTGTGTATTTATAAAAATTTAAACTACCAATGCCTTTTGGTGCAGTACCCCTTAATACTAATGCACCCCACTTTATTTTCTAACCTTTGTGCTTGCATGAAGGGGTACCTATAGTATATTATCTTAGTTTGTATTGTATATACATCCTTAATTGAATAAGTTTGCCTTTTTTTATATATAACTTATTTGTCACTTAATTTTATATACTTATGCCCCTCACACATAGGTAATTAATTGGTAAATTAATCATGTGTTTGCTTGTTTGTTATCCCCCTCAGTCTAATATAGCACATGATGTGGAATTCATCCCCATGTACATGCTTAACATATATGGGTTTGTGGCATGGATTTCATCACCATGTAATAACAAAACTCCATATTTTGATGTAGTTAAAAAATAAGGAGATTTATCATTAGGTGGCAAAGAAGAATTCCCCATAAAGAGTTTCATGGAGTGAGTGGTAATTAATCTCTAAGATACAAGGTGATTAGACAACATCCTATATGAACTTGGGCTGTATCATACCTTCATTTATATAGGGGACACACTTATAAACCTTTGTGTATACTTATATTAAGAGCCTTCAACCATAACAAGTGTACCTCTATAGGAGTTAGTATCAGATACAAAGTAGCCATTATGTGTAAGTAGGGTTGAGAGGGTTTGATTGATACCATAATGGGTTATCAACCTATAGCCTCACCCATGAATCCATTAGATGGTGTAGGCATCAGGTTACACACCATTAATATTTGAATAATTTAGGATTTTTACTTGCATGTATTATTTGAGTGTTGTGTAAAAACCCATATTATTTTCAAGTCAAGAAGGCCATACCTTTATTTTATGTGTAATAACCTAGACACCTCTAAGTTAATACTCATCATCATGTCACATCCTAATATTTCATATACCAATCCACCTTATATCATCCACCCATCCCCAATATATCATGTACCTACATTTTATTGATCATCCATCCCCCATTTGATACTTATTATTCCACATATAGCATTCATTTAGTACCCATTATATAAAAAATATTGTCTAATATTATATTTTCTATCACACTCACTTAATACCCATTTTATAAATTTCCATCCCATACCACTCTTAAATACTATATTCCATCCTAGAATCTTGTGTGTGTAATAATTCATCTCATCACCTTATATCCTCCATACCCTCATATTCTACCTCTCTTCTACTCTACTATCCATAACTACTATCCATCCCACTACATACATCCTACCACACCTTCTCATATTAATCATCCCTTTCACACTTCTATCTCCAATTCTAAGATAATTTTTAGTCTATATCTATATAAACCCCCTCATCCATTTGTATATATCTCATCTTAAGACATTTATTTAATCCTTCTTGTCCAATCCTACATCTACCACATATTCTATCCACCTAATACACATTATATTTACATCATATATCTTTAATTCACCATCCATCTCACTTGAATAATAAATTTCATCTTAAAATAAAATTAAAGTGGTCACCCATCTTATTTAATAATCATTTTCCACTTTCTACATCTTTTATACTAGGCATTATCAATAAACATAATTTTATAAGACTCTAATCTAACACCCATTACTCATCTCTATCAGGTGCCTTCTTCACCTAACACCCATTTCATTATATTTTTACTAGTGGATAAGGTACTTGACCTCATCACTCTCTTCCATCCTTGATAGATTGGTCTCTTACAAGACTTTGTACTTTTGTAATTCTTAGTCACCCCATCCTCTCCTAAAATTGTATCACATTAATCTCCTTGGCCACTAGTATTTTGGTCTCTATACATATGTAGTATTTTAAGACTTCCACTTCATTTATCACATCTCTCATTAAAAATGGTTAATCACACCCATTCCCAACTTAGGATTGGACAAGTCTCCAGCCAAGACAATGATCCATTGGGGCATATAGTTGATCTAACTTGAGAATATGATGATACCCATAGTGATATTTATATGCCTAGGGAAGAGGAAAAAAGGTTTAATCCCCTCCATAATGAAGAGGTTAGGAACTTAATTTATCACTATCTATATGAAAATAATTATCATGTCTTAACTCATGCTATTAAAATAGGGGGCACACTACCGTCTACTTTTGACCATAGTCTATTACATAGTTTAGTCTACCCTCCATCACATCCAAATACACCCCATAAAAATTTACATTCCAATCAAATACCCAAAGAAGATAAATGTTTTCACCATGAATTTACAAAATAATAATGCCCACCACCCCTCCATAATAATCAAATTGAGGCTAACTAAAGACAAGTTGTCTGAGAAGACTGATTAGACCAGCTAACATAACAAATCAACCTCTTACTCTATAATCAATGTCAATCATCCCCTTGAAAAAATAACACAAATAATAATTATAATAATAACACTACCAATGATACCAATAATACAAACAACACTCATACCACCCATAATGCCCATAGCAGCCATATTCCCTAAATAGTAAAAATCAAACCACTAATCCTCTTGGAGACTCCACATTTGTATAAGAGTGGAGAGAAATGAAGGAGACCCTATAAACAATATACCCATGCTCACAATATCTCAAATACAAATATGAATATTTGTGTTCTTCACCTCGGACATGAACATATTGCAAATACCTTTCCCTTCACACTTTGAGGTATCAAAATTTGAAAAATATCTATAGAAATGAGATCCTAAGATCATGTGAAATAATTTTGTCTTTCCATGAGGTGGAATAAAAATATTCATATTTGTTGAGAATTTTCGCTAAAATTATTACTATACCCACTTTAGAATGGTTTATGTATTTACTCAAGAGTTCAATATCTCACTTCGGAGAATTGACAAAATAATTTTTCAAAAAGAGTTGTCTAAAATATTTGTGCATAATCTTAATGCTAAGCTCAAGTATTAGATAAAGTTATAGTGTGCCATGACCTTTGATGAAATAATAGAGAAATGAATGAAAATCAAAATATCCCTTATTCAAAATGGGAAAATCAAATTATACTCTCATAATGAGAATAACTAAAATCAAGAAAAATCTTTTTCAAGGAAATCAAAAGTCTTCAACAAAAAAAAAGAATGTCATGGGAGATGGGGTGAATAATTTTAAATAACAACATGTGCAAATAGTTCAAAATAAAAACCTCACACAACAACAAAAGGTCTCCTCCATTTGAGTTCCATAGGGAAAACCAAATCCTCAAACTGGAAAGAGACCCCTCATTAGCTTGGGTGTACCAATTAAAATAGTCCTAAATCTATTAATTGTTACCAATATGATCACCCTCCCTAAAATTAGGCCTGTGGATTATCAATAACCAAAAATATATTGGTACCATGAAGATGGATTTTGTAAATACCACAGGGTCAAAGGACATGATACAAAAATATGTATGCAACTTAAACACTAATTCAAGATTTGATCAAAAGTGGTGACATTAAATAGAAGGTGAAAATACCCCAAATCGATCAACAAATGGGTATCTTGGAATTTATAAGGACTCATTTCCTAAGCATGATCAAAGAAATAGGAGACCACCAAGATACTAGGGTCAGGCCTCCTCCTCTAACCACATCGACTACCACATCATTACATACACTATATCAACACCATTAAAATATGAAACCCCCAATAAACCACTCCACCTTCATCCACCATTTTAAAAATCAATCGGGCCATTACCAATTACATAATCACCACTCGACACAATATTTTTTTTATTCCTACAGTACCACCAAAGGATCCATACACTTAATATGCTAATCAAAAGGGGAATATCTCCAAGAAAGATTAAAGTTATTATAATATGTCTTATGATATCATTCAACAACTTATAAAAACACCAAATTAAATATCATTAATAGAGCTTCTTAAAACATTTGAATTACATCAAGAAATACTAAATTATGTCTTGTATGATCTTAAAGTCCCTAGTGACTTGGATACCAATTAGTTCCAAGAATTAGTGGGGAATTTATCCCCTTCACAATAGATTACCTTTGATGCATAGGATATGCATCTAATTTTCCCACACCACAATTATCCCTTATTCGCTAAAGTGTCCATATCCCACCATCATGTCTCCTGAGTTCTCATAAATAAAGGATCAGCATTAAATTTATGAAATCTAGACTTATTGAAGAAATAAGGATATTTAGAAGCATCTTTAGGGCCTACCTTGATAATTATCAAATCCTATGACAATAATGAGAGGCCATATATAGGGACTATTTACCTTCCCATTGTCATGAGGCTCATAGTGCACCAAACATTAGTCTATGTTATGTATGTATATTTGCATTATAATATGTTACTTGGAAATTTTTAGATCCATGAAATGTAGGATATTCCATCAACCCTACATTAGTGTCTCAAATTCCCTAAATCTAGAATGGAGGTCACCATCCTAGGAGTAATAGATAATATTCATAGCTATTAGATTGATCAATCATCCTCCTCTTATTTTTATCCTAACATAGATAATTTCATCCTAAGTCAAATAGATATGAATTATATATCCCCTGATCAGCTTACATATACCTTATATCCACTTCCTGAAGTTACTTGCTTGAAATTAACATCCATAGGTTGTGGTAGTATGAATATAAAACATTTTTTGTGGGTGATCTACCATTCTCCCCACATAGCTATGGGTCCTTGACTATGATGAAGGTCAATCCAATACAGTATTAATTTGAACCAATGGACTTCTCAAGTATAGGGTTATTATCTAAAGAGTGTATTGAATAATCAAATGATTCATGGTTTACTCTAGATGAAGAGGACCCTATATCTCTAAAAAAAATATACCCAAATCTAAAATATGATGGAAAAATGCATTGTAAATGGAAAGGACTAGGAAAACAAGATCAAGGCATACTTGAACCCATTATTATTCAAGAGTATCCATAGTATCTTATTCTAGGGTACAGACTATATGATGATGACCTGAACAATATCACTATGGATACTCTTTCAATCCCTGAAGCATCTTTCCCTGATGAAGACATTAAAATAGGTTCAATTTTTAGTCTCTTTGAAGATCTTGATACTACCAACCTCTTCCCTAACACCACAATTTCCACCATCAACATCTCCCTTCGCTATCCATCACTCATTAACTAGGATAAAAAATAAGATCCATCATTTGATACATTCCAAAATGATGAAGTAATCTTGGAATATATGTGAGCTTGAGATTATATCCCATTTGATGATTAAAAAATGGATTTTATATAAATATTTTTTAGTCTACATACTTTAGAGAATAACAAGAACCCCATGAACACAGTGATGAAGAACAATCTGATGAAGAAGAGCCTCCTAAATAACTAGATGAACTTCCACATGTTTCATTTAAATCAAAAGAATACTTTGACATTGACATAGAGCTTTTAGATTGTTTTGATTTAGATGTTCCAAAAATATCATTGCCTCCCTATTTACAAGATAAATTACCCTCTCTTATTTAGGTAGTAATATAAATCAATATTGTGATATATCAACATCCCAAAATATTTAAACTTGGGGCATATTTGATACCCAAGGAATGCAAAGTTATAATCAAGATGCTAAAAGAATTGATAGACATATTTGCATGGAGTTATGTATATATGCCTAGTTTAGATGCCTCTTTATTAGTACATCACTTGGTTGTGCATCCCAATGCTAAAATGATCAAACATAAATTATGAAATATGCACCCCAAAGTGGCCCTATTAGTCAAATAGGAGATAAAAAAATTCTTAGAAGCTACTTTTATCTACCCTATACATTATTTTAATTAGAATTATAATATTGTCCCTGTGACCAAATAAAAATGTGGAATTTATATTTGCATAGACTTTTGATATATAAATAAGGCATGTCTAAAGGACCTTATCCCTTACAAACATCAACATGATCATGGACTCAACTGCTAGATATGAAATGATATCTCTCATGCATGGTTTCTCAAGGTATAATCAAATTAAAATCACACATAAAGACCAACACAAAACAAATTTTATCACTCCATGGGGAACATTTTGCTATTAGGTCATGCCCTTCCACCTTAAAAATGCTAGTGTAACTTATCAACAGGCCATGACAATCATTTTCAATGACATGATACACAAAATAATCAAATATTGTGTGGATGACATTTTAGGGAAGTCTCACTCGTAGTCTAAACACCATATTGTTTTAATAAGAATATTTGAATGATTATGAAATTACAAAGTCAAGATAAATCCTAAGAAGTGTGTATTTGGTGTTACTTCAAGAAAACTATTAGGATTTATAGTTTTTTGGTGAGGCATAGAAGTAAACCCAATAAAAGTAAAAAAATAACAAAAATGCCTCTGCCTCATAATATCAAGTAGATAAAAAGTATTAAGTGAAAATTATATTTCATTTGGAATTTTATTTCTTAGCATGTAGACAAATGTCATCCCTATACCCATATCTTAAAAAAGGGGATTAATTTTAACTAGAATTCTGAGTGCTAACAAGCTTTTAATAATCTCAAATAGTATTTCGCTAACCCACCTATGTTATCACCACTTGTCTTAAGAAGACTCTTGCTCCTTTATACTTAGAAATACCATGTGCAATAGGTGCCCTTTTAATACAACACAATGATTATGGAAAGGAAAAAGAGATATATTATCTTAGTCACCTACTAATATCTTATGAGCTCAATTACACTCCAATTTAGAAGGCATGTTTAGCTATGGTTTCCACCTCACAAAATATCTAGCACTACATTCCCAAAAATTGGTTCCAGGTCATTGCCAAGGTTGATACTCTTAAGTATTTATTAGCTAAATTAGACCTTATTAGAATAATGGCTAAATGGATCATGTTATTGAGCAATTTTGATATTGAATATGTCAATAAAAAATCCATTAAATGACAAGTCAAGTAGATAAATTATCTCAGGCACCATTTGAAGTGATTGAACCCATTACAACAAACTTCCTAGATTAATATATAATGAGTAGTTCAGAATCAAGTAGCTTGAAATTATATTTTGATGGTTCATTCACTATGCATAGTTTAGGGGCATGCATCCTTCTCATCACCCCAAAATGTTACCTCATCACAAAATCCTTCCACCTCACTTTCCCATGTACTAATAACATTTTAGAATATAATTCCTTGATATCCAACTTTCACCTAGCCATTCGGTGAAATATCCAACATTTGTAAGTATTTGGTGACTCATAGTTGATAATCAAACAAGTCAATGATGAGTTCCATACAAAGGATGAGAAGTTGTTCCATTATGAGTAGTTGGTCTATCAATTAAAATCAAAATTTCAATCCATTACATTTGAGAAAGTGTCATGAGGGAGTAAAAAAGCATTTGACTGAATGACTACCATTGGCTCTCTCATTGATCTCAATGAAGATGTTCTAGAAAGGAACTTTTTAATAGAACATCTGATTATTCTAGCAGATCAATCTATGGCTCCTTATCAAATTTATATAATTAATTATCCCAATATTCCTTGGTAACATGACATCTATGAGTACCTCCATGATAGCATCCTCTCTCTTAACCTTAATCACCACTAACATAAAGCCTTTATTCATCGTACCTCTCATTAAACAATACTTGGTAGTACACTCTTATTATAGGGAATATGACAGGACTATATTAAGGTTCTTAAAATTTAAAGAGGCCTCTCATGTGATAAAGGAGGTTCATGATAGTATATGTGGTGGGAAAGTTATTAGAATGGCCCTAGCTAAGAAACTCTTACAAATTGGATATTATTGGCCAACCATAGAACAAGATTCTTGTTTGTATGTGTGGAAATGCATTTCTTATCAGAAACATGGGAATCTCATTCATGTACTTGTATAATAATTTCATCCTATCATGATCTCATAGCCATTTTCCATATGGGGCCTTGATTTAATTGACAAGATTAATCTAACTTCATCAGATGGTCACAAGCTCATTATCATGACAATGAAGTACTTTACCAAATGGGTAGAGGTGATGTCACTCACTTATACAATAGGCCTCCAAATACCCCAATTTATCTTCAATCAAATCATTTTCTACTTTGGTATACCCACTAACATTATCTTAGATTATAAGAAATCATTTAAAAAATAAGAAGTTGAGGCTTTGTGTCAAAAAATCACATAAATTAGCATTTTTTCTCTCCCTATTATCCTCAGGGTAATGGAAAAGCTAAGGCTACCAATAAGAACCTCATCAAAATCTTGAATAAAAAATTCAATCAAGTAGGCCAAAATTGACACCTTTGACTTTATCCAATTTTATGGCCTTATTGTACAAGTATCTACACACCTACTAGGGCCACTTTGTATGCCTTTGTCTATGGGATAGAAGTGATCTTACCAGTAGAAGTAGATATCCACTTCTTTACAATCTCACTAATTGGCATCATCATTGACCATAATTATAGACAAGAATGCCTACATGAACTGGAACTTCTTGATGAGAAATGTTAGAAAGTTGTTAATCACCTATAAGCTTATCAAAATAGGTTAAAGGCCAATATCATAAGAAAATCTAGTCTAGAGACTTCAAGATTGGTGGCTTAGTCTTGAAGGAAAATAAAAAATACTAATGTAGATAGAGACAAGAAGGGAAAGTTTAAAACTAATAAACTCAAGCCTTATATCATCATTACCAAGTTCAGATTTGATGCATATAAATTGGCCAAAATAGAGGGTGAAGAAATTGATGATCCCATGAACATCATGCATCTAAATCATTTCTACACCTGACAAGCTCCACTCTCCTTTGTCTATGAGTCCCCACTCTTGGGGGAATCCAATGTCCACTCCATCCACCCATCACATCTCCAAAATAGCCTAATAGTTTTTAAAAAAAACCATCTAATGGTGAAAATCATTGATATATTGAAGTACCATGATGAATAATGGTCTTTGGTATCATGGTAAAATAATATTGAGTCTAGTATCAATAGTGGTTATCCATCACAGGTACTTATATAGTCACATGAGATAAATTCTTTAGCACAATAAAGGTAACATTGCTTGTTGAATCACAAAATTATTTGTTAGGGTGGTTATTTGAAGTCACTTATTTATATTTGTTGAATAAATATACCAAGTCCCATCACATCCTTATTATTACTACGTATCCTATCACCCCATCAAAAATATTCTTTGTTAAATGTGTCTCTTTTTAGCCTCAAGACAACATCCCATCCTTATTTATCTCTTGTTGTCACTTAGCATATGGTTTACACTTTTCCACTAATGTAATCATTATGGAAGTGTCATAAAATAATAAGTTTATACTTATTGGATTTCAAAATGCATTATGATTCCAAATCCCAAGGGGTCATCTTAATACCATGATCATCCTAGACTAGGGTCAACTTCCTATTTGAGTCTCTTCTTTCCCGTAAGTGAAAATTCATGATTAGGCTTGAAAATAGTGGATATGACCTATATTGAAGCTTATATGACCATATAGAATTGATATTTACTAATTATTTCACCTTGAGTGACCTTATATCATCATTTAGGCACATTTCTCATCTCACTGCCTATAACAGTCATCCTTAGCTAACTATATATGAGTTTCAAGACTTATAGGTGTATGTATATGATATAGGCTTTAGAATAAAAGTATAAAAACCCTTTTTTAGTTCCTTAGAGTCATATTATACTTTTATTCATTTATTTTTCTCATCCCTTGAGCTATATACCTATTGAAACACTATTTTCCCACCTAGTTACCTGTAATAGTTAATAATGGTTGACTTTTTGAGCACTATCTTTTAAGATTTATATCACCTATTCTTTGGAAGTAATTTTATCCCTATGGAAGTCACTTCATCAACCACACTATATACCTTCATGTTTAACCTCCTTATATCCTCATGAATGATGTGGATGATGGTTCCTAACTATAGGTGAGCAATTTTGGTATTAGTCATACCTGTAAATGAGCATAAGACCCAAAGTACAATATTCCAATATCTTTGGATGATAATTAGAATGTAAATGCTTCATGACAAACATTTGGAACCATTAAAGTGTGAATATGTGGTCTATATTATCAACTTGTAAACAAAGGTTTCTCAAACTCATAATTATGTAGATGATATTGTAGGATTTTAGAGTTTTGTAGGCAATTTTAGGACTCCAAATAAATAACTTCCATTAACTCTCTGCCCTTTGAACTTTGAAAGGTGATTCTCCATGCTAGAATATTCTAGTAAAGATAATTATAAATCATCAAAATCTCATGTATCCATGTAATATTCCATTCATAGAATGCTCATGGGCCTCTATTTTCCATTTTTATGGATTGTCCCTGTATTAGTCACCACATCTTTGCAAGTGATTTACATTGCCACTCACCATCTTGACATGTCAAACATGGTATATCATGTTCAAATTATCATATTAGGACTTAAAAATATCTTCAACACTTGTTAAAATTCCTTCACAAATGTCCTCAGTTCTCTACCAATAAATCTTGTAGGTGTATATTTTGTTGTATAGGCAGTGAGTTAAATATGAGCAATATGCATTAATTTAGAACTCTTGTGGGTTGATATCCATATAAAAAACCTAAAATTAATTATTAATATCCTAAAACACTTGAATCTAGTGTCAACACCCTCTTTGCAACATGAGCACCACTTCATGGCACCTGTAGATGAGTTTGTTCATGGTAGAATAGGTGGGAATGTGCTATATGACTACTCAGTCCCCCTTTTCAACATCAAATGAAGATTTATTCACTAATTAATGCTGAAAAATGATCCACCATGTCTTAAAAACCTTAAATACACCTCTATGAACATGACATATAGGTTTAAAACATGTAATTCACCATGGTTGTAAGCAAATAATGAGAAAAAGTTGATTGTATGGTGCTTCATGACTGCACTCATGAAAATTGCTTTGAATAATGGAATTGAAAGGTAAATGGAATAATAATATCATTGGATAAATGAAAATCAAACCAACACAACCCCCTAAAGTCACCATCAAATCATGAAAGTATTGAGAATGGTGGAAACCTACTTGTTGCACATAAAGGTACTCCATCTTGCAACTTGAGATGATTAACATATAAAAACACCTTGAAATGATAAACCAAACATGGATAGTATTATAAAAGGAATCTAAAATGCTCTAGAACTAATATCAACAAATAGTTCTTAATAAATAGATCAAACCAAGGCAAAATCTATAGGCTATATAGATTAGCAAGCAAAAAAATAGTCAACTTTATGAGGATGGTTCATGAAGCACAAGCCACCATTCTTAAAAATATTTATTGAACTTAAGTTATTTGAGTGTAATTTAACCTCCCTAAGGTGTTTGATATAAAACCTCCTTTGCTAGCCATACCAAGTTCAAACCTAAAGATTACTTTTATTTCCCAAAAAGTGTAAAAAGGAGTATAATAGTTTTGGGCACTTCTAGAGAACTTAAAACATGCAACTAAGCTTGGGGAAGCTGAAGAGACATACCATGATCTTCTCCCATGTGGCACACTTTCTCATAGGTTGTACAAGTTCCAAACTCGCTTTTTTCCCAAGAAAATTATCCTTTCCTTTGAAGCACCTACCACTTTCAATTATAAATAGTTATCTAAGACATAATATGACACATGGAATGTGACATAACATTTTGAAACCTTCACACTTCCCAATAATTTTTTACAAGTCATTAAATGCCCCTTATTGACCTTAAAATGACCCAAAATGACTAAGTACCAAGGACAATATAGCATTAAATTAAATAAATTAACCTATAATACACCTTTATACATAATTTATTAGACCCCCAAAATACCTAAAAGTCAATTTATTACTTATAGGGGTCTAAATTTGACCTAAAAATCAAATTTAGTCAAAAAATTGGTGACTCATAGGGGTATTATGCATACTATACTAGCTATACTAGTAGCCTTATCAATTCATTGGGATTAGGGAGTCATATGAATTTTAAGACAAAAAAAAAGACTTTGACCATAGGCTTTGATCAAGACAAGACCACTTGATTACCTCAACCACACAAAATAAGGACATACACGAACATAGAAAACACACTAATAAAAAACACACACATGTGCTCAAGGCACTTAGGGGTATTAAACAACCAAATATTATGCACAAATATAAACTAAACATACCTCCTTTCTAAGATCAAAATGAAATTTTCTTGAATCATCCTCTTCATGAGAAGAATCATAGTTCCAAGCATGCTTCTCCTTGAAATGGATGTTTTATAGATCAAACATATTCTTTGGAACTTAAATTGACCTAATATCAATTATATCATCTTAAAATATGTCTCTAATGTATATATATTCCTCTTGGCCTTGTCCACAAACTTCATATTGGTGCCAACTCTTCATCCCATGATCAAATAGTATCTTCTTGGTAGGCATGGCTTCAAGAGGATTAGTTTCTTGTCCCTTATAAGATTGGGGCCAATAGGAGATTATTTCATCCTTAAATATCTGATATTTTTCTCCCAAATAATTTAGAGTATTATATCCCATCTTTATTATTTCAAACATGTCATCATGAGATGCACATACCTATTAGATGGATAAATTTGAAAGATTATCCTTCCTTTCAATACTTACTTGAGTACCAAGGTTTCCATCTCCATATTTAACCAGATCATAACATCCTTGAATAAGAGTATATCCTAATCCAATTATTGAAAAAAATTCATCCAGAGTCTGGTTTGGATCTTGTTCTTGTCCATCCATGATATCTTGCAAAGTGATGGAAGAGCTAATGATCATTCCTTCCTCTTTGGTAAAAGGAGAACATTCTTCCTCATCAACCCAATAAAAAATTTCAACACAAAATACCACCTATTATTCCTCATTTAGGACCTATTTAGGTCTCTCAATTTTCATCTCAAACTCCACAATAATATTTTGATTCTCAAGATCTACAAGATCCTCTATTTCTTTTTCCTTCTTTGTGATTCTAAGACTAGGCATTTTGAATTCATGTGACTTAGTCCAATAAGGCTTCCAAGGAACTAAGATTTACTCAAGAAAGAGTTATGATTTCTTGTCAACCAATTTATAATATTTAGGTTCCCATACTATAGGTCCATTAATTTAAAGGGTGATGGGGTGAGGACAAGATGAACTAGTTGGTGTAGGTGGCACATAAAACTCAAAAACAGATTGGGAATGAAATGTAGGGGATTCTTTTGGAAGCTCTTGAGGAAGGGGAGGTAGACCTTGGGATAAAAAACCTTGGTTTTATTCCTTACACTTGATAATTAGTTCATTAACATCTGATTTATTTTGATCATTCTCTTGAGGGAGGTTAGATGGGGTGTGTTTAGGCATAGGTTCTTCTTTTGAGTCTAAACCTTCCATCACACCTTGACTCAACAATCTCATCTTTGACTCTAACTCTTTAATTTTATTAGCTAGGTTATCTTGGAAAATTATTTCTTAAATTTCATAGGAATCATCATTAGTATAAGGAAAACAATAAGGTTGACATGGAACACAAGAAGTTTCTTGAGGAAGGGTGGGGAGAACTTTCAAAGGATCAACTTCATTCACAACTTCACATTCCTTATCAACTAAACCCCTATCCTCTTTCTTTCCCCATGATTCCATTATCTTACTCTAGATTAATATTTTAGTATTATAAGTGATTTATTTAGAAAGGGTGGGAGGAGTTTGTATAGGGTCAATATCCTTATCAAATTCACACTCTTTGTCAAGACTTATCTCCTCTTTCTTTCCCCATGACTCCACTATCTTATTCCAGATTAGGATGTTAGGATAAGAATTATATTTTTGGGGTGGTGGGGATGAAATGTGAGAGGGTAATGAGGGATTTAATTATACTTCCTTTGTTTATATCATGTATTTTTTCATATGCATATTAGCCAACTCAATTTGACTATCAAGATTAGCTTCAAAAATAAGGTTTCTCCTTTCAACTCTCTCTTCCAACTAATTAGGAAAAGGATGACTTTGATATCCTTTATTGGGATCATGAGTAGGGATAAAATATGGTTTATAGGTAACTTGTGGAAGTGGATACGAAGGTTTATAGGTTTGGTGAGGTTGCCTTTCATGAAATCATAGCCTATCTTCTAAGGAAGAAACTAGGCCACTCACATCAATCATCTCACTTGTGAACCTTTGCCAATTGGCTCTCTCAATAGGTACCCACTATATTTTGTCCAAATATAATTAATGTCTCACCTTATGAATAAGATTACTAGGATCCTCTTGACCATATCCCATTAGATTATCAAGCTCCAATATATGCCTCTCATAGCACAAGAGTGTTTGCTTGAAAGTGAATATGGATTGACTTGAGAAGTGACTACGTTAACTAGGAGAAAGATATGGAGAAGAATGATTGTAGGAATGATACACTTCATGAATTGGATGATATAATTCATGTTAGAGCTGGTACACTTCATGATAGGGATGATTAATGACTTTATCTTGTTTATAGGGAATGGCACAAGCTTAAAATGTCTCAACAACTTGTGTTAAATAATGATCAATATAAAAATTTGCCATGAAACTTCATTAAAATTAAGAACACAAAGGGAAATGTTACCAAAAATATTCAAATGATAACCTAGGATACTTGACCAGATGATATATCTTTGGAGATGCCATTTATGATTGGATGGATGCCTCCAAAGGATGATTGTTGAGAGACAACACTAAAAATCTCTTAACTTCTTGGACCAAGAGTCCCACCAATCATGCCACAAATTATTTTAACTTAGATTTTCACCCTTTGAGGAGATTCCTAATCTCTCCTCATCCAAGTGGCATAATGTAAACACCTTAGGCCTATGGGTAGCCTAAGGATGAGGTGAATCCCTAGATAGGGCTAGCTCCCTTGATGTACCATTTTGAATTTCTATTATGCCTAAACTTTGGGGGTGAAAAGGGAGAGATAAAATTGAAATAAAAATATCATAAGAGAGGTGATAAAACAAATATATTGATGAATTATAACCAGCTACATGTTACACATGAAATTAGGGGACAAATTGAATATACACTCCTTCAATCTACATTTTTTCACATCAATGTTACATTATGAGGTTATGGATGAATGTGAAAAGCTAGGACTATACAAGAGGCCTTGAATGGCACTAATGAAAAAAATAACTCACACAATCCTTGGAATTTAGTATAACACTTCACATGATCTACAAGAATAATCTTTACAATTGCAAAGAGGATGCAATAATGAGACAACATGCTAAGGAATCCTTAGTATTCATTAATCAAGATCCAATGTTCAATTAAGGAAAAATAAGAAAAATAATGATAAGGTAAAAAATTAGTAGTATTATTAATCAAATTATATTAAAATTAGTAGGTATTTTCCATACTCAGGTGGAGCATAAGTTATAATGGCCAAAATGGATAATTCTTATAGAACTTGAGAGAGAGAGGAGAAGAGAGGAGTCCAAGGGTCATAAAGAAAATTTTCAAGATAAGAGAATTAGTTAATTATTCATGATAAGAGGATATGAGATGAAAAATGAAATGTTATAAGGAAAAAGTGGCTATCCAAGTCATCAAACTCTTATAAAGTGGTATAAAACTCCTCATTTTGGCTTTAAAAACTGCCTTCATGATTTAGACCTATTTGAACATCCCAAAAATAATTAGGGATGGTATAATGGTTGATATTAATGGGATAGATTTAAAGTATGAATTTTCATGAATTTTTTTTAGGCTTGGTCCTCTGAAATCATCCCAAAATGAGATATCATCATCTGTTGTCAAGAAAACTCCTCTTTCATGCACCCTAACACTTGGCCTCAAAATCAGCATTAGTTGCTCATATAAATCCATGGGAGTGAGTTTATGAGAAATATAAAGAACATAAATATATTTATAATAATTAGGGACACCTCAAAATCACCTCACTTGAATGTCTCCACCCTTTTCACTAGCTTGTCCAATATGCCAGTTCTGACTAGCTGAGATGAGAGCTCTGATTTGGACACTTATGAGTTTTTCATTGAAAATAAATGATAATAAAGAGTTATAAAAAGTATTAATGTTTTTATAAAAATTTATTTCATCTTTAAATTCCTCTTTTAGCCTACACAATGCACAAAACTATGAATAAAATCCTATTTTATACCATGTTTGTACAAGCCCATACAGATAAAAAGTATGGGAGGGAGCCTGAGTGAGTCCCTTACAAGGTCCATTAAATTTCATGAGAAAACTATTCCATAGAATAAATATCTAGATTAATTTATTCAATTTAGTCTTGACTAAGGATTTTCTAGTATTTTAGACATATATATAACCCTTTCACTTCATCCTAATCATCAGACCTATCCCTAATCAGTTTTGCAACATTCAAATAGGGTAATCATGAAGGCAATTTTTTTGAGCTAGAATGAGGAGTTTTATGCCACTTTTTAAGAGTTTGATGACCTGGATGGACAATTAGGATTTTTAACCTTACATGGTTCATCCTATATCCTCTTCTCATGCACAAGTAACTTATTCTCTTAGCTTGAAAAGTGTCCTTTTGACCCTTGGAATTTTCTCTTTTGCTGTCTCTCTCTTAGGTTCTATAAGAGCTAGCCATTTTTGCCTTTGTAACTTATGTTCCACCTAAATATGGTGGAGACCTTCTCATTTTCATACCATTTGATCAATAATAATATGGATTTCTTCTTTATGATTGTTCGTAAGTGTGTTTTAATTGGATGATGAATCTTGCTTAGTGAAGACTATGGATTCTTTAGCTTGTGTTTCATTCTTTCACCCTATTTAAAGTTTCAAATCTCCTTCTTATAGGGCATTTGAAGTGTTCTAGGATATTTCAAGGATTGAGTGAATTAGTTTTTTCATTAGTGCCATTCATGGCTTCTTGTCTAGTCCTTTTAGCTTTGCAAATTCATCTATAACCTCATATTGTAACATTAATGTGAGAATATGTAGATTGGAGAATTGTATGTTTCGTTGGTCCCTTGATTTCATGTGTAGCATGCTATTATTTGGAAAACATAATCTTATTTGTTGAATCACTCCCTTAGAATATTTTTCTTTTAGTTATTTCTCTCAATTTCCCCCTATAGTTTAGGTGTATTTTCAATCTAAAGTGGTAAATCAAGGGAACTAGCCCTTTCTAGAGATTCACCTCATCCTTAGGCTACCCACAAGCCTAGAGGTGTTTCCATTGTGACACTTGGATGAATATAGATTAAACATCTCCTTAAAGGGTGTAAATCTAAGTGACAACAATCTCTTCCACATTTTGGGATCACTGATGTGTGCATTTTATCTCTCTTGCTAAGGTGGTTATAGTTGTATATCCATTAGCAAGCTCTAAGATCATCTATATTTGTATCCCCTATTTAACATGGAGAAAATACACCATGCTTGTCCCCATAGAAACATTTTGAAACATTGATGCTTTCAATATTTTTTGGTAAAGTTAAATGAAAATGCTTTTGGTTCTCTACTATTTTTTATTGATGAAGTGCAGTAATATGTCTTGAAATGTTTTTTGATCAGATATCATATTCTATGCTCATTACTAGTTGTCATCTTGTGTTTAGATTTGGATTAAAATCCCTTTCTACATTGTATTTGGAAATATGTTATTGAATAACTTGTTAAGGTACCCTAGGTTTATGGATTCAATGTGAAAAATCAATCACTCTTTGTATTTTCATTGACTTGCATTTAAGTTTTTTGCATCTTTGCAATAGGTGATGTCATGAATGTTGAAAGAATCCTTTCTTTTTGAAGACCACCAGTGCACCATCCTCACTTTTTTTATAAATATCTAACTATCCTACCTCATCCCACCCTAAAATAAATACACCCTTTGTATATCTTAAGTGTTATTTGCCTATAGATGCATAAACAACATATATTTAACATGTGTCTACATTTTGTGTTTTGAAGCCTAGCATTTTAATCTTTTATTCAACCCTTGTATTATTGAATATTATTTTGAATGAAGATTTTAGTCATTTCCTCATCTATCTTTAGTAGTTTGTATATGACATAGAGCATTTGTGCATTTCATGTGATAACCCTTCATGGGTGAAGTGTGCAAACTTGGTTATGCCCTGGTCATATTTAATCCTTGTGCCAAAAATCCCCATGGAGGTTGAATTGTATAATCTCTCCATGTGAGAAAGCTACCCCATAGGTCCTTTAACCTTGGTTCAAGTAGAGCTAAAAGTAATATGTAACTAGCCATACCCTTTTTAGGTGCCTCTTAGTCATTTTATAAGTCTAATCCATTCTTGATGTCCAACCCTTCCCTAGATATAATTACATACTAGCAAGTTTTTCATCATTGTTTTCCATTTTCTTCAAGTGTGCAAGGCTAGATTAGAGAGGTGTATAACTGGGAACCAAAACTTAACTAGAACCATCATTGGGGATTGATTTGAAGTGTAGGTCACTTGTGTTACTAGGGACTCTTGTAGAGAGCTATAAATTATTTGTTGAAAAGGTCCTTATTTATCATTTTCTATAAATTGATTATCTTATGTTCATCAACATCACCACTCAACTAACACCAATATTGGGGATTGAATTTGAAATATTTGTTACGTATGTGTTACCAGACACTCTTATAAAGAGCCATAAGTATTTCATATTATGTTTAGATTTGGATTATAAATCCATTTATACATTATATTTGGAAAAATGTTATTTAATAACTTATTAAGGCACCCTAGGTTTATGGATTCAATGGGAAAAGGCAAATCACTCCTGGTAGTTTCATTGACTTGCATTTAAGTTTTCTACATCTTTTCAATAGGTGATGTCATGAATTTTGAAAGAATCCCTATTGTTTGAAGACCACCATCACACCATCCTCCCTTTTCTTATAAATGTCTAACTATCTTACCTCATCCCACCTTGTAAACAATACACCCTTTGCATATCTTAAGTGTTATTTACCTAAAGATGCATAAACATAATATATTTAACATTTATCTATGTTTTATGCTTTGAATCCCAACATTACAATATTTTATTGAGCCCCTATGTTGTTTAAGATTCTTTCAAATGAATATTTCACTCATTTCCTCATCTATATTTAGTAGCTTGTATATGACATAGATAATTTGTGCATTTCATGTAACAATCCTTCATGGGTGAAGTGTGTAAACTGGTTATGCCCTGGCCATATTTGTTCCTTGTGCCAAAAATACCCATAGAGTTTGAATTGTAGAATATCTCCATGTGAGCAAGCTACCCCATTAGTCCTCTGGCCTTAGTTCAAGCAAAGACAAAAGTAGAAAGGAGATAACCATACCCTTTTTAGATGCCTTTCAATAATTTTCTTAATATGGTCCATTCTTGATGTCCAACTCTTCCTGACTATAATAATATACTAACAGGTTTATCATCATTGTTTGCCATTTTCTTCAAGTGTGAAAGGCTAGATTAGAGAGGTGTATAATTAGGAACCAACATAATCTATGTGATCAAATGAGTAAGTGAAGTATAAGTAACTAACATTAGCATATTATACCAGTTCATACATACGTCTATTAGCAAAATTTCCTATAGCATAACATATCTAACACATTATATAAGATGTAATCATGAGTAAATATGTGTAATTATTACTATATAAGATCAATATGATAATATAAATTGATCATAAAATAATATAACTTGCATCAATTATTATCAATGGAATAAATGTCTAGTGTAGTATGTCACATGGGTAGAGGAAAGGTCCATCATGTGTACATGCATTTATCAGTGATCGAGTGTGTGTTTGTATCATAGTAAAGTACCCATGAAACATATGTGTGTATAGAAAGGAAATGTTATGTTATATATTAATATAAATTAAACAACATGTGCATAATTTAGTAAACATGTACCTACTAAGTATTTTATCTTTTTACTTTATTTGAATTTTTTTGTATTTTCTTGAGTTTTTAATTTTTTATTATTTTTGATATTTTTTAATTTTTTAATTACTAATTATATATTATTATCTAATATAAAGTATTCTCATAGAATTATCTAGCATCTTGATAAGATACAAAAAATTATTCATGTTACCAAGGATCATGTACTATGTCAAATCTAGAACTATATAATCTACAATACTTTGTTTATGCCTCATAATACTTTTTGGTCATGAAATATTAGTATAACATATAGTGGTATATGGATCCCATTATTTATATTATATTTATTTATTAGTATAACTATAATTTTGTGCCATTTTACCCTCTTGGAGACATTTTTATCTGCTCTCAACAACTGGTTGGGTTGTGTAGGTATAGATAATGGCTCTCTAGAGTCCACTATATGTATTTGAAATAATGGCCTCTCCAATATTGGTCACCTAAGAAAGGGGATTTAATTTTAATACCCTTTATCTTATGATTAACCTTAATAGGTTGAAAAATTATCTATCTTGGAATAAACATCTCTTTTTATAGTCAATGATCATTTTGAATCCCTAAAAAATATGATTACCCTGTTAGAATGAACATACTTGAGACATATACACATTGTAAAGGATATTTATGTGGATTTTGAGTCCAAGATAATACTAATAACATATCAAATACTCCCACATATGGTATAACTAAAAACTTTGTGGTCATATGTGATGGACCAACCTATAAAGGTAAATCAATCTCACTAAAAACCTATTATGCTTTCTCATTGAATAATTTGAATGTCTTAATTGAAGGGTATAAATCATTATATGTATATCAAAAATGTGTAAGTAATGTCATGGTACATAAATTATCACTATAAAAATTATTAATTATAAAATTGTGTATAGGCTAATGATCGAAGTGTACTCTAATAAAAAAGTAATGAAGATATGAGTCATCATTGACAATTTAACTATCATCAAATGAAATAGAAGGATGTTGAACCATAGGAAGTATATCATGTGTAAGTTTTAAAATATTATAATATAATGGGTGAAAATAATTTTTTGGATAAGGATGTGAATTATAAGTCATTTTCACTTGCATTACTTCTTTAGAATGGTCTTGTAGTGGATTATTGAATATATTCTTGTTATAATGGTCACCATGTTATGATCATGAATTGTTTGGTAAACCATCAAATGTGATATTTACACTACCAATGAGTTATTGTATCTAGTGGATCAATTTGAAACATATATTTTTAGAATTCCAAACATAGTGGTCATAGTCCCAATAAATATTTTCATCACATCATTTTTCTAGAGGTCAAATTGTATAGCCCTTTAAAGGAGGAAGGATAGATATGAGATAGCAATCCAATAGCTTATTAAGGAGAAAAACTAAAGGCTCAGGTAATCTTACAAATTACCTCTTATTTGCATTAGATAAAATGAGATTTTTTTTTTGTTGAGACACTATATTCACCATTTTTTTAATTCCTTCATAGCTTATATAGGTTTTACCTTATATCCTCGTTTAATATAAAACTCAGTATTTGTTGTAGTCAATGTCTTGGATACATACTCATTATGTTTAATGTAATAAGTTTCATTTCTTAATATCTAACAATGTCGCATAAGTCATAAATATTTAATCTTATTGAAAATAATAGACTTATGTAGTGGGGTAAGAAAACATTGTTTAAATATATCGTGAAGCTCTTTATCTACCATTGAATTTGTCATTTTGTCCAACATTGTCTTGTACCTAAAAATATATTCATTGATAGACTCATTAGTTCCTTGCGTGATATTTATAGTTTGTGCATATGCCATATTTTTAGTAATATTTATAGATAAATGTGTTATGAATTTATCTGCTATAGGTTTTAATGCTTTCACTGATTATACAAGTATATCATAAAACCATATCAAATCATATTCCTTTAGGCTTCTTAAAAATAGTTTGGTCAAAATTTAATATTAGAAGTGTAATCAAGACATGGTGCATAGAGAGATTAGAGATGTTTTTAATGATCACCCTTTCCATATTAAAGTGTGAACTTGGGTGATACAAAATTAACTGGTAAAGGGTGAAAATATATCTTAGGTGTAATAGGATTATGAAATTTATATATTTTGAATCAATAGAATGAGTTTATTTGAAGAGTTTTTCTCAATATTTATATCCTTACCTTCCAAATATTGAGTAACTTGGACATGAGTTTGCATAGTATACCCATTAGTATTGAGATTTTATATTTGATAAATTACCAAATGAGATGCAAAAATTACTTGTTTTAATATAAGCATTAAAACTGATAATTGAGTTAAAGTATTGATTGTTCCCATAGAGGATGTAACAATATTTTTTTGATATTTGGGGAACAATGGATTAAAGACATATCTCATGACACCACTATATGTAGGAATAAATGGTGTACTTTAGGTTAAGGAAAATGGAAGTGGTGTTTGATAGGCATATCCAGTAGCCCTAATATTTTTCTCAATAAAGAGCAATGGTTGTTCACTAATGCTTTTAGGTTTTTTATTTTACAATATAGTATTTAGTCTATTTAATGATTTTATAGATTTTCACAAACATGATCTGCAACTATTACAACATATATAACTTTATCTTTATCTAATTTCTTGTGTATATTTTTTTTCATGTCTGTCATGATCTTAATTATTAGATTCATTATCTATGATAACATTTTTAGTATGTTGTTCATTCTCATTATTAGTATAATTTGAGAGGCAAATATCTTGAGACATATTAGGTGGTAAGAGAGGAAGTTAAATATGTTCAACTGGTACACCACTTATTCTATCACTATGCTTAGGGTTCATATAAATTAATTAAATAAAAATATAAATAAGCATTAAAATATTAAACTCTATAAGATTGAAAACCATATGGAAAGCTAGGGATTACATAAGAATCGTATGATGTTAGGTTTAAAAAGTGTTTAACCATTTTTGGAAAGATTTAAAATATAATAGTATTTTCAACTAAGGAGATTACTATTATATAAGTATGTTTATTATATAATTTAGATTCACAATATTTTGATACAATACTGAAGTATGAAAATATGTGAAATATGTAAAATATAATACAAAACACTAATTTTAATGTTTAAACATAAATAATATGTAATATTTATCTTTCTCACTAATGCACAAGAAGATTTGGAAAATTTAGGTGTAGAAGAAGGCATGATGATATTTTGCAAGGATTTCTCAGATTATGAATATCAACTTGATGATCACATGAAAATGATCATCATAATTTGGACACTAATTATGACACTTATATCTTAATTTTGACACTTAAATTTATAATTAAGGACAAGTCCTTTGCTTTAATTTCTACATGTTCATATTAGGGCTCATTTTCAACTTGTAGATTGTTTATTTAGATCATGTGCATAGTTTATAGATATCAGTATGTAACTCAAAACCTATGTATTCCTATTAAGGCCCTAGAAACTACACTTGGGAAAATGTTTCTAAGGAAAATAATATTTTTCTAGTGAAGGAAATTGAAGATGCTAAAGACCCTCAGTAGGGACTTTCCTCCTAATTCTATTCTAGTTCATATTTTTTATTTCATTATAGTACTATAAATTTTTATTTTTTGGGTTCCTCATCCCTATTTATGGCCTATTAAAACTTTTTTACTACACTTTGGTGGTTCTAGGTCTCTTTAACACCTATGTTTTACCTCATCAAATAAAAAAATGTACTCCTATTAAGACATGCCACCTCAAAAAATATGGGTTAGTGGGTTCAAGTGAAGTTTATTTGAACTCAAATACTACTCTATTAATGAGCATTTTCTTTGAATCCAATACTTTGAATAGACCCTTAAACTGATGTAGTTCTCCCCTTTATATGGGATTATGTGTGAAAAATTATGTAATATGTTATATGCAAGTGGATGTAGTGATCTAGTAAATAACTTGACAAATATTGCTCATGTTTCTCTTTGAATCCTGTAGACCTATAAGAATATTGATCTATAAATAATATGAAAATAAGGAAGAATACTAAATTTTTGCAAGATTGATAGGTGATTTTGCTTGGTATAATAAAGATTAGTGATTGAGATGTACTTTATGATAATAAATGGTGTTTCAATTATATTTATACCAAATGTTATTAAATTATCTAATGGGAGGGTTAAAATAATATTATAGGCTGACCTATACATGCCTATAGATATGAAAAATTGACCATTTTCAAGGTTCAGACCTAGTATACTATCATTGATTCTAGTGTCCTAATATGGATGGTAGTATCTTAGAGAATAAGAATTTGTTGAAGGTGCATAACTACCAAAGTAGGATATTAATCATGTTTTAAGTAGACTATGGGCTACTTGTGGTCTGGGTCATCATAATATCAAGTTCAAATTATAGAATACACATTTAGTCATAGTGATATGGTGAATTCAATCCTTGTGGTAGCATATAGGTAATAAACTTACAGTTGTGTTGTATTCAACAAACCCCACCTTAAATTTTTCTTTGAAAAGTGGGGACTCCTTTATTTTTGGGAAATAATGAATATCTTGGAGGAGTATCTATGAGTTTTGAGGGTTTTGATACTTTTAATATACATATAAATTTGGTGCTTTAATGTTGAATCATTTTATGGTATACTTTTCCATTTGGAAATACTTATTCAGACTAACCTATTTATGAAAAGGATGGAAAGAATGGCTTTGTATGATAGGAATATAGATTTATTTTATTTTAAAGTCTTTGTTCTTCATAAAGTTTATTATTTAGAAGATTTTTTTTAAAACTTCTCTTTGGAAAGTTTCTCATCAGTGACTTTATTTGAGAAACATTTGTTTCGGTAAGTTTGGTCTATGGAAGTTTTACTTCTACAACTTAATTTCAAGAAGTTTTCACTTTAGAAAAAATTAATTTGGTAGGTTTTCATTGGAAACTTTATTAATGGTATTTTATCTTTGGTATCTTATTAATTGGTGACTTTTATACCATAGACTTTGTTTCAGAGACTTACTCTTTAGAAAGTTTCTCATAGGCTACTTTAGGAAGCTTTGTTTCAAAAAGTTTCTCTTATAAATTTTTTTTGTTAGAGGATTTGTGTTTTAAATTTCCATTTAGAAAACTTTACTTCAAATAATTTCATTTCATAGAATTTTCATTAGAAGGATTCCTACAACAATTTTACTCATCCATGACATTATTTTGAAAAACTTTATTTCAAAAACTTTCAGACAAAGTCTTTCATGGAAAATATTTCTAAAGGACATCCTACACTTCAGAGTTTTTTGACACAAAATAAAATTTTGAATTATATTGATTGGGATATACAATGACACATGTAAAAATAAGTAATGTTACATAGTAACACCTTGAATGACAAGGCATCTTATGTGGCATGTACATTAGGATAGGGTGGTCAAATTTGAATTGAATGAAAATGACAATCTCATATAACATAATGAGTACTAACACATAAACTAGAAATAAATACAATAAATATATTTACATTAATCCCCTAGTCAACTTCACATCATTCCATCTTTAATCTTGAGTAAACTTTAGCCTTAAGTGATCCCAAAAGCCCTAATGACTATCAGAGTGATTTGCGATTTGTGAGGTTTAGTTTAGTGAATATACGCCATTATCAAAAGATTGAAATATACTATTACTTGACAAAATCACCATGAAATCATCATCTAGGTCTTAAAAAGGTTCCTCAACACCATTCAGGTTCTCAATCAAGGATTATACCAAGTACTTGGATACTATTATGATGCTACTACATTTGATGGAAATTATTCAAATTACTCAATAGTGTGGAAAGTATTAGAAAACATTGATTCATTTGCACTCAAAGAATACATCATAGATAAGTATAAGTAGATAGTGAAGGACCTAATCCTATTCAAATGTCAATCCCTATACTATATAACTATAAATCTAGAGGTTATGTCATGCATAAATCTACTAAGGGGCCTCTTATTTAAAGGGAGAATAATGGATGAAGGATACTTTCACTATGTTAACAACAACATTGTTGTCACATATATATTAGGAGAATCATTTAATAAGTATTTTAACTCACCTTTTTTATATGTTACTTTTTATCTACATACTATTATTACATGGAATAAATACAACAATGTGGAGTGGGAATTATCAAGGTGGCTTCTCTTTGGGGAAAGTTATACTTTGAAAGAACATGCCAAAAGCACCATCCCCATCACCCATTTTAGAATTGGAATTTATGTGGGGATGTCACTACTAAAAAAAATCTTCATCCATGTGAGCATCTATTTTGTACACCTAGAGTGGGTTCCCCTACTAGAATCTCTAAGCACATTGGAGTGAACTTACATACTAGGGAAAGTGATTAGTTCACAGCTCCAAGAATAGATTTTGCATAAGGATAGGAGGATACTGGGTGGAAATTTATACATAATGTATTATCTAATATAATTAATCATGGACATAGTGTATATACACAATGGATTCCTATGGGATCCAAACACACAAGTCATCAAAAATAGGATTTATGATTAATACTCCTTTGTACACATATATTCTTATGTGAGGAATATATTGAAGATTGTTGAGGACATCTATCCTTAGGTTTAGATGGTAATCCACAACTAGCCTTTTCCAATAATTTCCCCTAGCATAGCCTAAACACTTTCCAAAAATGTATGGGACTACTAGATTTATATGGACTACATAGTTATCATGGTGACAGGCCTTAAGGTAGATTCTCTTCAGCTCCCAAAGTTCATTCCAAAAAAAGTAACAGAGTAAGAAATACTATATCTTATATAAAATGGCATATATGAAGAATTAAACAATAATAAGAGGTCCATGTTCTATGGATCCCATATTACCATTAGGAAAATGCAATACATAATTTGTAGATAGTTTAATAAAGATGTGAATGCTAAAAAGGCATATGCATTACCCACCCCTCTTCATAGAGACTGGTATCCTCTTGGCAATGTCCAAAATAATATTCATAAACATAGCCTTGCATACAAACATGAACTAATGGACCATGATTTTTAATTATTAAATGCTAAGGATGATAAAGAGGTCAAGCAAAGGGCCAAAACTATAGGATTGAGTGAGGACATTATAAGAGTAATAATGGAAGATCCAAATCTTACACTTAGAGAAGTAAATTTTAGCATTACACCTCCTAGAAGATGGAGATCCTCTTATTTTTGGAGTGGTATGCCATCATAAGCACTAGAAGGAGAGGGACTAGATCCCCAAATAGTTCAAGATCAACCTCAGGGCCAACAATAATTGGTAGATAAATCACCACTCATTGGAAAATAAGATGAACAAGCTGAGGAAGAAAAAATACCTTCCTCCACATAAATATAAGAAAAACCAATGATCCTAGTTCAAACTTCCATAGTTGAACTAATATAGGTCAAGCAAGAGCTGGTTGAGGAGATAACTCAAGTAAAAGGTAGTGTACAAAGAGTAGAAGCTAGGACTATATGATTGGATTACTATAATAAAGAGGAAATAGTATATTCTTTATCCCCAACACCAAGCATTGCTCCCCTTTATATTTCATCATAGGAAATAATCCCATAGGTAGGCAAAATAATGAAGACCTATCACAAGAAGCCTAAGGGAGACATACCATAGACCCTCCAACATAAGAGGTGGATGAGGAGGAGATATAATAGGAAAAGGTATTAATCCTATAAGCACTTAAGGGAAAGGTAACCATCATAGTTTAAACATATAATAAGGTCCATTTACTCACATCTCCTTTAGGTATTTTCACTTTAATGTCCTTATCAGTAGTTTCTATCACCCTTGATCTAGTTGTGTCCACATTCATTCCTCCATAGGAACTTTATGCAAGTCTACTATTCATATCCCCATCTATGAATCTACCCACAACCACAACACCTACTCTACCCTCCACCACTTTAGTTTTCATCCCTTTAGTTTCCATCCCATTACCATCCACCCCATAAACACTAGCTTTGTCCATTCCACCAATTGCCCAATTTATCACTCCAATTGTATCTCCCTCTACCTAAGTTCACCCTTACCTTCTTCCAATTCATCCACCATAACCACATTATTTACCACCAAGAGGGTACCTAGGAGGCATCCAGTCTTTTTTGTCTATTTAATGCCACAATATGCAACATATATTGGTTAAATATCATATGAGTACACACAAACTAAGCAATAATCTAAAGAACATGCACAAGTGGAAGCTCAATCCTCAGATCCCTCTAAGATATCTCTTTCATATTAGGTTAAGGAATTAGGATCCTCAACCTCTAAGAGGCCCAATATAAAGATAACTAAATTATTAGTACTGAGCTCTTTGTTTGACAAGGCCACAACATCATTACAAAGGGTGAGAAAGAGGAAAATTGAAGACAACATAGAAAGAACATTAATCATGGAGGAGAGGGAAGAATTTTATTATCTCTATAAGAGGTAAAATAGATAAAAGGGTAAGTCCCCATATATTGATGACTTGAAGTCCTACATGGAGACCCATATAGAATCCATATTTACCATACATGAAGGGATTAAAGTGGATAGATAGGAGATGGAGGAAGATTTAGAGATACTCAGAGAGAAATAACAAGTGATTCAAGTTTTCAAAGGAATTAACCAAGATGTGTAGGATGTAACTCTTAGGTTATACAAAATTATTGATTCTATTCATTCTTTGAGAATCATTCTAGCCCTTCATGTCAATAATATAACCAAATTATTCAAAAGCCACAAAGAGGATGATAGTATGTTGAATTTCCTAGTGATATATACTCCTAATAAGGAATTTATCCATTTGGACTTGATTACCCTATTAGAGGCATCTAATTCTTTGAATTTATCATTAATAAGAAAATAGGAGGTCTAAGATTGGTATTATCCTCTGAGACTTTAGTGAATAAATTGGCTAAGCAAGAGAAAGAGGCCAAGTAATTTTTTATAGAATTAGAATTAACTATAATTTGAGATGGTATATGCAAGTTGGTTACTTAGGTTGTATTTTACCAAATAATTAAACAAGCCTCTGATAGATTCAATCAAAGTCTACAAGGTTTGGTATTAAAAGACATTAAGGCCAAACTAAGTGTGGCTAGGAAGAAGGTGATAGAGGTTAAAGTGCTCAGGGTTGGCTTCAAATCCACCAAGGTAGAGTATATCAAACTAATGAAGTAGACTAATAGTGTGATTGGGCCACACCTCCTAGATATGACCTTAATCTAAGCACATGTTAAGTCCTACAAATACTACCAAGACTTGGATTAAAATAATAAAACAACCCAAAAAACACCACATACTAGTTCCAATATACTAAGTCCACCTATATAACAAATAACTATAGCCACATCAGCTCTACCTCATACTATAGTGCCCATAATAACAATAGTTCAAATAGTTAGTGCATCTTCAAGCATAATTCTAGTCATTACATCATCAACCATTAGTAATAATATAGTTATAATGATAGTTTGAGATAAGAAAATCAAGATCCAATGTAGATAAAGGCTAATTTTGTACATTTTTCATGTAACAATCATAATAAAATAGTTAAGTCCTAGTTGCATATATCTTTTAATTAACTTAATTATTTTTGAAGCATGCACACATTGCATGACTGAGATATTTGTAAGACATTGATATGTAACCTAAAATTATCCTATAGTCCTTTTATATGCAACCAAAGTGTTCTAATATTGGAGGATGAGGCAACCCCCTCCCCAAAACCCTCTTTATAAATGGTCAATTTTTTTGATTAAAAATACATGAAGAAATCAAGGATTTGATTATCATGGAACTATGTTTCTTCTTTCTGCTTCCCTTTATTTTTTAATGAATTTCAAGTTCTTTATTTATAATTGATTCAATAGTTCTAATGTTTGCCAATGTTATAAATGAATTTGACTATTTTGTTAATGAATGTTAGTCCTAAATGTGCAATCGATATTGAAGATTGATATGTTTTATTGATTTAGTAGTTCACATAAGTTAAATCTATAATCCAAGGTGTGTATAAGTAACTCATTTGGAATAATAATCTAAGTGTGAGCTAAAACTAACCTAGATAACTTATTAGTCTAAGTTGTAACCTATTATATAAAGGCATGTAATAACAACTTTGATAAGAGAAGCCATTAGTTAAGACCATCAAACATCATATGTTTGACTACCCATAATCAAAACCATATTTGTTCATTAGTATGTAAAAGATGTAAACAACAAACATTGGTTCTTGATATACTTATCCATGAAAGAGATAGACTTATAAATTCCATTTTAGAGATGTATAACCCTCTTTCATGCCTTAACCTTCCCTATCTTTTGAAGTTTATTTGAGATCTACCCACCATATATTAGTCTTCCACCCATCCAATTCACTTAGTGATTTACACTTTTTACTAGGATCCATGCATTTGTCTACAAAATTGGTTAAAAAAACCATAGGCTCAACCTATTGATCCATCACCTAGTTGTTCTAACCACATACTTTTAACCTGTGCCCCAAAGTGGAGCCTAGTTCCTCAAAGATCCCAAAATGTTAGATGTAAACTCATTTAAAACTCTCTAAGGTGTGCATAAAACCCACATAAATAGAAAAAAAATGTTGGCACTAGAAGGAGGGCCACACACATATGTGATTTCTCAATAAATAGAGGACCCATAATTATAGAAACACCTAAGAGATTAATAAGGTCTAGGTCACAAATAAACCTTTTGGTTTCACCATTGTCAAACTCTAGGAGCCCTAAACCCATACCTATCATCCTTGAGTTATGCCAATCTTGAACACTTTCCCCTATAAGAAATGTCTTGCCTATCAATCTTCCTATGGCCCAAACCTCTTTAATTAGATCTCCATTACCATCCTTGGGGACTAATATGACATATAAAAATTATAGAAAAGTATATGCCTACTTTCCCCACCTCAAGTGGGAGGATGGATAAAGAACATATCAATTATTTCAATGTTTCCTTGAGATTAAATAATGTTATCCATGAGGATGTTGCATGTAAACTTTTTACATTTACTCTGTAAGATTTTTCTTATGATTGGTATCTCAATTTACATTAAAATTCCATCACCTCATGAGATGAGTGTCAAAGTACATTCCCTGTGAAATTTAGATAGGTAACTAATCCAAGTCTATTTATCAGATCTTTACTAGCATGAAAAGGGAACCTAAAAACTCCATATGATTATTTAATACAAGATTTCATAAGATGCACACTCGATTAAACACCATGTATAATATAGATGAGAATCTAACACTCAAAATAGACAAGAATGCCTTGGATCATATTATTTTAGTTTTCTTATAAAGAGCTAGTGTTATCAATACACTAGCTTTGGAATTCCAAGAATTTATCAACATATATATGCATCTCAATTCATAGTTTAGCCTACACAATCTAGGAGGTTAGGAATTCAATAATGGACTTCCATCCTTGAATAAAATTCCATGTTTGAATCAAAATGCTCTTGACTTCAATTAAAATTAATTCTACACTATACCTCCCATGATGCAATAAATAATGAATTAAAACTATGATTTTTTGAATAATCATACACAAAAATAATCAACAATAGAATAAACATCAAGTTCACACCAATGTATAAGTCACTCAAGGTTATGATTCTAATAAAGCTAAACTAGATTCAATACAAACAATGGTTCAAAATATGAGCAATGATTTATTGAACATGTGGAATATGATGGACAACACCAATAACCAGAATTGTAATCAAAATTTTTCTTTTTTGAGATACAACAAGCCTTTCAATAGGCCTAATAATAATGTAGACCAATAACAATCCAATAAGATGCTAAATATCAATATCATGGAAATAACTTTGCCCAACTAGTGCAGGGTCCATAATACATCTCAACATGGAAAATTGGACTATATAGAATTCTGTGTAGCCTTCAAAATATTCTAGGCAAAGATGATTAGACAAGATGAAATTATGAATCCTATAGATTTATCTCATGAATATATCCCTTTTAGTTTAGCTATGGTCTTTGATACTTTTGATTCCCCATTACCTAATGAAGATGATAATATCCTAAAGGATAATTATGATTAAGTACAAGCATTCTATCAGTTCAATAAGAATAATTATAATCTGAGGAACAAAAAGTCATTTACTACTTATACTCCTAATAATATGGGTATCCCTTTAAATCCTAAGGATGATAATGATCCTCCTCCCCCTAAAATAAATAATCATCCTCATTACAGAGAGGAATAGAATAAAAGAGGATATAATATTGTTAAGGATATGAAGAAAATCAAGGCCAAAATTACTCTTCATGAACTAGCACAAATCACAGAGTATAAAGAGCTCTTATGTAAGTCCATCATAGGAAAGTTTATTTTACAAAAGTATAAGATATCTAACATAAATGTTATTACAAAATCAAGCCAAAAATTTCCCCTTTCTTGCTAACCATTTAAGCATTTGGAAAGAATTTACATAATTGTCTGGTCGATTTAGGAGCTTCAAAAATAATTGTGTCAAATTCTGTTGGTCAAAAGCTTTGTTTAACACCAAATCCATCCAAGATGACTATGTCATAACAAGATGAAATAGTAGTGCTTGTATTGGGAGAGTTGAATGATGTGAGAATTTAGGTTGCTTCAAAACCTAGAGTACATGACTATTGATATCTTAATAGTGGATATTCTTGAGGGTTATGGGTTGTTATTGAGTAGAGATTGGTCAAAAATTTTGAATGGATATCTTTCCATGGACTTTTCACATATTTAGCTACCTTGGAGACCCATAGCCAACTAGATCAAAATCAACCAGGAACCAAGAATGAAACATCCTATTATGGAATATAATATTTCCAATGGGGAGGTAAGTTATAAATCTCCTATTTTTGGAATTTATACATTTAAAATGAAGCATGAAGTACTAGAAGAAATTCTAGGCCTTTCTTAATTATGGACCCTCCATTTTGATGGAGGTAAATATAATCAAAGATCAGGTGTCAGTATTGAGTTGATCAATCCACAAGGAGAGAAACTATTGGTAGCATATATGATCCAATTCCCATGTACCAATAATAGAGTAGAATATGAAGCCTTGATTCTAGGATTACAGTTTTCCCTCAAGAACAATATGAAAGAATTGTTGGTATAAAGAGATTTTGAACTCATGGTAAACTAGGTTATAAATACATATCAATATAAATTATCATATCTAAAGAAGTATATGTAAATATCCTAAGATTTAATTGAATCATTTAAATCTTTCAACGTAGTATCTATCTTGAGAAAACAAAATGGAGCCACCGATTCACTAGCCACTTAACAGTGAATTTGGCACCCTTAAAAGAGTAAAAAATCTAATAGTTCTCCATTGAATTATTACCATGTCCTTTAGTACCAAAAAACATTGAAATTTTTTAAGTATTTGATGATGAGCATCAAATTATCCAATTTCTAACAAATTTAGTACAATTCAAATCTCAAATAATTAATGATGAACAAATAATCCATAGATGGCATGAATAATTGGATAAAGAAGGTGTTATCTAGCTAAAAGAGAATTGATTCCCATTGGGAATGGTCACCTTGGAAAGGACCTTTGATACATATCCTCATGATCAATCATAGAGGTAGTTGAAGGTTAATGAATCTAAATTCAGCTCATAAAATGTTGGTGATGAAAAAAACACACACTTTGTCAATATTGGCTTAAGATACACACCTACAGAAAGGAAAAGAGTTAAGGAATTGATTATCAGGTATAGATATGTAATTACATGGCTTATGATGACTTAAGTGTCTTCAATCCTAGAGTTATTACCCATATAATTCCAATCAAGTTTGATCATAAACCATTTAGGTAAAGGTAGAGGATGGTTAATCATATCTTAAAATTGCTAATTCAAAAGGAAGTGTAAAAGCTACTGAGTGCTAAGATTTTCTTTCCTATTAGGCATTTGACTTGGGTGTCCAATCTAGTTCCAGTCAGGAAAAAGAGTGGTGAGATTAGAATTTGCATCAGCTTTAAGAATATGAACAAAGCTTTATAAAAATATAATTACCCTTTTCCCTCATTATATGAGGTAATACAAATGGTAAGTGGATTTGAGATTATGTATTTTTTAATGTATTTTTAGGTTATAATCAAGTATTGGTTGAATAAAAATATAGGATTAAAATAACGTTTACTACAAAGTGGGAAACATATGCATATGAGAGAATGTCATTTGGGATAATCAATGTTGGAGTGAATTTTCAAAGAGAAATGGATAATGAATTTTAGGGACTAATAGGGAAGTACATAATCAGATACATGGATGATCTCACTATTTTTTATCAAAATATATATGATCATATCGGCCATCTTCAGTCTATTTTTAAGAGGTGAAATTTGGGGTATCACTCAACCCCAATAAAATTATATTTAGTGTTACCAAAAGAAATATTGTATGCCACATAATCAACAAGGATGGAACCCCCATTGACCCAGACAATAGTTAGGGGATTTCAAAAATAATGTTTTCAAATAGCAAAAACAAGCTCAAATCATTCTTTGGAAAAATAAATTTCATAAGGAAATTTATATTAATATTTGTCAAGATTGTTAGACCATTGAACATGATACTAAAAAAAATTTCCAAAGTGGAGTGGATTCCAAAAGATAAGAGTTACTTCCAAGACATAAATAAGGTTATTTATTAATCCATAGTGTTGGTAAGCCCTAATTTCATCAAACACTTCTTCTTTTATTCATTCACGTCAGAATATACTATTATTGATGTGCTTCCATAGAAAAGGGAATAAAGTGAAAATATTATTATGTTTATGACTACTAACTTGAAATATGTAGAGCTTAATTATTAATTTATTGATAATCAAATATGCACTCTCATCAAGGAAATCAAAAAGTTTAGACACGACATCCTATGGAATAAAACCATTGCCATAATACCTATTGTCATTCAAGAGTATGCCCTTATGAGAAAGTGTGAAATTATTAACTCTTATTGGAACATGAAATATCTCCAAATTTTGAGTGAATTTATAAAGGAGAGAATCTATAGAGAGGGTTTATTCCCTTTATCCTCTCACTAAAACTTATTTTTAAGATACTACCTACTAATTCTGGCAAAGAAAAGGGTATAAAAGATAATGCTTCAAAAGAAACTAAAAGAAAACTAGAAGTTAAAGGTCATGTACCAATTAATTTTTGAGATATTATGCTTGAAATGGAACTCATGTGAGAGGGAAAATTTTATGCACATTAACTACACTTAGGTGAGATTTCTACAATAGTATTTCACAATAAGGACCTCACAAATTCAACTTATGTAAGGAAGAATTGAACTCACATCCAATACATGAAATAAAAATTGTTTTAGACACTTATAATTACCTATATAGTATTAAAAATATCTATTTAATTTATAATAACCAAAAAATAACAAAGGAAAATAAGTATTTCACTAAGCTATATCAATGGCAAACACATACACTTCACTAGAAAAAGCCTGAAAATGAAGGAATTTAACTTCTTATTGCTCTCAAAATGTTAAATCTAATTTTGGAAGACATTAGGAACAATAAAAATAAATAAAAAATTAATCTTAAATTCTATAAAAAAATAATACATATATTAAAAAAGTGATTAGAGACAAAGCAACCCCAAAGTAGGGGACTTCAAACATGGTCCAAGCTCCTCTAAAAGTGATATGTAGCATTTTTCATCTTTTTAAAATTTAATAATTAATATGGTGGAATGTAATATATTGTATCTAATTTTTATTCATATTTTAATACTTTTCATAGTGTTTGGTCAAGATTAGAGCACTTGGAGAGTGTCTAGCTTCTTGTACCAACTCCTAGATTTTAGCCTTGTTGTCTTCTTGAAGAATGAGTCTCCCTCCATGGATGTAGGAATTTAATACCATTAAAGTCCCTAGTTTTAACCTTATTTTTCTCATTAATTATTATTTAACACTTGTCATAAATTTTTTGTAATACTTCTTAAACCTTCTCTTGACTTTGTCTTCGAATGAGGCACTGGAAGGAGATAAAGTCCTATATGGACTTGAAGACCTTTTAAAATATATTTATAATTCATTAAAATACTTTTATTACTTATTAAAAGATTTAATGAGGTGTAACATATCATTAATTATCTTCATAATACCTTATGAATAATTATATGCACTTATTTAGTCTCATATCACCTTAAAGCTCTCATTCCTCACTAGGCATATAAGGTAAAGTTGGATTTTCTTTAAAATTTGATTTAATAATACATATTTACACCATGTAAGGATTATTTATAGAAAACCAGACCTATTATAAATTAATTCAATGCATCAAACACTCAGCAAGACTTGGAACAACACCAAAACCATACTTTTTCCTTGAACTGCTTATAGCTTTTTTTTTGTAAATCTCATTGTCTAAGTGAATATGAAAATGATGGTGATAAAATAATACTTTTAAAGGTACCTTTATCATTTTACATATTGTGACAAATTTTTGTGGCCAAACTCTAAGTGTAGACATGTTTTCTAGCACCTTTTCCTTACCAAATTAGGCCTAATTAGCCCTTTTAGCCCTAGAAGGATAAATCTTACTATTGGGAGCTCACACATGTATTAAACCTAAAAAAATAATTTTATTCACTTTTTCCATGCTCCCACCATGATCTATGTCAAATTTTGTAGTTTAGAACACTATGGAGGTACTAGAACCATGAAATGGCCTTTGGAAGGCTTACCTTTTTGAGGCATTTTCTGACTGGCCCAGAAAGATTGAATAGTTTTGGCATATATGGATGAGTTTTTTTGAAAATTTGAGATTTTAAAGGTAAAAAATTTCCAAATATACCTTTTCCATAAATTGGCATCCTTATACATTCTTTTGAAACCTCATTTTAGCTTAAAAAACAAGAAACGTACAATTTTTGTACTATTCTGTACAAGTGAAGGTAAAAAACAATTTAATTTAGAGGAACCTCTAAGATTATAAAATATTTTTTTAGGTTTTAGGACTAAAATATGGAATATTTTGGGTTTTCCAATACAATCTCTACAAATAGGTCCAAAATAGGGTTTTAGGAGGGTTTTTGATAGTTTTCACTCTTAAGGACGATTCATAAAATTGTGACATCTAACCTATGAAAATATTAAAAAAAATTCAAGTTTAATACCTCATTTAAAATTATATAACTAATTTACATCCCATGATAAACCTCCTTGCAGGTGTGAACATCTTATGTTGGCCGATCTAGCTTTCCTAAGCGTTTTGTACACCCTGTGATGGTCTTAAGCCAAAAAGTGGATTTTTTATAGCTTCATTTGCATGATAAAATATTTAAAAATATTAAAATACCATATTAAAATTTTATATCTCATTTTAATACTCATATAGTGTCAAACATAATAGTATACCCCCAAATGGGTAATAGGCATAGTCTAGGCCTACTTGTGTTTGACTACATACATGTAGGTTTGCAAAATATTCTATGGTTTCAAATGCCTGTGATAATTTTATAATTATTTTTAATTTATAACATAGATATTAAAACTTAATTTGGTCATTTTAAAGCTAACAATAGATGGAAAAGGTTTCAAATCATCATTGTGGTTTATATGCAAGCTTATAAGCTTGACATTGTCACTTCCTTTTCCAAGGTTCTTGGCCATGGCAGCTGACTAGGCCTTTATATGGGTCTATAAAACTTTTAAAACCATATATTATTTAATAAAAAACCCATTATAGGCCCCTGATTATCTATAGACTTCATATGGCATGAGTGTACTTTTGAATCCATTGTGTGATTGTCTTAGACATGCCTTGGTCTGAGACAAAATAGTGGGTATACCCACTATTTGTCTATACAAAATGAGCCCATATTAATATTTATTATGTCATGATATAAATTTAAACAAATTTTTTATTCCTATTTATTATTTTAAGGGTCTCAAAACACCATTTTGGTCAAAATTAACCCCAAAACTATCTATTGATTATATTTGGGTAAGAAACCTCTAAGTATACTCCATTTGTAATTATATCATGAGGTATTGGTGACCATGGAGAGGTTTATTTTTTTATAGGTCACAATTATGTTCATATTATTGTTATTTTATGCCTCTTTTCCTTGCATATCTTGTATTCTACCATCTAAGTCTATCTAGGGTTCTTGGCTCATAGTGCAAATCTGACCCTAGACATCTACAAGCATGATCCTTGAATATCTTCCATGTCCAAGCCCATTAAATAGTATGAGTACACCTTCATTTGTTTCTCCTAGGCCTAGACACATTTATTATTCCTCTATTTTAACTCACTTGGCATTGCCTTTGCATATAATGCCCTCTTAGGGATAATTGATAAAAATATGCCTGAAACCCTATGTATACCCTTTCTCATTATATATTAATTGGTGATGAGATTAAAGTGACACCCATAACTCACCTATGTTTAATAAATATTACTAAATGAGACTCTATTATGAATACTTTCAACTTGGATTGGCCTTTGAATCATTGAAACAACATTTAAATTGCATTCTCAAGTTTGTTATACTTAGCCTATAAATGTATATCCTACATTCTTGATTGAGTAGAGGTAATAAACCATCCTTTTTTGAGTGTCTTGTATGTCTTTTGATAGTAATACTATATTAATAATGGCCCTTGTAGATTCAACCTTCTCACCAACTATCTCAATAGTGACCTCAATTATGCAACTTAGTTTTTTTGCTCCCACATCTTGACTGTAGGTGGACATAGTGATACTACATGTGAAGTCTAAAATAGTGTTTTTAATTGAAATTCACCATATAGAACTCTTAAATATAATATAATAACGTGAATTACCTTACCTCATAGTCTCTTTTCCTTAATCATTATTGACCTATCTCTTTGATAACCATCCTCTTATGGCACAATCATGTTTTAGGAAGAAACACAACTATATGTGTCACTTTTTAGACTCAGTTTAAGTTTTTAATCCACTAGATAACCCTATTTTATTTAATTCATTCTTCACTTAATGCCTTCATGGTCCTTGGGAGAGTTTATGGTGTTTCATAGCTAAATCTTCTTATCATCTTTTACCCTTCAAGTAGGGTTTTGGTCTAAAGATCCTCTCTTAGGATAGGATTGTATGTGATTTTTATTAGAATTTCCTTGATTTAGTGTCAAGATATTATTAATATAGGTTTTAGGTCTCTTATAATGTTATCAACATATTGGATTACAAGAAACATCTCACAATCTCATTAATCACACCCTTTGCAACAAATTATTTCATATGCTAAGAATAGACTAATCAAGGTGGCTATAGGTTAAGACCTCTTGTATGGAAAAAGGATGCATATAAAAAAAAATACACTAATCATTATAATAAACTCCTATATTTTTTTCACTCACCCTCCTACCATTTTCTTCAATTTCATCAACTCTTACTAATGGAAGATTATATCCTGCTTTTTGTATGTTGACTGTAGGCATTCCTACATATGAGGATATTATTGTAGGTGTTATTTTATATTTCATTAATTATTTAGTTAGTTTAAGGTCTCATATGAAATCGTTAGGTCATTTGGTGGCATTATCTCTTAGAATCCCATAAAGAACTTCATAGTCCCATTAACATGCCCTTTATCCTAAATCTGATCACATGTCAAGGATTGTTAGTCACGGTGTTGTAGGTGTGTATTCTACTTATATAGGACAATGAGGTGATAGATACAATATTAAGTTAACCATTGATTTATTTCAACCATCTTATCATTTACTTTTTGTATGTTGACTGTAGGCATTCTTACATACTAGGATATTATTGTAGGTGTTATTTTCTGTGTCATGCCTTATTTAGGGAGTTTAAGGTCTCATATGAAAGTGTTAGGTCATTTGGTGTCATTATCTCTAGGAATACCATAATGAAATTCATATTTCCATTAACATGTCCTATATCCTAGATCTAATCACATGTCAAAGATTGTTAGTCAAGGTGTTTTAGGTATGTATTCTACTTATATAGGATAACAAGGTGATAGATACAAGAGTAAGTTAACCATTGATGTGTTTCAATAATCTTATCATGTAATTAATCCCTCTAACAATCCAATTTTGGCTTAATAATATCACTTGATCACTTATCAATACTCCAACTATCAAGAACATCCTTTGGTTCCCCCTATACAAACTATGACAATCCAAATGTATTCACTAAGCTTGATGTCCTTGTGGGGTTAACATTGCATTAGGTCTTCATTTGAGTCAATAAAAAATTACACCTTATTTACCACATACCTACCCTTTAATTACCTCCATTATGTCTTTTGAATAATTCTTAGAACTATACTATAAGTGTCCTTTTAGACTATAGGTCTTAATTTGTAAACATTAATCAGGGCCTAAGACCAGTATGAATCCAAAACTTTCATGATATTGTGACTTATAAATATTACCAAGAATAAAAAGGATCATTTATTATGATTTATAATTTATAGGGAGGATTGGTGGGGGAAGAAGTATATAAGTGGAGTGATAAGGATGTGAGAATAAGAAAATAGAGGATAACACTATGAAATGACAGAGAATGGATTATGAAGTGACGGTGGATGAAATATGACCTAAACTGGATGATAAGACCCTCTCTTAGACCAACCATCTATACCTTGGGAAACCTTAGACAACTCATAAGACAAAATGAAGTTTTGAGACCATAATTATATCATATATGACCTGAAAATGAAACCTTAAAAACATAGAATACCTTAATATTCACTAGAAAACCTTAAACTTTGCAAAAATGTAAATGTGACTGCTATTAGGCACTAGGCCTTGAAACTTTTATTTTCATGTTTACATCCAATTTGGTTTATATATAAATTTAATTGGTGAATTAATTCACCTAGTTTACATCATGTTTTCAACCATGCAGACCTCTTATACCCCTTTAAACACCTTGAATTTGATGATAGTAGTGATGATTTTTACAAGTGCTAATTTTAGACTAAGTTTTAATGTTCTCATATAATTTTAGGCCATAAAATGCCTCTTTATCACTATAAACCTATTTTTAGGATGATATTTGAGTGATTGGTAAAATTACACCTTAAACAAGTGTGTTGGAGCCTTGACTTGGATGATATAGTGACCTTGGTTGGAGTTAAGATTCCTTTCAAATAGTCCAACTATCATATTGAATTCTTGGAGTTACATGAAGGGTGTTAATTAGAATAAAGTGACATGAAGAGGTTTTTTAAATCATCTAATATCCACAATACCTTGGATGATTCATGTATGTATCTCTAATACCCCCTCGCCATTGAATCTATACCTCTAGTCTATGCTCAATATGAACTTGACTGAGTTCTTGGTTAGGTGAGTAGGAGTCCTTTTGTTTAAATTTGTCTTCATTAAGCCTCCCTTTCTTGAATAATTGTATGGAATTTAAAAACCTTATATAGGAAGTGGCATCAAACCATATTTTGGAGATGATCAAGCCCCTTAATTTAGTAAAATCCCTATTTATGGTGACTAATACTATGAGACTACAGACTGTATTCATGGAGATTTAAGGAGGTGTTTATGTTTAGTGATGAATGGACTGATTATTTTTATGGGAAAGGGATACAAGAATGAGGCAAATGGACCAATAAAACTCTTCAAATATCATCAACCTTTTCACCTAAGTGCACTAAAATCATGTAGCTTTAAGGAACTCAACTCAAATTATCTCAAAGGATACATTATCATAATGGAGATATATGAATCCTTGATTAGATGAATGAGGTGTGAAATTCATCATATATTTATTTCATAACATCTAAATATGAATTCATTTGACTAACAATTCATTATCTGCTCTAAAATTGACCCAATAGACCATTCAGAAAGATAGAGAAGGAAACATAGTTTTATAATATAAAATCCTTATTAAATTAGTTATAATATGAGACAAATATTAAAATGAGACTCCTTAACCTTAAAATAATCCCTCAAAACCATTTATATCCATTGTTTTCTAAGCTTGAGAAATAGGTCCAAGAATAGACCCCTCTCAGATGCATAGGCTATAGTGACCTACTATCACTATTAGCAATTGTTCATAAAGATGAGGGAAAAAATTTCACTAATTTTAAGCTTACCCAAACCCATAATAATTTCCAAAGTTTTATATCCTAACTATCTCTCTCATCTTTTTGTACTGAGCATTTGACTTCGCTTCTAGAGCTTTGAAGAAGGTCAATATAGGAGCAAAGTTAGTTTTTAGCATATTTCACCCAAAACTTCCTCAAAAAAATTAATAGGACCATTTTGGGACCCAATTAAGATTTTAATATTATTTTATCACAAAAATCCTCTAAAAACCAAAATAAATGCCTCAAAAGGCCTATTTTTGCACTCAAAAGGCTATTTTCACCAAGGAGCTCTAATTGAAATGCTATAAAATGTATTCTTTAGTATTTTATTTTTTTTTGAGGGAAATAAAATGTAATTAATATTTTTCCTGATCATATACCATTGAAACCTTACAAAACCTTCTCTAGAGGTAACAAAATGGTCAAAATTACATAGAAATGAGTCATAAAGTTAGTCCAAAATATGATCAACCTAATTATCCATATGTTAGGAAGATAATGACCTTGACACATCTTATGAAACTCACCAAGACACTCTATACTATTCTCACCACTGAAAATGGATCAAAAAGGCAAAGAAATGATGAGACAAGCACAAGACAAATGAAGGACAAGACCTTAATTCACCTAAACAACCTTAACACTTGTTAATAATATCTTATAAAAATCAATTTAAGGACTCTTTATGACCAAATTACTAAAAATATAAGACAAACTATCATGGTTCAAAGTTATGAATGGTAGGGGTGACATTTTGACCTATGAGGTCAAAATTATCAACATTTTGGTGACTCAACTAGGAAGCATGCCTACTATGCTTGAGAACCATACCATTTACATGAGTTTTGGAATCATAAAATAATGAAAAATATTATTCGTGACTATAAATAACCTTTTGGCTTGAAATAAGACAACTCCTTCATCCAAATGAAGGAAGGAAACACATAAAATAGGGAAGCTAACTAACAAAGCAAATATGAAAATAATGCACTTATTTGAGATAAAACATAAACAAACTAATCTAAATAACCATGAAAAATCATGATCTACTTAGATGAAAATGTAAATTCATGAAATCACTCATTGTAAAATATGGTACAAGTTGTCAAGCAAGATGTTTATTGAACATGACCTTTGATGAGCTACTCTTCTTGTTAACTAATCTCTTAACATCTCCTCAAGCGAGTCATCAACAACAAACCAATCACCAACAAAGAAAAACTTATCTTTTACTTTTGTATCTTTATTATAATTATTACCATCTAAAACCTCATCAAGTGATACCTCATCTATACATTGTCCTTGAGTCTTTATCGCATCTTGAGTGTCTTTATTTTTCTTTCCATCTACCACAATTTCATCAAGCTCTTCAATGAGATTTGAATATTCATACCAATTTGTATCATGGTATTGAATGAGTGACTCTTTATCAAACTTATCATAAACATGCTCTCTAATGGGAAACATATCGCTATAAAGCTCTTCAATCCCTTATAAAGATTTCAGGTATAACTACCAATCATCCTCTTGATCCTCATTTTGATCATTCTTAATAAGATTAGTCTAAAAGGTATCTTGATCCTTCTCAATATAATATATCTCTAACTCATTTATGAATTAAATTTTCACCAATTACTCATGCAGTTATTCCACATCAAGATCAACCTTCTCATGCACACTTAGGATATCTTATTCAATATCAGCTACAACCTCATTTTCAACTCATACCTCAAGTGAAGTATCAATTATAAAATCATCCTCATACACACTTGAATCATCTTCTTCACATTATACAAGAACTTGGATTGTATTTGAAACCTCATTCTATATCCTCCATAGAATAGGCTCCTCTTGAAGAAGAGAGATGGTGGGAGGGTGATGAAATTCATTTTTTTGAGAAGGAATATGAAGCATAGAATGTTTACCATGATCATATTTTGGGATCTTTATGGAAATGTAATCATATAGGGAGTCTTAGGAGAGGAGGGAAAGAGAAACTATTAAATACATCTACATTATGCTCCTTCCACTTGGCCATCACCTCATCAAATTCTGAAACCTCTTTGTCCTCATGGCCAACATGAACTTGAGGTACAAGTAAAGGAGAAGTGGAATTACAACAAGGTTTAGTTTCTTTAATAGGCTCATGAATAAACTCTTAAAGACAACTAGTAATCTCCCTTGGCTAAAACTGAGCTTGGTTAAGAACTTCATCAAAATAAGAAACACAATAAGATTGGTAAGGAATACAAGAGGGTTCTTGAGAAAATTGGTTCAACTCAATTTGCTACCTCTACCAAACCTCCATATTCTCTAATACAAGATTTCAAAACTCATTCCTCTCCTCTAGATCATTAGATACATTTTGAAACAACATATTCACTTCCTCATATTGAGAGTTTGAACAAAATTTTATTGCATATGCTAGTATTTTGAGCTCTATCTCATCCATTCTTTCTTGAAAACAAGGCTACTCATATGCAATATTATATCCATATGGGAAAGGTGAAATCTGGTCATGAGACTGATATGATTCACAAACAAGGTAATATTCATGCTCTTAATAATAAGGATCATGAGAAACTTGATAAGGCTCATCATAGATTTGATAAAACTCCTGGTAAGGATGATTAGGCTCATATAGATCATGACAAGGCTAGTATAATGCATCATAGGGTTAATAAGGAAGTATAACGTAGTTTTCCTCATATATAGCTATGAAAACAACATCAAGATAGTGTAATAAAAATATAATTACTTACAAAATATGCCTATATTGTTATAATCAATTACTTGAGCTTGAAATAACCAAATTATTCATGAATAATATTGATACAACTATAATTTCATTAAGTCCAACTCTAATGGGTCCCACTGAGCATGCCAAAAATTGTTGTCAATTAGGAGTGTGCCCTTGTGAGAAAGTGTGAAATTCCTCACTCCTATTATAATATGGAATCTCTCAAAAGTATTAGTGACTTCATAAGGTATATAATCTCTAGAGAGGTTTGGTTCCCTTGGTGCTCTCACTAAAATTTATTTTTAAGCTACTACCTACTAATTTTGGCAAAGAAATGGGTGCAAAAGAAAATGCTTACAATAAAACTAAAATAAAATTGGAAAAAAAAGGTGATGCATCAATTATTTAATGATATCATATGCTTTCAATGACACTTATGTGAGAGGTAAAAGATTGCACACATTCACTACACTCGAGTGAGATTTTTACAATAAAATTTCACAATAAGGACCTAACAAATTAAACTTATGCAAGGAAGGACTAAAATCACATCCAATACATGAAATAAAACTTATTTTAGACACTTATAAATACTTTTATAACATCAAAAATCTCTCTTTAATGTACAATAACAAATTAAAATAAGTATTTCACTAAGCTAAATCAATGGCAAACACATACAATTCACTAGAAAAATCATTAAAATGGAGGAATTTAGATTCTTATTTCTCTCAAAAGGTTCATAATTTTTTTGGAAGAATTTAGGCACAATAAAAAAATAAAATATTCCTCTTAAATTCTATAAAAAAATAGTACATATAGTAAAACAAGCTATTGGTGATAAAGCAACCCCAAAGTAGGGGACTTCAAACTTACTCCAAGCTCCTCTAAAAGTGGTATATAGGATTTTTCATCTTCTCAAACTTTAATACTTAATAGGGTAGAGTTTAATAGAGGTTCCCCAATTTTTATGGGGATTTTAATACTTACCATAATGTTTGGTCAAGCTTCAAGCACTTGGAGAGTGCATAGATTCTTGCACCAACTCCTAGATTTTAGCTTTGTTGTCTTCTTGAAGAATGAGTCCCCCTCCATGGATGTATGCCTTTAAGACCATTAAATTACATGTTTTAACCCTTATTTTTATCATTAATCATGCTTGAACACTTTGCATAAGTTTATTGTAATACTTATTCAACCTTCTCTTGACTTTGTCTTCAAATGAGGCGTTAGGAGTTATAGTATTATTTGGACTTGAATACCCTTTAAAATATATTTATCCTTAATTGAAATAATTTTATGACTTATTAAAATATTTAATTTAGTGTAAAATATCATTCATTATCTCCATAAGATCTTATGAAGAGTTATATGCACTTATTTAGTCTCATATCTCCTTAAAGCTCTCATTCCTCACTAGGCATAGAAGGTAAAGTTGGATTTTCCTAATAAAATTTGGTTTAATATTACATATATCCACCATGTAATGATTATTAATATCACACAAAAACATGTGATAAGTAAATTAAATACATCAAACACTCAAAAAGACCTGGAATAACACAAAAACCATGATTTTTCCTTAAACACCTTGTAGCCTTTTTTTTTGCAAATCTCCTTATCTGAGTGAATGTGGCTATTATGGTGAGAAAATAAGAATTTTCACAAGTAACCTTTATCCTCTTAAATTTATTAACAAAATTTTGGGGCAAAATCAAAGTTTGGACATGTTTTCTAGCATCTTTTCCTTGACAAATTAGGCTTAATTAGTCGTTTTAGCCCTAGAAGGAGAAATCTTGCTACTAGGAGCTCACACATGTATGAAACATAAAAAATAATTTTATTAACTTTTACCATGATTCCACCATGATCCATGTCAAATTTGGTGGTCTATAACATTGTGGAGGTACTAAAACCATGAAATGGCCTTTGGAAGGTTTGCCATTTTGAGGCATTTTCAAACTCGCCCAAAAGGATTAAATGGTTTAAGAATATATGGTTTATTTTTTTAATTATTTTTTGATATTTTAAAGGTTATAAAAATTCCAAAGGTACCTTATCCATCAATTTTCATCCTTCTACACTCTTTGGAACCCTCATTTTAACTCAAAAACAAGAAAAAGTATAGTTTTTGTACTATTCTATAAAAGTGAATGTACAAAAAAATTCATGTAGATCTCCTTATAAGAGTATAAAAAATTTATGGTAGGTTTTACGAATCAAATATGGCATTTGGTATGGTTTCCAACTCAATCTCTACAAATACGTCCAAAATGAGGTTTTAAGAGGGTTTTTGATAGTTTTCACCCTTAAGGATAATTCATAAAATTATGATGTATAACCTATGAAAAAAATTCAAAAAATTCAAGTTCAAGACCTCTTTTAACATCCCATAAATCAATTAGGTCCCATTTTAAACATCCTTGCTAGTGTGAGCATCTCAAGCTGGCCTATCAAGCTTTCATAGGCATTTTATGCACCCTATGATGGTCTTAAGCCAAAAATTGGAATTATTTTAGATTCCTTTGAATTATAAGGTATTGATCACATAAAAATACCCTATGAAAATTTTATAACTCTTTTTAATGCTCATATAATGTCAAAAGTAATAGTAGACCCCCAAATGGGCAATAGGCATAGTCTAGGCCTAATTGAGTTTGACTACATACATGTAGGTTTGGGTAATATTTCATGGTTTCAAACCAATTTGAGACTTATATAATTATTTTTTATGTTTAACACAACTATTCAAACTTCATTTGGTCACTATAAATCTAACAATAGCTTGAAAAGGTCTCAAATCATCATTGTGGTCTATATGCAAGCTTAGAGACTTAACTATGTCACCTCCTTTTCCAAGTTTATTGGCCATAGTATATGACTATAAATTCAGAGGGGTCTATAAAGCTTTCACAAAAATATATAATTTAGTCAAAAAACCCTACTAGGTCCCTAATTATATATAGACTTCATATGGTATGAGTGTACCTTTGAATCCATTGTGTGATTATCTTAGATTCACCTTGGTCTAAGATAAAATAGTGGGTATACCCACTATTTTTCCAAACAAAATGATAACATGGGCCTCTTCATTAGGTCATGATAGAAAATTATATCGATTTTGGGGTCTTATCTATGCTTGGAAGGGTTTCAAAACACCATTTTGGTCAAAACTAATCCTAAAACTACTTATTAATTATGTTTGGGTAAGAAACCTCTGAGTATAATTCATTTGGAATTGTCCCTTAAGGTATTGCTAACCATGGAGAGGTTTATGTTATTCCCAATGTCATAATTATGCTCAGATCATGGTTATTTTATGCCTCTTTTCCTTTCATATCATGTATTCTACCATCTAAGCCTGTCTAGGGTTCTTGGCTCACAATGTAAATCTGACCCTAGACATCTAAAAATATGATCCTTGAATCTCTTCCATGTCCAATCTCATTTAATAGTCTAAGGACACATTAATTAGTTTCTCCTAGGCCTAAACACATTGATTTTTTCTCTATTATAACTCACTTGGCATTGCCTTTGCATATAATTCCCTCTTAGGCCTAATTGATAGAGTTCTGCCTGAAACCCTATGTATACCCCTTGTCATTATACCTTGATTGGTGATGGGATTCAAGTGATACCCATGAATCACATGATTTCAATACCTATTATTAAAGGAGACTCAAATATGAAGACTTTCAACTTGAATTGGCCTCTAAACCATTGAAACAACATTTAAATTGCATTCTCAAGTATGTTATTCTTAGATTGTAGATGTATATGATGTGTTCTTGACTGATTATAGGCTATAAACTATCCTATTATGAGTGTCTTGGATATCTTTTTATATTAATCCTACCTTAATACTGGCCTTGTAAATTCAACCTTCCCACCAACTTTCTCAATAATGACCTCAACTTTGCCACTTAACTTTCTTGCTCCCACATCTTGACTATAGGTGGACATAATGCTACTGTAGGTGAAGTCTAGGAGAGTTTTTTTTATGGCTAGGCACCCTCTAGGAATCTATAATATACTGTAATACCATGAATAAAATTTTATCATAATCTCTTTTCTTTGATCATTACTGACCTATCTCATTAAGAACCATCATCTTATGGCATAATCATGTTTTGGGAAGAAACATAGTTGTAGGTATCAATTTTAGACTAAGTTTGAGTTGTTTATCCATTGCATAACCTATTTAATTTACTTCAATATTCACTTAATGTCTGCATGGTGTTGGATTGCTAATTATTCTTATCATCTTTTACCCTTCAAGTAGGGTTTTGGTGTAAAAATCCTCTCTTAGGCTAGGACTATTTATGATTTTTATTAGTCTATCCTTGAGTGAGTGTCAAGGTCTTCTACATAGAGGTTTTAGGTCTCCTATAATGTCAAAAACATCTTGGATTACAAGAAACATCTCACATCTTATGAAGCACAACCTCTACAACAAATTCTTTCATATTCCAAGAATAGACTAATCAAGGTGGCTATAGGTTATAACCTATTGTACAAACAAGGGTTGTATATATGATGTGAAGGAAAAGACACTACACATGATAATTAACTCTTGTATTTTTTTTCACTCACCCTCTTACCATTTGATTCAAGTTCATCAAATCTTAATAATATAAGATTATTTCCTAATTTTTTTGGTATTGTTTTCACTTGGATTTGCACCCTTTGAGGAGATGTATCATCTCTTCTGATCCAAGGAGCATAATTGAAACACCTATAGGTTATGAGTAGCCTAGGAATGAGGTGAATCTCTAGATAGGGATGGATCCCTTGATTTACCACTTTTGAATCACTACTACACCTATGATTTCAAAGGAAAATGGAGAGAAAACTGAAAGTAAAATATCCTAAAAGTAGTGATACACCAGATTGATTGATTACTACCAACCATTTTCATGTCACACATGAGACCAAGAGACTAACTAAACATACACTTCTCTAATATGAATCTTATCACATCAATATTTCATTATGAGATTGTGATAATTTTTTAGGCTAGGAGGACTAGACAAGAGGCTTAGAATGGAACTATTTTAATATACTAACTCACTCAACCTTGACACTTCATAGAACACTTCACATGGCCTACAAGAAGAATCTTTCAAGCTACAAATAGGTGTGAATGAGACAATAATGCTAAGGAAACAATATTCATCACTAAGTAAGACCAATAATTTATGTGAACACACTATGAATAGTCATATAAGAGGTAAAATTAGTTGTCTTCATTGATAAATGATATGAAAATGAGTAGGGCTTGCCATACTTAGGTGGATCATATCTTACAAATGCCAAAATGGATAGTTCTTATAGAACTTAATAGAGAGAAGAGAATAATTAAGTCCAAATCTCATAAGGAAACTTGTCATGCTGAGATAATGAGTTACATGTGCATGAGAAGGGAATTTGAAACTGATCATGCAAAATCATAAAGCATAAGTGTCACCTCAAGTCATGAAACTCATTAAATGTGGCATAGGAGTTCTCATTTTGCACAATAAAATTGCCTTCATCATTCATCCCTATTTGAACTTCCCAAAACTAACTAGGGATATGTATAATGATTGGAATGAGAGGGAAGGATTTTAAACATTATTTTACATTCATTTTTTTAATTATTAATCACTTAAAATCTTCTATAAGTGAGCCATCACTACCTATAGTCAAAGAAACTCCTTTTTCAGTCACCCCTCACACTTGGTCTCAAAATTGGCTTTAGCTTCCCATGAAAATCCATACAAGGAAGTGGATGAAAATTTTAAAGAACTTCTATGACCTTAGAGGCATCATTCACACCTTAAAAATACTCCCACTTTAATTTTACACCCTTTTCACTATCATGCTCACTATGCCAATTCTGAGTGGCTGAGATGAGAGCTTTGGTAGGCACTGTTGTCACTTAATTTTGCATCCTAGAAGAGGGTGTTAAATCCTCCTCTAAATTTGGGAAAAATGGGAATATTTATAGGTATTTGGGTGTACCTATTATGTAAATGAGCATATATATTTAAAGTGTTAGCTCCCTGAATATATCTTTGCAAAGCTTATCACCTAAACTAGTATTTACCTATAGAGGAAAGAGTTAGAAACAACCTGAATTGAACCTAGTCTATTGAGGTGATACACCAAGATTGTCTCCACATGACCATCATATTCCAAGAACTATGTAAAAATGCATACAAACTAGTCTCAAAGTCCTACAAGGTTCTAACATGAGTATTTCAATATAGAGGTGAGATATGTGAAATAACACAAGGCAAATGAACTAAAAGGCAAGTTGCACATTCCTAGGACAATTATACACTTAAAAGAGTTTGAAAAATTTGACTGAACTCTATATGACCTATTATACTAGAAAATATTTCTCAGATATTAAAGGATAAAGGAAATAAGGATAGAATATTATCAGTTCTTATCATTATAAATCACTTACACACTTAGACAATTGTTTGAGAACTTAGAAATAAACTTGCATTAATATTCAAAGGAAGAATATGACATTAGTCCAATATGTATTTGTCTTACATGAATGTGGTATATCTTAAAAATCCAAAATGTTTACTACTTATAGAATTTCTAAGAGAGAAGAAAAGAAAGAAGTTCAAGGGTCACTAGAACACATGTCTAGGCATGAGAACCAGTTACGTTCTAGGTGAAACTGAGTGTGAAATAGATAATGAATTACTTACAATAAAAATTTACATGTAAAACATGAAAATTTCCTTTGAAAATAGTGCAATGATTCTTCCACCAACCCTTTTGAAACTATTTCCATCATGGACCATCCTTTGAGCATTTAAAACTGAATCAGGAGAGTCAACACATAAGCACTATTTAAGCAAGTTAAAACATGCTATGATAGTTATAATATGATCTCCTAAATTATATATATCTTATAGAAACCTATGTTCAACATATATAATCATTTTTTGATTTATTTGACTTTAATTTTTACATTTGGTAGTCATTATTCATCTTGAACATTAACTAGGCTTTCATGGTGGCATATGAGTTCAAAGAGCTTACTTCACTACAAGATCCTTGGTCTTACATATTTGCTCATGTGGTATTACCTTTCCACACTATTCATTCATTTTTAAAATATGTCTATGATATTAACTTAATCTAATCAAAAATGACTCTTTGGTTCAACATTTATTTATCAAAGCTGACTTAGACAAATCACATTTGTTCTTATTGGTTTTGTAGATCCTCACTGTCGGATCTTGACTCTTTGGCCTCCTTTACACCATTGGATTTATAGATCCTAGTTATTTCATGCCTTTAAATATCTAGATATGAACATTATTTACCTTGACTTGGTTATTAAACTTTGACACTTTGACGTAATCTCATTGCTTCTTACATCTTTGGATCACTTTCATTCTGTCGATCTTCCTAGACTTGCTCGATCTTTAACTTGTCACTGTTTCGATAAACCTTAAGAACTTTATATATTTTGAGTCCATTAACTCCATTGGATATCCTTTACATGCTTTAGTGTGATAAATTATATCTTTTAACAAGCTTAATCATTAACTCTAACAAGCTTACACTCATTGGGCCTCTATTTGATAAGCTCAAAAATGTGACACTTGTCACTTGTGTGCTCACTTTACTATCCCTTTGACAATTTAACTTCATCGCAATCCATTGTATTGATATATACTATTGAGCATGATTTATTAGATCTAATTTGGTTTGAAAACTAATGGATATTTACTAGGTCTTAAAATTAACATCCACATGACTATCTTATACTTTTTGACTAAATTTTAAGGCTTGGACCTTAAAGCAAAAGAATTGTGGGAGCACTAAATTTGTTGGAGATGTTAATTATGTCAAGAGAAACAAACCCTTTTTATCCACCAGTCATGTAAGGATTCTTTATTGACATACTAAATGCATAGGTTGGCTATTCCACTTACTCTTGTATGATGTTTTGGTGACGATCAAGCTTACATGACTATGGGAAACCTAGTAGAAATGCATGGAAGCCCAAATTTACACATGGATAAATAAATTTGTGCTTTGGTAAAGGAAATTAGACTTGGCACATATCAACTTGGAACCAAGGTGAACAAACACATGTGGTTACCTTACTCTACAGCTATCACACATTTTAGGTCTGGCCTCAGTAAACTACCCACTTGTATTTTTTGCCACTAGACCCAAAATGTCAAGATGAATACAATGAAGGACTAGATGAACTCCTTGCATTCCTACACTTGTTCCAAGAACCTTTTACATCCCATGAGGGATATGAAACATTATTTATATCATTATAAAAGGCCCCTACATATAATTTTGGCTATAGGGGGTTGACCCATTTTGGCCTATGGGGAAAAATGGTCAACATTATTAGTGATTTCTTAGGGGCTGCATGCTTATCTATGCAAAAATGAACCTAGACCAATTGCCTCATCCTATCCATTGGGATAAAAGGTCACATGTACAAATAATCGACATACAAATTCCTTTAACAACACACAATAACAAAAAATAACAAGGACAAAATACAAAGCAAAATCAAACATATGTTCAACTAGAATACTTAGGGAACACTACACACACAACTAAAACAAAACACACACCTAATCTACTATTTATAGGATATAAATTTACTACTCAATAGCAATGTTTCAAATGTATCCCACTCATAAAGATATGAAACTCTTTTCCATTCATATTTATTATCTAGAAAGAGTTACTTTGCTTGCACTTGATGATGACATATGGTCCACTCCATAGGGTATCAAATTTTGTATGTATTCCTAGTTTTTCTCTATTTTCATCTCACTTCAATAATATGTTACCTTATTAAAATGATTTTGGAGTTTCCCTCTTGTCAAAATACTTCTTCATCAGTACTTAGTGATGCTCCAAAGCTTGATGAGCCTTATCTCTTATCTCTTGTAACTCCATTAATTCTATCAATCTCACTTCCATTAGAGTATTCTCAATCAAATCTAGTTGGTGTACTAACTCTAAGGTAGGCAACTCTTGAGAAATAGATAACCTAGCTTCTCTCCCATAGATAAGCATAAAAGGAGAATTCCCTATTGACCTCTTGGGATTTATCTTATCATCCCATAAGGTTGTCTTCAATTTGGTGTTCCAAGCCTTCTAGTTATGCTCCAAGATTCTATTGATGATTTTGATTAGGTTCTTGTTAGTAGATTTAGATAACCCATTACCTTGAGGGTAATAGTTGGATGAAGTGCTTAAAAATATTCCATTACTATTTTCCCAATCATCTATCTTAGCACCCATAAAAGAAAGAGAATCACTTAAAATAATAGTAGTAGTTCCAAACCTTGTTATGATGCTCTTATAAAACTCCAAGATATCATTCCCATTATCTTCCTTCAATGCTACTTCCTCCACCCATCTTGTAAAATAATTAGTTTTTATTAGTATCCATTTATGACCAACACTTGATGTGGGGATTATCATACCAATGAAATTAAGACCCCATTACATGAAAGGTTGACCAACATTGATAGGATTCAAAGGGAGAGTTACAAACTTCTACTTTACTATAATGAAATCACATAATGCACACTTTCTCACCCAAGCATGGAAGTCATTGAAGAGGCTAGGCCAATAATAACCTACTCTCATGATCTTAGAAGTTGTATTTCTTGGGAATAAATTACCTCCTATTGTCCCATCATGAAACTTTTCCTGTAACACTCCAAATTGATCATTATCAATGCATCACAATAACACACCATTAATGTCTCTTTTAAAAATGACACCATACATAAGACAAAAGGGAATGAATTTAAATTCAAAATATATTCTTTGTGATCTACTGATATTATTAAGATACTCACCATTTTAAATAAATATGATCACATCTTGTGTCCAACTCTGTACATGCAAAGAACCAGTTGGTTGGGGACAATCATGATTGACTTAAACCTCTTATTTTGACTCATGAAAATTTGAAATTAACTATTCACAAAGACCTTTCCCTTTTACCAACTTTATTACTTTGATATCAACATCATATTATATTGCCTTAGTGATCCATCCTACTCTCTTCTCACTAAGGTCTTTACTCAAAAGGAACTCTTTAGTACTAGGATGAAAAACCATAACATGAATTTTACTATTTGAAACCATATGCTTAAACTTATTTAGTCCCCTTACAAAAATGAGGACTTGTTTCTCCACAAAGCTATAATTAACTTCATATTCTTCTAAACCTTGACTAAATAATGCAATAGGATACTCTACACCCTCATCATTATTTTGCATTAACATGGTTAATATAGCGTCAAGGTTAGAAAATGTATATAACATAAAGTGTTTGGAAAAAATAGGATTCACAAGAGTATGAGCTTGTGCAATTTCATTTTTTATGGCTTCAAAAATGTTTTTACCCTCTTTAGTCCAAGAAAAGGCTTGGTTATTTTTTAGCATGGATGTGATGGGTTTCACTAAAGATGCAAACCCAAGTATGAATCTACTTACAAAATTTATCTTACTTAAGAAAATTTTAAGACATTTCCTTTGCAAGGGAAATGAAAAGACAAGAATAGCCTATATCTTTTCAAGATCAATAGCCAAACCATATTTTAAAATAATGTGTCCTAAGAGCTTACCTTCATGGATAGAAAAGATGCATTTATTTGGACTAAGAGAAATTCCATATTGCCTACATATTTCAAAAACTTATCTCAAGTGTTGCAAATGTTCATGATAATTCTTATAAAACACTATTATATCATATAGGTAAACCAACAACATCTCATTAATCAAACCTTTAAAGGCCATATCCATGGCTCTTTGAAATTTATCACCAACATTTGACAAACCAAATGGCATATTTATATAATCAAAATTCCCCCATTTAGTGGTAAATGCTATCTTATACTGATCATCATCATTTAAAAAGATCTATTTATAACTTGAATATCCATCAAGAAGAGAGAAATGTTAAGAACTTGAAACTACTTGCAAAATATGCTCCATTGAGGGTAGGGGATAGTGATCTTTGAGTGACACTATATAAAGATTTTTGAAGTCCAAAAAAAGTCTTATCTCCCTAATATTCTTTCTAACAGGCACAAGATTAGCTTCCCATGTTTAATATTTGATAGGAAAGATTATTTTATATTTAAGGAGTTTAGTGAGCTGTAACCTCATGAATTGTTTGATCTTGTGATTGATGGGCCTCTATTTTTGTCTAACTAATTTAACTCTAGATTATAAATAAATAGCATGTATTGATAGGCTAGGATCAAATCCCTTTAGGTATTTATACTCCCAAGAAAACATATCATGAATCTCCCTACACAGATTAATGAATTTTTGCTTTTCTAATGTAAAACATATCTTGCCTCATTTGAGGAGTCTATCTTTGAAGATCAAGAATATTTCATAATTCTCATATTTTTTAGGCATACTCACCTTTCCCTTATTCCTATAATAAATATCATTAAACATAACTTTAAACTCCAATAAACCCTTATGTATCTTATTTGTCCTTAGTTGCACAACCTGGTCTCCAAACTGCGCTTGGAATCTCTTCTAATTCCTTGAGGAAAACTCAACTTCATTCTACAAGAAACATGAAATGTGCTTGTCACTATAAAACACTTACCAAGACACCTCATTATCAGGTACATAAGTTTTGATAATGATCTTAATGTGAGATAGTTTACCCTCTACTTTTATGGTAGTTAGAGCATAAAATTGAATTGCTATGGTAACTAGTCTATCAACATGATTATTTTTCTCCCTTGGGATTGACTTTTATGTTAAATGCATTAAAATATTCAAGAAAATCACATACCCTATGGTTTTAGGCCTTAATCAAAGGGTTCTTGGTATCAACCACATTCCTAACTTTATGAACAACCAATTCACTATCTCCATACAATTGTATGTTCTTGATTTTTTTTCTCCTTTCCCATTGAAGGCTATGAATTAAACCTTCATACTCAACTACATTACAAGTACAACTGAAATGAAATATATATGAAGTGTATTCTTATTATTTATATGGAGAGAATATCATGAAATCAACTCCTATGCTAATTTTACTTCTTGAACCATCAAAAAACATTTTCCACGTCTCATCTTCTTCACCTTCTTCCTTGGCAAGTAGAGGTGTTGGTATTCCTCCTTCATGCATGCAATATAATCCTAGATAATTTAATTCCATGAAAGCATAAGGATATTACTCATAAGTTTTAGTACCATATTCATCAATAAAAAAATCTACAATGCCTTCAAGTTTGGAAGAAGTTCCATCATCTACAATAAAATCCTTCTCTTCATAAACTACACAGTTCCAATTAGAACTTGTCTCAATGTAAGGTTATTTATGAAACCTTTCAAGAGATTGTGTCTTAATTATCACCTTAGTCTCATACATTTTTCTAAATGCCAATAAATACCAATCAACTAAAGTGTAGCCACCAATCTTGGTAGTGAAGCCCTTTGATAGGCAAATTGTGAAGTGGGCTGGGAGATCAACAACAACTATATCTTGCAAGATAAGAAAACTATAATAATAATGTAAGAATAATTTCAAGTTTTTAATTAGTCATATAGTCTAATTGGATAAATAATTTAATATGGGGTTCATACTTTTGATCCAATTTATCAGCTACCACCTTAGGCATGATCGAAGTTGAAGATTCACTATTAATTATGTAATTATGGACCAACTTGTCACCCACTATGAGGGTGAGGTAGAATTTAAAGGTTTATTAGCTCTGGTGGACGGTTCAATAATATTATTGTGGACACTTATAAGGAAAAAATTACTTTGACCTTGATTTTAAGGAGGGACACTAGTAGGGATAAAAAATAATTAATTTTTTAAGATCTCTTTCTAATCAGGCATGTGCAAAACATCCTAAAAGGAAATGGAAGTTTTAGTATTTTTTAATAAATATACAATACTTAAATAATCCATACCTAGTTTCTCCTGCATTCTTGGAGGCAAGGAAGTGTTTGGATTCTAGGGAGTTGGAGTCCTTTTAATAGTCCTTACAATATTATAATTTTATGGAAGTGTAGGAGCCTTTAAAACTGTCCCACTTGAAATGTCTAGCTACTTTATAGGAGGATTGGATAAGCCAATAAACACCTAATATCACTACCCAAATCATTTCTTTTAGATCTAGTGTTATCCATAACTGAGGTTCCTTGATTAAGCATACAAGTTTCCTCAATTGAGAAGTTGGTGAAGACCTCTTCTTGATGGTGTCCACCTTCACTTGTTTATATCATAACCTCATCCTCAATAGATAGGAGAGGAGTAGCTTCTCCTTGAGAAAAAAGAGCCCACTCTCCACCTTCAATGATGTCCATAAATTGGCCTTGCTACCAATTTTCACCTTACACTAAATTACTATGAATGGGTACCATATCTCTTACATTAGTGGTAGAATTAGGATTGTATTAATTAACATGCCTATTGGGATTAGGCTACCACTGGCCTCTCCCTCTTCCATATTGTTGTTCATAAGGATAGTAATTCTAATAGGCATCTTGTTCCACATCATCTTGCCTATTTTGGGATTTCAAGGCTAATAAAATTACTTTCCAATCAAAATTATTTTTTGTCTATCTAGGGGTAGCTTTAGACTTCGTACTAGCACTAGGAGTTTGAGCCATAGTTGGAGCATCATTAAAAATATGAGACAATGGAGGCATAGACAGTTTAAGTGGAAATATTTTGAATTAGATGAGATTATTTTTATCTATGTTAGTAATTTCAAATGCTTTAGGGAGGGTGGAGCTACCTATTGACTAAAGCATGACATTAATTTTAGTATGAATAACTCTCAAATAGGTTAGGAACATAAAGCTAGGAGGTGGCCTCATAAGAGAAGGTAGTCTATTCCAAGTATTTTATAATCTCTCATTAAAATCATGTATTGTTTCTTTAGGTCCTCTCTTAATTACATTAAGTTGGAGTATAAAAGAGGCATAATCACTCTCATTCCCAAATCTTGCAATCAACGACACTCTAAATTCATCCCACGATGTGATGTATCCACCATATAGAGTTGTATACCAATCAAGAGCCTTCCCTCTAAGGGACATGCCAAGAATTTTGAAAGCAATGTTCTCTTGAGTGATATTATGGAAGTTATAAAAGTTAGATACATATCTAATATGCTCACTGGGTGTAACATAACATTCACCATTGAATTAGGGCACACATTTTATGGCATTGGGAGGAATAACATCATATTATTGAAGGCAAAAAGAATTTTCTTAATTGAATGTAGGAAAATCATGAGGTTTAGCCATTTATTCTTTAAAATTTTCAATTTCTTCAACTTTTTCACTCTCTTGACTTTCCTCACTAGAAAAATCTTCAACCTCTTCCTCTCTAACAAAATATATTGGTTCTCTAAAGTGTAGATTAGGAGGAGGATATTGAAATCTAAGGGGAGTTTAGGCTGGAAGGGTGGGTCAATGGAATTGAGAACTCTTCTAGTGAATGACCTAGGGATAACCATGAATTATAGGAGTAGTTTTATAACAAAACAATGGTCTTGAACTAGATTTATCTTGGAGTCACCAAATGATAAGAAGCACACCAATTTGTAGTTGATGTTATCAAGACCAAAATTTATCTTGATAAATTATATTGAATACAAGGTCCCATAGGGCATGCCAAAATTTTTGTCACCAAATTTTACATCCCAGAAGAAGGTGTTCAAGCCTCCTCTAAATTTGGGAAACATGGGAACATTTCTAGGTATGTGGGTGTACCCATTATGGAAATAAGCTTCTATATTTAAAGGGTTGGCTCCTTGAATATATATTTTGAAAGATTATCATCTAAACTAGTATTTACTTATAGAGGAAAGAGATAGAAATAACTTGAATTGAACCTAGTCTATAGAGGTGATGCACCAAGATTGTCTCCACATGACCATCATATTCCAAGCACTATGGAATAAGGAATATAAACTATTTTCAAAGTCCTAAAAGGTTATAACATGATTATTTCAATATAGATGGGAGATATGTAAAACAACATAAGGTAAATGAACCAAAAGGTAGGTTGCACATTCCCAAGACAATTATACACTTGAAAGAGTTTGACACATTCAAATGCACTTTATATGACTTCTTAGACTAAGAACTCATACTCAAATATGAAAGGATAAAGGAAATAAGGATATATTATTATCACTTCTTATCACTATAGATCACTTACACACTTAGACAATTATTCAAGAACTCATAAACAAACTTGCATTAATATTCAAAGGAAAAATATGACATCAGTCTAGTAGGTATTCATCATACATATATGTGGTATATCTTACAAAGACAAAATAGTAGTTACTTATAAAACTCTTGAGAGAGAAGAAAAGAAAGAAGTTGAAGGGTCACTAGAACACATGTCCAAGCATGAGAAAAAGTTACATTATAGGTGCAACTGAGTGTGAAATAGACAATGAATGCCTTCCAAGCCAAATGACCACATAAACCATGAAAAATTCCTTCCAAAATAGTGCAATACTCTTCCACCAACCTTTGTGAAACTATTTCCATCATGGACCATCCTTCAAGCATTTGAAACCAAACCATGAGAGTCGACACAAACACTATTCAAGGGGGTTGAAACATGTTATGATAGTTATAATATGCTCTCTTAACTAATAGATATCTTATAGACACTTGTGTTCACCATCTGTAATCATTTATTGATTTTTTGGACTTTTTTTTTCACATTTTACAATCACTATTCATCTTGGACATTGACCAGGCTTTCATGGTGGCATATGAGTTTTAAGAGCTTACTTCACTATAGGATCCTTAGTCTTACATATTTTTTCATGTGGTATTCCCTTACCACACTATTCATTCCTTTCTAAAATATGTCTATGATAATTACTTACTCTAATAAAAAATAACTCTTTGGTTTGATATCTATCCATCAAAGCTGACTCAAACCAATCACATTTGTTCTTATTGGTTTCATAAATCCTCACTATCAAATGTTGAATCTTTGACCTCCTTTATACCATTGGATTTCTACATCCTAGCTCCCACGTGTTATTTGATCTCTAGATATGCATGTTATTTACCTTAACTTGGTCACTAAACTTTGACACTTTGACCTAATCTCATTGCTTCTAGCATCTTTCAATTGCTTTTACTCCATTGATCTTCCCAAACTTTCTTGGTATTTAACTCATCACTATGTCAATAAACCTTAAGAAATTTATAAAATTTGATTCCATTCACTCCATTAGATCTCCTTTATATGTTGAGTATGAGCTATTAGATCTTTTGACAAGCTCGATCATTAACTCTAACAAGCTTACACTCATTGGGTCTCTGTCTGACAAGCTCCATAAATGTGAAAATTATCACTTGTGCACTCAGAGCTCTCTTTGAAAATTTGACTTTGTCACATTTTGTTGGATTGATATTTATGATCGATCATGAGGCATTAGATCTACTTTAGTTTGAAAACTAATGGCTATTTATTGGGTCTTAAAATTGACATCTACACGACTGTCTTATGATTTTTGACTAAATTTTAAGGCTTGGATCTTAAGTGCAAGAATCATGAGGGCACAAAATTTTCTAGAGATGTTCATGATGTCAATAATAACAAACCCTTTTGATATATTATTTGCATAAATATTCTTGAGTGAGATAATAAATGCATAAGTTAATTGTTCCACTTACTCTTGCATGATGTTCTGGTGATGGCCAAGGTCAAATGACTAAGTATGGGAAACCTAGTATAAATACTTGGGAGCCCAATTTTTCACATCAATAACTTCATTTTTTCTCATTAAAGGACCTTGGACTTTGTGCATAGTAACTTGGGACCAAGGTGAATTAACGCATGTGGTCACCTTCCTCTAAAACTACCACACATTAGATATCTAGCCTCAATAAACTGCCTACTTTTACTTTTTTCCTCTAGACCCAAAATGTCAAGATGAGTAAAATTAAGGATCAGATTAAATCCTTGCATTACCACACTTGTTCCAAGAACCTTTGATATCCCATGGGGGCTTTACAACATTTTCCATGACATTATAAAAGGGCCTTATACCAAATTTTAGTTATAAGGGGTTGACCCATTTTGGGCTATGGGTAAAGATGGTCAATAAGCACACTTAGGATTTTTAATTAATCATTAAATAGACATGAGGGGTTAGTAAAAGTCTCTAGATTCCTCCCAAAGTTGATTTCATCCCTTGAAAGATCCTAGAACTTTCTCAATGCACAAAATAGTCAAAAAAAGTAATGCACCTTGTTTGTATGGATTTTGTACAACTCATCCTAATGGTAAGGATCTTGACTGAGTTTTCTACAACATACAATCATTTTTCTAGGTAAACTATTCCATTTTGGTGCATTATCTCTTTCATTTTACACATCAGGTCTAGACTAAGGGTTTAAGAGGGTTTTAAGTGCTTTAGGTTTCTTAAGGGTCATTCATAAATCTTGAGGGATTAATGACTAAAACAATGACACAAATTCCTTTTTCAAGACCCCCTTCAGCCTTTCCCAAGTGCTTGAGCTCCCATGCACCAAGACTGTATAGTTGTGAGCTCTTTAATTTGACCTTTAAGGTTCTCCTCATTTTACATAGGACTAATGTGATTGTGAGTCCAAAAATGGATTTCCTATTATTTTAATATAATATATATGATTTAACACACCAATTTCACCCTAGGAATTTAGTTTAATCCATTGGAGTGCTCACTTAAGGTTAGAGATGAATCTGACCTTTTCATATGGACTCTAAGCTTGTTCATGATCGATAGGCCTGAATGTAACCCTTATGGTATAGGCCACCTTATAGAGTTTAATCCTTTTTTTCTTGGTTTCCATGTTTTTCCTAGGTTCCATCCAACTCCTTACACCTCTTTACAAGGTTACTTTATCTCCTTGCCAACTATTTTCACCCTATTCTCTAAAACCTACTAGTTTACACTCAAGGGGAGTGCCCTCTATGTGAGACAAAATAGAGGGAACTTCCTCTATTTTATAATAAAATATAAATATTTAAATGGTCTATCTAAGTGTTAATTATATCATGTGTTAAAATTTAAACCCTTGGTCATATGATTAGACCCTCCAAAAACACTAAAAACTAAGATAGACTATGAGGAAAGAGAACTGTGTGTAAGCCTCTACCATGTGGACTATGTGAGGCTTGATTGGAGACTCTATTTGTTATATTTACTTCATGAGATTTTAATTAGATTATAATGACCATAATTAATTGATTCCAATCTTAATTTATCCCTATAACTTCTCACATATTCTTCACATACCTTCACCTACTCAAGGTTGAGTATAATTTCCTGATTGTGTTGGTTTTCAAGCATCATAAATGTATGTGTATTACATGGTTTATCCTTAAAAATAGTGTATAATCCTCCCTTAATACTTCTAAGACTCATTTTTCAATGACCTGGACTAGTGCTCACCTTGACAAGACTAGGCCATCATCTAGAAGCCATGTTTTAGTTCATTATTTGCCCATAGTCACCTACAATTGACTGTGTTGGAGTCTTTAGGATCTTGTAGGTTTTATATGATAAAAAAACAATATATAAACCTATCCTAATGGTATTTATGGCCAAAAATGTATATATCATTGTCTATTGTGACTAATCTCTAGGTTTACAAGAAATAAACACCTTTTCAAACTTTCACCTTTGGTTGGATATAGGTGCCTAATTTCAAATGAGAGGGGCCCTATATGTGTGTAGATTAGACCCCCAAAATTTCATATCAACATGTAATAATGGTATTTATGCTCCTTTAGATTTATTTCACTTGTTAAGGTCATTGAATCATGAATAATATGCCTTATTTACACTTTGGGATGTTAAGGTCACTTGAACACTTCAAAACATATAGTCATTACTATCTAAAATTAGTGTTCAAGAGTACATTTAGGTCTCTTCAAAACTAACTTTAACTAAGTTATCTACCCACTTTATATTTCATAGCTCTTGTCCTATATGGGTTCTACAATACATATTCATTAAGGTACATTAAAATTATTGGTAACCTTGTTGTATGCCCTTGATAAAAATAGTCTAGACCTCTATTTTCACCTTTTGGGGATTTGATCACAGAACTCAATCATCTCATGTTCAAGGTGATATATACTTCCATTTTCCAATTTCACACCTAAAATGGGTCTACCATTATCAAAACCAATTCTAGGACTCCAAAGAATGTTTTACTAATGCTCCAACACTCTATATGACATATCAACCTTCTATGAGGACCACATATAGGTGAAAATTTCTATGTCTATAGGTAGTGAGTGAAAATTTAGATAGTATGAAAGATATGTGTTCTTGTGATAAATTTTATTCCCTTAAAAAGTTTTAAAATTCACTCCTATCACTCTAAAATATTGAGAAACCTATCAAATCTCTCATCTCACCATGACATCATCAAATAAAGACTTTTCTAGGTGTATTTGAGTTGCATTTAGGTAGTAAGAAAAATTAGAGAAATGTACTTAAGTAATATGCATTTATAACCATTTTATATCCCATAAATGCATTTAAATTAAACACTAAGATGTTGTAAATCATGGGATAATCTCTCACACTTAATTTTAATGTTTGAACTTTTTTGCAAGCACCTATAGGTGCATATCAATGGTAGATTTAGTATCCAAGTGATTGCATTGATTGGGATAGTCCTTCCTCTACAAAGTGAAAGACTTTTACTTGATTGTATATAATATGGGAATGTATTAAATCTCTCAATCCCATTATTATGACTCCATGGATGTGTTAAATACTTCAACCCAGCTCCCTCAATTGACTATGCATGATAGTCATGGAGCAAACTAACTATATGATACTTATTACTATAGAACCATGGAAATTGATTGGAAATTGATATTTAAAGGTAAATTAGACAAATAGGACATGTAAAAATTATTATGAACTTATCTCCACCCTCTAAAATGATTATCAAAGCATGCAAATTTTGAAAATGGTGGAAACATGTTTGTCATCTTAAAATAAGACTAGTCTATAAACCTACAATGATTTTCCCATCTAAACGCCTTAAAACATGAAACCTAGAATGTGGATAATTATATGAAATATATAAAATCAGTTATAATCAATCTTAGAAATTGGATTGTATAAAATCATCCAAACAAGAGCAAAACCTATAGGGTACATAGGTTGGCAAGAAAAATAGATAGGCCAACTTCTTAAGAAAGGTTCATAAATCACATGCCACCATTATTATACAACCAAACATAAAATGGAATTTTATTTAGTTTAATTTCACTTGCTAAAGGTTTTTAACTGAAAATTTCTCCAACTAACCATACCAAGCACAAACCCAATGACTAGTTATGTGTCTATAAGGGTGAAGGAGTAAAATGGTTTTATCTTGAATTTGGTGCTTAAAAAGTATTTAAATCATGTAAATGAGTATAATGAAGTTTAATATCCATCTCACAACATTATCCCATGTGACACACTCCCTTATGGGTTGTACAAGTCCCAAACTCTTCCTTTTTCCAAGAAAACTGCTCTTTGTTTTGAAGAACCTACCACTTTTTAGTTATAAATAGTTGATTAAGGCATAATATGAAACATGACACATTACATAACCTTTTTACACCTTAAATTTTCCCAAGGAGGTTGTACAACTCATTTAATTCTCTATTTTGACCCCCAAAGTGACTCAAAATGACATAAATATTGAAATGACCAAGACTAAGGCTAATATAGCATCAAATTACATTAAATGGAATATAAAATACCCCATGAAAAAATATTAGACCCATAAAATATATAAAAATCAGATTTTTACCTATAGGGGTCCCAATTTGACCTATAGGGTCAAATTTGGTCAATAGGTATGCTGACTATAGGCATTCCTCCATAATAGGATACTAATGTAGGTGTTATTTTATATGTCATGCCTTCTTTAGGGAGTTTAAGGTCTCATATGAAAGTGTTAGGTACTTTAAAATCATCATCACTTAGGAATCCCATAGGGAACTTAATAGTCCTATTAACATGCCCTTTTCCTCAACTTTACTCACATGTCAAGTATTATTAGTCAAGGTACTATAGGTATGTATTATAGTTATACAGGACAATGAGGTGATAGATACAAGAGTAAGTTGACCATTGATATATTTATCCATCTTATCATGTACTTGATCCCTCTACCAATCCACTTTTGGCTTAATAATATCCCTTGATTGCTTCTCAATGCTCCAACTATCAAGAACATCTTTTGGTTCCCCCTATGCTAACTTGTATAGTCAACATGTGTTTCTTGAGGTTGATGTCCTTATGGTAACATTGTGGGGTTCACATTTCATTAGGTCTTAATTTTAGTCCATCAAAAAATACAACTTATTTACCCCATACCTACCCTTGAATGGACTTCATCATGTGTTTTGAATAATCCTTAGAACTTTGTTGTAATTGTTTTTTTAGATTGTAGGTCTTGATTTGTCAACCTTAATAAGGGCCTAAGACTAGTATGAATCCAAAAATTTCATTATCTTGTGACTTATAAGGATTACCAAGAATTAAAATGATCATTTCTTATGATTTAGGCTTTAGAGGGAGGATGGGTTGGTGAAGGAGTATAGAAGTGGAGTGATAAGGATGTGAGAATAGGAAAATAGAGGATAACACTATGAAATGATAGAGACTGGATTGTAAAGATATAGTGGATGAAATGTGACCTAAAATGGATGATAAGACCCTCTCTTAGACTAACCACATATACCTTAGGAAACATTAGACCCTTATTAGTATAACATGAAGTTTTTGGAGCATAAGTATATCATATAGGACATGAAAATAAAACCTTAAAAACATAGAATACCTTAATTTTCACTAGAAAACCTTAAACTTTGCAAAAAGTTAAATGAGACTATTAATAGTTACTAGGCCTTGAAACTTTGATTTTCATGTTTTCATCCAATTTTTCTTCTTTATCTTTTTACTTTGTGAATGAATTAACCTAGTTACCATCATGTTTACAATCATGTAGACCTTTTATAGCCCTTTAAACACCTTGAATTTGGTGACAGTAATGATGACTACTACAAGTGGTAGATTTATATTGAGTTTAAATATTATCATATAACTATAGGCCATTAACTACCTCATTAGCTCTATAACCCTAATTGGAGGATGATATTTGAGTGATTTGTCACATTACACCTTAAACAAGTGTGTTGGATCCTTGACTTGGATGCTATAGTAACCTTGCTTGGAATTAATATTCCTTTCAACTAATCCAACTATCATCTTAAATTATTAAAGTTTCATGAAGGGTATTTATTAGGTATAGGTGACATGGAGATTTTTTTAAAAGCCTCTAATCTCCGTAATAACTTTTATTCTTCCTTTATTTATCTCTAATAACCCCTCACTATTGAATATATATCCATGGTCTATGCTCAAGATGAACCTGACTGAGTTCTTGGTTAGGTGAGTAAGAGTAATTTTCTTGACCTTTGTCTTCATTAAGCCTCCATTTATTGAATATTTGGATGGAATTAGAGAACCTTATATAGGAAGTGGCATCAAACCATCTTTTGGAGACAATCAAGCCCCTTAACATAGTAAAATCTCTGTTTATGGTGACTAATACTTTGAGACTATAGACTGTCTTCATGGAGAGATGAGATGGTGGTTATGTTTAGTGATTAATGGAATAATTATTTTTAGTTTAAATAGAGACAATAAGGAGGCAAATGGACAAATAAAACTCTTCAAATATCATCAAAATTTCCACTTAAGTGCATTGAAATCTTGTAACTTCAAGAAATTCAACTCAAATTCTCTCAAAGGAGAAATTATTAGAATGAAGATCTATGAATACTTTATTGGATGGATGATGTGTTAAATTAATCATATATTTATTTTAAAACCTTTTAAGATTAATTAATTTGACTAACAATTTAGGTTTTGCTCCAAAACTGATCCAAAAGACCATTCAAAAAGATAGAGAAGGAAATATGGTTTTATGCTATAAAAAATTTATTGGAAGGAGTTATCAAATTAAACCAATATTAAAAGGATATTAATGACCCATAAAATCATCCATAAAAATAATTTCTCTCCATTATTTTTTGATATTGAGAAACAATTCCAAGAATAGACCCATCTTGAATGTATAGGCTATAGTGACATGTTGTCACTCTTAGTGATTGTTAATAAAGACAAGGGAACCAATCCACAAAAAAATTCCAATAATTTAAATCTTAATTATACCCCTAATAATGGATAAATTTTAATATCCTAACTCTCTCTCCTTTTTTTATATTGAGCATTTGAAAACTACCCTTCTAGAGCTATGAAGAAGGTCAATATAGGAATAAAGTTGGGTTTTCCCCCTTTTCACCCAAAAATTCCTCCAAACCACTGATAGGACCATATAATGACCCAATGAAGCCTATAATATTATTTTCTCACAAAAATCCTTTGAAAACCAAAATGAATGCCTCAAAAGGCTTATTTTTGCATTGAAAAGGCTATTTTCACCAAGGAGCTATAATTAAAATGTATTAATAAGTATATAACATGTATTATGAGGTTAATAAATATTTAATTAATCTTATTACTTATTATATACCATTTAAAACTTACAAAACCTTCTCTAGAGGTCATAAAATGGTCATAATTACATAAAAATGAGTCATAAAGTTAGTCCAAAATATGATCAACCTAATTATCCATATATTAGGCATGTATTTACCTTGAAAAATGATTTGAAACTCACCAAGACACTCTATACTCTTCTCACCACTTAAAATGGCATGTAAAGGCCAAGAAATGATTATACAAGCATAAGACAAATTATTTACCCACAAGACAAACTAGCATGATGCAAAGTTCTTAATGGTAGGGGTGACATTTTGACCTATGAGGTCAAAATTGTCAATATTACCCAATCCTACTATCAAGCTCACCCTTGGATATAATGAATTGGGGAAGTGTGAAGGTAAATGGATGGTGATATTACAAGAATTTTATATAAAATCAAACCTACTTAGATCATTATAGGACAAGGCATCATTCAATTGATGACTAAACTAGACCCACACATCACTATTAAATAGGTCTACCAAACATAGGTCTCCTAATATGATTGGTATTTGGTTATCATTCATATATTACTTACTGAAACATGCCTCTAAGAATTTAAAAGGGAGCAAAAGAGAGCTTTAAGACTCAAGGATACTCATTACATGATTAAAGAAGGAGTTCTCTACAAAAATAATTATGAATGAATTTATCTAAGATGTGTCATGTGAAGATCTAAAAATCTTATAAAATATCCATCAAAAGATAAGTGGTGGTCATCCATTTAGATGGTCTTTAAGGATGCACACTTTCATGTAAGGATGTGCCATGAATTTTAGGTTTTATCCAAAAGAGAGTTACATGCAACCATGCCACTATAGCCTATACTTGAATGTAGGTCATTTTACAAATGGGGCATAGAATTTATTAGTGTTATAGATCCAAATTACTCAACTAGACATAAGTTTTTGCTCACTTCTATGAATTACTTTAGCAGATGGACTGAGGCAATAGCCACCAAAAACTTTAGAGCCCAAAAAGTGATAAGTTTTCTTGAAGAGCATATCACAACCAGGTATGACACTCTCATCTCTTTAGTTTACAATAATGGTTTATAATTTTAATTAATTGAGTTCACTGAGTAAGCCCATTATAAAAATATTATGATTAGATCATCCTCCAATCACTACCCACAAGGGAATGGATTGGATGAGTCAGCAAATAAGAACCTCATAGACACAATCAAGAAGTTAACTACATATAAACTAAGGGAGTGGAACTTCCTACTAAAATATGTACTTTGGGTAGATAGGATGAGGTACAAGGAGGCCCTCAAAGGTTTTACATATCTACTAGTATATGAAAAATATCCCATGTTCTTAATAATGTTAAAATTATCAACATATCAATTTATGCAAGAATACATGGAGCCTAATGACAAGACAAAGCCTAGATTATTGGATAATATTGAAAAGGAAGATTCTAGAGATAAATCATTACATAGCTTCTATAAACATTAGGATGTGGTTGAGAGATGGTTCGATAAGAGAGCAAAATTTAAAGCATTTTGGATCTCCAACTTAGTGCTACTATAGGACAAATCCGATGAGAAAAAATGAATGTATAATACATTTACCCCACTATGGATATGACCGTATCAAATTTCAAAAAAATTGGGTAATAATTCTTTCCATTTTAATAATCATCAAGGTAACATTCTGACATACCCCATTAATGGACAATTTTTAAAACATTACTTCATGGCTACCCCATCTAGAGAGGTCTCTGAGTAATATTAAGACATTCTGATAGAGGTAGGAGTAGATTATATTTGTTTTATTATTCAGTTTCCTACTTTCTATCATTTTCTTTTCTTAGATTAATTTGCATTTTATAGAGTAGTCTTTTTTACTTTCAATAGTTTTCCTACTTTCTAAAGTAGTTTTTTTATTTCATGATAGTTGAATTCTGGTCAATCTTAATATAATCAAAAAAGTTTTGAGGTGTTTTTAATCCAACCCAAATTAATAAGTAATTCATACTATAGTAAAAAACTTTTAATCTACGTAAACAAGGAGAGAGTTATCCATGAATATGTCTTGAAATCAATGATTTCATTAGGTGTGTGAAAGTTATTTCCATAATTCTACATAAATTTAGAAAAATCTCTTTATCCCCTTGGGTCAAATTCATATAAAACATTAATTCTTATTTAAGTTAATAATCATGGACATGGGAAAGATTTTATAGGGACATTTTGATTAAACCAAAATTTTAACTAAGACCGGCTCATTATGGTTACGTTTTATATATTTTTGAAATAAAATAAAGAAAAAGAATAAAAACTAAAGGGCATAATCCAAAAATACAAAATAAAATAAAAAAGGATTCAAAGCTTACATGATGAAATAATATTAATGCATCATGCATCATAAAAAATATGAAAGGAGGAATAGGTGATTAAAAGTATCTCTATTGGGGCTATGGATTCCTAGATGGCAGCAGAGCAATGCCAAAGCTCCTCATATATACACCTAACACCCAATAAAATTGAAACCTATAACTCACCCATATATCTTTGCCTAAAAAACTGAAATAAGAGGTAAAGAACAACACTTTTCACACGTATATCCAAGGTATAAAAAAATTTAGTATGTTTCATAGGATTATAAAGAGTCTCCTTACATTTATAGTTTATTAATATATTGTAGGATAAATTTATGGTTGATATTGGGATTGAAAAACCATTGATTATGGGTTCTTGAAAACTCTAGAGTATTCACCCCTGCGAGTCACCATTTGTTGTAATCAACACACCTCACATTACATTTTTCTCTAAAAAGTGGGGACCCATTTATTTTTTGGAAGTAATGTATATCTTGGAGGATTATTTATGATTTTTGAGAGTTTTTGTACTTGTATTGTATATATAAATTTGGTGCTTTAACATTGAATCATGTTGTGGTATACTTTTTCATTTGGAAATACTTATTCAGATTAACCTATTAATGAAAAGCATGGAAAGAATGACTTTGTATGCTAGTAATTTAGATTGGTTTTATTTTGGGGTATTGGTATTCAACAAGTTTATCCTTTGTAATATTTCATTCATAAAATTATCTTCAAAAATATTCTCTGTGGAAAGTTTCTGATCAGCTAATTTATTTAGAAAACATTCATTTTAGAAAGTTTGGTTTGTAGAAGCTATACTTTGGTAGCTTTATTCTGGGAAGTTTTCACTTTAGAAATAATTAGTTTGGCATGTTTTCATTGATAACTTCTTCATGGTATTTTCTCTTTATAAGCTTATTCATCGGTGACTTTTATACCGAAGACTTACTCTTCAAAAACTTTCTCATTGGCGACATTCATTTCAGAAGGATTTCATCAGAAGGTTTGTTTTAAAAAATTTCTCTTTGGAAATTTTTTTGATAGATAATTTGTGTTAGAAATTTCCATTTTGGAAACTTTACTTTGGAAATTTTCATTTCAGAGACTTTTCATTGGAAGGATCCCTTTGACAACTTTACTCATTGATGACATTATTTTGGAGACTTTTGGACAAAGTATTTTAAGGTAGATATTTTTGAAGGACATTTTGTACTTTAGAGTCTTTTGGCACAAAATAAAAATTTGAGTTCTATGGACTAGGGTATATAATGACACATGGAAAAATAAGGAATGCTACATGGTATCAATATGAATGATAAGGAGTCCTATGTGGCATGTACACTAGGACATGTTGGTTGAATTTGAATTGAATGAAGGTGGAAATCTCATAGATATTAATGAGTAATGGTGAATGAAATGTAAATCAATGTAGGAAATCTCTTTACATCTATCCCCCAACTGAGTTCACATCATTCCATCTCTGATCTCAAGTAAAATTCATCCTTAAGGGATTCCAAAAGCCTTAATTTCTACTAGAGTGAACTGTGATTTGTGAAGTTTAGTTTAGTAAATATACACCATTATAAAAATCTTGTAACATACCAGTACTTGATGAAATCACCATGGAATAATTGTCTAGGTCCTACAAAGGAGCCCTAATACCATCTTGGTTCTCATTCAAGGAATCCAATGAGTACTTGGACACTGTGTATGATGCTACTAAATTTAATGGATGTTATTCAAATTAGTCAACATTCTGGGAAGTGGTATAAAATGTGGACTACTTTGAACTTGAAGGAGACATTGTATCTAAAGATAAATAGTTGGTGAAGGACCTTCTCCCATTCAAATGTCAATCCCTACACTATGGATCTATGAATCTAAAAGTTATTATTGTCAATCAAGAGTGTGCCCTTGAGAGAAAGTGAATTATCCCTCACTTTTGTTGGAAAATTTAGTCTCTATAAAGTGTTAGTGAATTCATAAGGGATATAATCTCTAGATAGGGATGGTTCCCTTTGTGATCTCACTAAAACTTACTCTTAACCTACTATCTATTGATTCTGGCAATGAAAAGGGATTAAAAGTTATTATTTTCAATAGAATTGAAAGGTAAACTAAAATGGAGGTGATTACCAAATTTTTATATGACCACTTATGATTTTAATGAAACTCTTATGAGAGGGGAAAATTTGGACACATTCACTACACTCAAGGAATATTTATACAAAAGTGTTTCACAAGAATGACTTGACAAACTCAATTTATGCAAGGAAGGACTAAACTCAAATCCAATGATTGAACCTAAGTTGGTTTAAACAATTAAAATGACCAGTGTAACATCAAATATATCTTATTAAGTTATAATAAAAATACAATAACATAAGAACACAAGTGTTTCACTAAATTATATCAATGGAAAACACATAGACTTCACTCAAAAAGCTTGAAAATGGAGGAACTTTAGTTTTTTATTTCTCTCAAAAGGTGAAAACCAATTTTGGTAGCCTTTAGTAACACTCCAAAATTGAAAATTAATTGTTAAATTTCGTAAAAATGAATTCATATATAAAAATAGATGCTTGGAGATAAAGTAGCCCCAAAATAGGGAACTTCAAACTTGGTCTAAACTCATCCTTTAGTGATATGTAGCATTATTCAATCTCTCAAACCTTGATCCTCCATAGGGTGGTGTGGAAGAGAAATTTACAATTTTTTTGGGCATTTGGAAACTTTTTATAATAGCTAGTCAAGCCTAAACCAATTGGAGAGTGCCTAGATTCTTGATTTAACCCCTAGATTTTAGCCTTCATGTATTATTGATAAATGAGTCTCCTTCCATGGATGTAGGCCTTAAATTCCATTCAAGTCTTCCACTAAACCCTTCCTAATGATTATTAATGATGCCTAAATACTTGGCACAAGTTTTTGGTAGACTTCCTCAACCTTCTTTTGACTTTGTCTTTAAATGGGGCATAGGAAGGAAAGAGAATCCTATTCCAACCTGGAGACCTTTAGAACTTACTCACCTTCAATTAAAACCTTTATATTACATATTATAAGTCCAAATTTGTCATATAATATCATTTATTAGATTTTTAAGTCCTTATGAAGATTCATATGCCTTGATAAAGTCTTTTATCTTCTTAATTCTCTCATTTCCCACTAGGCGTAAAAGGTAAAAGTTTATTTTCTTTATGTTTGATTCAATTCTACTAATATATTCCACAAAATACTTATCAAGATCATACTAGACCTATGAAAAGGTAATTTTTTTCATAAATCACTCAACAAGACTTGATTCTACACCAAAACCATGCATTTCTTATGAATTCCTTATAGCCTTTTCTCAATAAAATCTCCTTGTATAGGATAATATGGAGATTATAATGGTAATATTATAACATTTTAAGGCACCATATATCCTCCTATAAATCCTCACAAATTTTTTTGGTCAAACTCCAAGTGTATATATCCTTTTTAGCACATTCTTTCAGCCGAATTAGGCCTAATTAGCCCTCTTAAGCCTATAAGGTGTAAAAATTGATCTTTAAAACCCCAACATGTGTTAAAATAACCAAAAAAAATTATTCACTTTTACCATGATTCCATAAATTTCCATGTCAATTTTGGTGGTCTAGAACACTATGGAGGTACAAGAACCTTGCAATGGCCATTGGAAACTTTGTCTTTTTGAGGCATTTTCTAAATGGCCCAAAAGGATTGAATGGTTTAGGAATATATAAGTGATATAATACATATTTTTTATTTTTATAAGGTAAAAATGTCTCAATATATCTCCCCCCAATGATTGGCATCTTTCTACACTCTTTAGAACTCTCATTTTAGCTCAAAAACATGGAAAAGTTTATTTTTTGACTATTCCCTACAAATGAATGTACAAAAAAAAATCATTTGGAGGAACCTATAATATTATAATATAAACTATGATATATTTCAAGAAGTAACTATGGAATTTTATGTGGTTTACAACTCAATTTATGCAAATTGGTCCAAACTAGGGTTTAAGGAGGGTTTTTGATAGTTTTACCCCTTAAAGATTTTTCATAAAGTTTTAACATCCAACCTATGAAAAAATAACAAAAAAATAAATTTAAATACCCAATATAACATCCCATAACTACTTTATGTCCCATTATAAACCTCCATGCTGGTGTGAGCATCCAAACTTGGCCTATTGAGCTTTTCTTCACATTATGCATACCCTATTTTGAGCTTGAGCCAAGAAATGGATTCTTCATGAATTTATCTTCAAATAAAGAGATTTAACACACATAATATCATATTATTTACATTTTAAAATTATTTTTAGTGATTATTTAGTGTTATAAGTGGAAAACACCCCCTTTTAGGTGTTAGGCCTAGACTAGACCTAGTGGGCTTTGATTGCAAATGGCCACTCACCACCACTTTTGAGTGGTTTTTAAAGATTAATTGGATTCATAATTGTTTTTTCAAGCTCAATTAACCTTAATAAACCATATAAAGGTGTCACATAGTGTTTCCAAGACCTATCAACACTCATTTTGATCATCTTATCACCATAGCCTGCAGTCTACTTTATTTGAAAGTATAATACCTCTAATACAAAACACAAGATATCTCCCCTATTTGTCCTAAAATTTAGATTTTATTAATTGTTTTATTATTTCATGAGTACATCCACAAATTTTTGGATCTCTATCACACTCCTATAATCTCCATTTATCATAAACACCCAGGTAGACTTTTTGAGCACTTATTATGTGTAGTATTTTGTATGTTGGTTGTAATTTGTCTATAGGACCAAATATTTATATATTTATATGTTATGGGAATTATATTATAGTAATAATAAATTATTATAAATATATAAATATTTATAATTCTTATGTTTCATTATCTACCCAAAGTACCCTCACCTTTTCTTGATTGGGCAAGACTATTAGACCATGTCATTGTAATTCTTTGCTTAGGAAATGACACTTGTAGGTGTGTAATACATTATTAAACCTTATATAATATATTTAATATATCATTATATTCCCTTAGGTTAATATCCTTTTATTTATCCTTATCCTTCAACTTCTCTGATGTTTTCAATGCATATGAAGGCTTTCTTAGGGCTAGTTAACTGTGTTCAACTAGAAACCCTGTGTATACCTTCTTGAATATGATTTTAATAAGGAATAAAATATTAGTTACTAATCCATTTAATTATATTTTTTAATTTTATACCTATTCATTATCAATATTACCTAATTAGTTTGGGCCTTAAGGTTATTAAAACACTGCTCATTCTCATCATCAAATTTGACTTAATGAGCAACCTATAGGTGACATTTGAGCATTGGATTATTGTTTACATGTGTATGAATTTTCCTCCATATGATTTTATCCTTGTTATTAATATAATAATTACCTTATATAGACATTTTTTGGCCCATCCATTTCATAATTTGCACCAAGACAATGACCTTCATCATATAACTCTACTCTCATGCAAGTCAAATAAGTCACAGTAAGTGTGTACAGAGGAGGTATTTTGGGCCATGGAATGTTTCCATTATATATTCATCCCCTATGATATCATGAGGAAATATAATTCTTATAAACACCTCTAAACCAATATCAACTAGAACATATGACTCAACTAGCTTATGGCACACAATCAGGGATAGGAAAAGTCATAACTATAGATGCTTGTGGACCGAGCCTTAGGCCTAGAATAGGTATAACTATACCTTATTATTGATATTTTATTAATTATGATAATTTTATCCCTCCATCATTACATCAAGGTCATGGTGATTATAACTCTATATCCTATAACCCTCTAAGCATTGCCTCGAGGTATGTTGATTGTAGGTGTTTGATGGGATTGTTGTAGGTGTTTATGTTCTATATTGGTCCTTATTTCATGATTTGGGAACCTATTTAGGTATATTAGTATTAAATACAACTCATTTGGGCTCACTTTGTATTTGAAAACCTGTGATGAGACCAACATGCCATATTCCTATATATTGTCATCCTACAATTGACTGTACATGACTCTTTTGAGGCAAAAGTACACCTATAGGTTTGAATGCATAGTCTTTTCAATTCTAAGCTCCCTTGAAATCTCTTAGTATTATTTAATGACTAAAAAACACTCATGTCATGTTTGGATCTAGAACAATAAACTCATTTTTGAATTCAACCTATATTTCCATCCTACAACCAACCTATAGGTGTCTTTTTTTGGGCCTAAAGGGGCATGTAGGTGATCATACATGTCATAAACCTTATGTTAGAAATCTTCTTGATATGTTATTTGATCCAATAGTCCATTTAACTTTAATTAAATTGAAATCCTTGGGTATACACTCTTTTCATACCACCTTAGACTGTGCAGTCATGTTCAAAGTTCAAATCACTATAGAAATCATTGTAAACTTGTAGCAAAAAATTATATGGAATGGAGGGATCTTTTCCATCAGGATATTTTGACCACACACTCTATATTTTATCAAGTTGTTACCCATACATATGGGTTATGATATGGAACCATTTATATTAGTTTAGACCTTCTTGAAATCTTTTATGAAAATATCAAAATAATTGTAGTGTCTCTATTTGGATGGATTAAGGTAACTTGTCCCTAAATTATTTTTTGAAAAAATGCATACAACTCTCAAGTTTGTGTTTGACTCCATGACCTCATTATTTATTTTTATATTATCTCTAACTCCCCAAGACCTTAGGGAATATCCAAAACATGTATAGATACCTCATATAAATTATTTATCTCCTTATTAGGACACCTATAGGTGTGTATGTAGGTCACAAGGTTATGGAGAACATAGTAGAGATAATGTGCATGCTAAATTAAGACCAATGTTAGGTTTACACCATGATTTTATGATTTTTTCCATTTTTTTAACATGATAGAGCTATAATACTAGTTTTGACATTAATATTACAACCCTATAGACTTCTGTGGAGACTTATGTATGCACATGAATGTGTGACATAGGGTAGTGAGAAGGAAATATAGATATATGTATAGTGAATGATCCTATGGTTCATCTCATACCTTATCAAATTATTAAAATGGAACCTCTCCACCTTTACTGAGTTCAAACTAGTCACAATGCTCTCTTCCAATGTGGTTATCCCTTGAAGGCACTTGTAGGTATGCCTTAATATTACAAACATGGTAGTGAAGTTAAGACATGAATAATTGCATGATGTATATATCTTTATTTGAGAGGTATATGAGTAAAACATTATACCAAAACCTTGAGCACAATTCAAGACTAAATAAAAACTCTTAAAATGTCATCAAAACTCCTCTAAGATGCATCTAACTCTATTTTAGAGCTTTACATAAAAAAAAATCATCAACCTTATTTTTCAACATCAAGGCCATTGATTGCAATGAAATTAATATGAGTGTAGGATATAAATAATGACCTTGTATCACTCAATTCAAATGTATTAGGGTATATTAAATATGTTACATTTCATATTAATCTCTTTCCAAATGTTCATACTTTATAATCCATGTCTCAAAACTTTGAAACAAATTGATCCAAATCATAGACATAGAAACCAAGTCCTAGAGACTCAAATTACCTATTCTTATGGAGGAATTATACCATCATGTTGAGGTATTAATATCATTGGCATATTTTCATCACATTTAATTCTTGAATATTGAAAACAGGCTCAATAAATGCATTTGGATTTTGTTGAAGAGATCAACTTAGCTTAAAAGTCTCTCAAAGGAGATACACTCAAAATGGAGACTTATGAACCCTTAACTGGATGAAAAAGATATGTAATTAATTATATATTACATTTATAACCTATAAATATGAAAACATTTAATGAAAAATTTATGTTTTGCTCCAAAATTGGCCCAAAGGACTGTCCTCAAAGAAAGTGAAGGAAGAATGGTTTTATGCTATAAATACCTTCCTAGAAGGATTTATCAGATGAAAATGAGACTCGTGACCTATAAAATCATCCAAAAACCATTCCTCTCCACCATTTTATTATCTTGATAAATAGGTCCAAGAACAAATCCCTCTTGGATGTATAGGCTATAGTGACCTATTGTCACTCTTAGTGATTGTTCATAATTATAAGTGAAACAATACACAAACTAATGGTATATGATTTATATGTTTTCAAATGTGTTACTCAGACTTTCACATGTATGATAAGGTTAATAAATATGGAATTGAGCTTTCTCCTGATCAAATACCATCAAAATCTTACAAAACCTTCTCTGGAGGATACAAAATGGTTAGAATTGCATAGAAATGAGTTATGAATTTATTTCAAAATGTGATAAATATTATTATTCATATTTTAGGCATTTAATGACCTTGAAAATTTATATTTCACACATAAAAACACTTTACACTCTTCTCACCACTAAAAATTGGCTCAAAAAGGCCAATACATGACTAGACAAGCACAAGACAAATGAAGGACAAGACCTTAAACCACCTATTGGGACCTGATAATAATGGTTTAATAATGAGAAATTTAATTATTTTTAAATAATAAACTATTGAACCACCATAAAAATTATCATTATATGCAAACTTTCAAATGATAGGGGTGAAAATCTGACCTATGAGGTCAAAATTATCAACATTTTGGTGGCTCAACTGGGAAACATGTCTACTATGCTTGAGAACTATAATGTTTACATGAATTTTGGACTCATAAAATAGTGAAAAATATTATCCATGAATTCAAGTAACCTTTTGATTTGAAATAAGAACACTTCTTCCTCTAAAATAAGGAAGGAAACACACAAATCAAGTGAAAATAACTAACAAAGAAAATGTGCAAATAAAGTACTTATTTGGGACAAAAACATAAAAATAATAATGTGATAGTATATAAATTAGAGGAAAAACTCCAAATAAATATGTACAAGGAACTTATCTCTCAATATTAGTGTTTCAAATGTATCCCATTAACTGGGATTGGAAGCTCCTCACCATCCATCTTTGTAATTTGGAATGCATTATGGGATTTGTAGTTAGAGATTATGTATCGAACACTCTAAAGGGAGTAACAATTTATATGCCTTATAGGTTTATCTCTATCCTCATCCCAATTGAGAACCAAATCTCCTTCTTTGAAACTACATGAAGAATCTCCTATATCAAAGTCTCTATTCACTTGTGCATGGTGTGTTTCCATGGCTAGCATGGAATAATTTTCAATTTTTTCCAGCTATATAAACTCATCATACCTAATCTCCATTGTTTCATGTTGGTGTTCTATATTTCATCCTAGATTAATAAGGGTATTATTCAAATCCTCATACTCAAATGTAGTCCAACATGGGACTAATCCTAGGTTGTGGGTCACCTAAATTTAGATCAAACCTCCAAAGAAATCCAGCTTCCTTCTGGATCTATCACCTAAACTAGACCTAATCTAACACTTACTTGGAAAAGAGATAGAGATATATAACAATATATGAAATCATATAAAATGAGGTGATGTACCAATAATTATAACACTTATACTTTGTATAAGACACACTATGAGACACATTAAATACTAAATAAGATTAGTCCTACATAAGTATTTCATAATAAGGAATCGATTAGGTATTAAACTAACATGAGAGGATATATATCCATTTTTAAGATAAACAATAAACTATATATTAAACTTAAAATGATTTATGAGAGCTACTAAGTATTAGTGCCTAAAATTGCACTTAAACAATTGGGTCCTTATCAAGTGTAAATTATTATGTCCTTAGCCAAACTTCCATCTCTAAGTGTTCCTTTGGAAGGTAAAGTTTATGTAAAAATTGGCTAAGTCCTTTGTTTGGTCTTTGCTTGGAAAATGTGTCTTTCCCTTAGACTTTTCAGTATTTTTGCATGAATTAAATGTCTGATGGAAATATGACTTTAGGCTTTTTGTCTTAGAAAAAATTCCAAAGACTTATTTCCATTGGATATTTTGTCTATTTCAAAAGTTTTAAAGGAATTCAATGTCTTATTTATTTTGAAATAAGTGTTTCACAAAAGATCTGAAGGGTCATTTGTTTCAAACTTTTTGTTTATGGTAAAAAGTCTGAAGGGCATTTCCCTTTAGGAATTTTGCTTGAAAAAAATATTGAAAGAAATCCTTTGTTTCAAGAAAAATACAAAGTATTATATATTTAAAACTTTTTGTTCATGGTAAAAGGTCTGAAGGGCACTTACAAACAGTAGGTAAGGTCATTTTTCCTTTACAAAATTTCTAAAGGATCATCTCCTTCAGGCATTTTTCCACTACAAGACTATCAAAGGGCACTTTCATAGGATCCAAAGGACACTTTTAGAAAGTTTTAAAGGCACTTTTAAGTGATCTAAAAGTCATCCTAAAAGGTCAAAGGGTAATTCTATAAGACAAGTGCCCTTGGAAATTTTCTTGAAGGGTATGTTCAAATGGTCAAAGGGTAATTTCATCAAATTTACTATGGAGCATAAGTACTATTTATTTTGGGCATTTTCCCCAAGTAAAAAGTCCAAAATAATTGCATTTATTTAGGAAAATTACCAAATTTAATTTTTATGGGGAAATCATTTTGGACAAAATGTCCAAAATAATTGTCCTAATGAAGACACAAAGAGATAAGTTTTAATTCTTTTATAAAAAGTGTAGAGGTCAAATTCCTTCAATAAAATTACAAATGTCAATTTCTATAGGGAAATTATTTCAAACAAAATGTCTGAAATAATTATCTTGATGAAGACAAAATGCCTAAGACTCAATTCTTATGAGAAAAGTGTAAAGTCAAATATTTTAAGGAAATTATCTCAAACATTTTATTCAAAATAATTATCCTAAAAAAATGACTAAAACAATTATTATAGGATAATTGTGATGAAGAAAATTCAAAAGCAAAAGTACCAAAGAAAATAAGAATACCAAAGACAAAGACTCAGACAAAATTTCCGTAGAACAAAGTCCTTGAATAAATATTTCCAAATTGTAGGTATGATGGTCTCTTATATGTTTTTGATGGACATGTAGATGTCAACTTTAAGCTATATGGAATAGCCATTAGGATTCAAATGTTCAAAGATAGTCACATGAGAATCAATTTTAGACCCTGTAAAGTAGTGGTTTATTTTAAAATAGAGTTAGATTTAATGGCATGTGTTTACATGAAGTAGGATGACCTGATGATGCATGATAAAAGTTGAATAGTCAAAGGAACCTAGGATAAGTGTAAGAATGACAAGTATAGAGCTCAAAATGCATGATTTAAAGTTTGAGAATGTTCTAAAGATTTGATGGTGTCAAATAGTAGTTGATAATTCAACAAGACTTGAGATCAAATGAGTATTTCCACATGGTGTAAGGGTGCTCAAAGTAGTAGATATTGTTTGTAAGGTACATAGGAAGCCCGTAGGGCTACCAAGTGGTATATACTCGAGGACAAGTAAAAGGAAATATCTAATAACACTCTACCCCTTAGATCATGATTTGATGGAGTACATTTTCTCACCCTGGCTAGATCTAATGGTACATAGAGAACATAGAAAATTAAGAATCCCATGGGAAAATAAAAAAATTCTAAGTGACATAGCTACATGCCATAAAGTTAAAAATTGAACATTTCACATAAGATCTATGACTCAAATTTTCTTGGGCAAGGATGATCTAATAATGTGAGACAAGGTGGACTTTTCAAATGGGTCAGATTGCATGAGGAAGTGGCAAGTGTCGATATTGGATCCAATAAATTGACTGAGTCACTCTTAGGCTAGATAAATGTCTAGTTAGATTTGGTGTGGCATGTCAAATGTTAGTATGTGGTAAGCTTTAGTTTAAAATATAAAATTGATGGTTTTTTCATTGATGTGGTAATGATTCTAAGTGCATAAGAATGTATAACTACCATTCTAGAGTGAATATTTCCAATCATGATCATAGATTCCTATTTCATGTCACAATCAAATCAATTCTCAAGCCATCATTGTAGGTAATGGGTTTTCCTTGGCATGCACAAATAAGGGATTTCCTATTTGGAAAGTTTTCATGATTTGTAATCAAGTAATAGGAAAGAATTTCCAAATAAGTTACACATGAGGATAAAATTTGTCTATTTATTAAAATGATTTTTCCCCTCCAATAGTTCAAGTGAGTCATCAAGAGAATCTTTAGGTGGTTTCATATGATGAAAAATAGTTTTTTATACCTCCACTATGAATTTCACCATCTAGATCATGAATTCACCAACATCTTCAATCAAAATATCAAAGGTTTTTTTTATAAATATTCATCTTTCCTTGCAAAGGTAGTTGCAATAATGATTCATTTCTTGTAAGTGGATGAAGATCTCAAGCATGGCATGGAATATCTTCTAGCTAAAAGGATCTTGGTAGACTTGAAAGTTTATTTTGAATATTTTCAAGTTGTAACCCACAGTTCTAAATTAAAAAATGTATAAATAGGTGTTTTATCCTCTGTTCTAAGGTTTTTATTGGTTATTGGTTGTTATAGGCCATTTTAGGCATCCATTTTCTCTAATTCCAGGTTTTGCAAAAAAAAATTGGGATTAATCACTATGTGTAGATTTTGTTTCCCTTGCTAAGGTGGTTGCATCAGTATAACCATTATCAAGATTTGAGAAAATGTTTATGTTTCCCTTGTCAAAAGAGAAATCTCACCATGCTTGTATCCATGGCAAAAATTTGAAGTGTTTATGTTTTTAATATTTATTTTCAAGTCAGTGGAAAATGTTTATGGTTTTTTATTATATCCTATTAATGAAATGTAATAATATGTTTCACAATTTATATTGATTGGATAATTGGGTTTGTGTTCATTACTAGTTATCATTGTAATCATGTCTTAGGTTATAAATCCCTTTCTACAATTATATTTTGAAATGTGTTGTTGAATACCTTTTAAGGGTACCCTATGTTTAGGAATTTAGCTAGAGAATGTGTTTGAGATTATAGTTTTTAGTGTATGTTCTATGATTTTAGGGATCATTTAGTGTTTACCATTATCTTGCATTTGAATTTTTCTGCATCTTTTCTAGGAAATAATTGTCATGAAATTCTTCCAAAAACCCTATTGTTTAGAAGCCACCAACATGACACCCTCCATTTTAAAATTAACAATAAACTTATCCTACCCTATCCTACCTTGCAAATAACACACTCTGTTGCATACTATAAGTGTTACTTACCTTGTAAATTCATAAGATCTTGCATATCTGAGATGTGTTTTAGTTTGTGCTTTAAATCCTAGCATTTTAGACTTTTTAGTTCCTTTGTTGTTGAAGATTATTCAAAAATAAAATTTTAGTCATAATTTCATGTCTTTAATAGTTTATTTATCACATAGAGCATTTGTTCATTTCATGTGACAACCCTTCATGGGTGAATTGTGAAAACTTGGTTATGTCCTAGTCATATTTGTTCCTTATGCTAAGAATCCCCATGGAGATTGAATTGTAAAATCCCTACATGAAAGAAAGCTACCCCATAGGTTCTCCCACCTTGGTTCATGTAGAGCCAAAAATATTAAGGAGCTAACCATACCCTCTTTAGGTTCCTCTCTATAATTTTCTATATTTGGTTTAATCCTGATGAAAAACCCTTCCTTGACAATAATGACATATTAGTAGGTTTTCCATCATTTCTTTCCATTTATCTCAAGTGTGAAAGGCTAAGTGTATAAGGTGTATAATTAAGAACCAGAACTCTTTTGATACCATTGATGGGGAACAATTATTATCACCTATGTTGCTAGGGACTCTTATAGAGAGTTGTTAGTTTGAAATTTCTCTTCTTGTATCTTCATTGACCTGATTAAATTTGGTCCATCAACATCACCACTCTTTTGGCACCATTTCCAAGGATTAAACTAAACTTTTGGTCACTTTTGTTATGAATAATTATTATAGAGAGATGTGAGTATTTCATCTTGTGAAGTTCTCTACTATTACTACATAGATCTGACTATCTTGGATATCACCATCTCAACACTCCATTGGGGATGTGCTAGGAAGTTTTTAAGTTTTAGAAATTTTACTTCTATTGAGTTTATTAAAAAGAGATGATAACATTACATGTTAGAAGATGGATTTTCCATTTTGAACATATTTTGAAAATTTTACTATCTTTGTTCTTTATCTCATTAAGCTTCAACAAGTCTAATTAAAACATATATCAAAATAGTTTGTAAACTATTCTATTCTATAAGTTAATTCTACTAATGACTCTGACCTTATTTTCAATTTTTAAGAAAGATTGATGCCTATTTTGAATATTCTACTAACTCTCAATTTTGAGTATCTTATTTTTTTTAAAGCTGGAAGGACAAGATCATCTTTCAAAGGTGACCTATGTAAGAGACTTATTCCACCCTTAGGTATTCCTCAAAGAAGGGGACAAGTTTATAATCCTATTAAAAGGTAGAGCTCAACTATCAAAGTTTGTCTAATTTTTGACAATATTGAGATATTTTATGACCCCCCCATTATTGAGAACTATCATAGCTCTTATACTGATTTTGAGACATAGTCTTATTTATTTTCCATTTCCTTCTCAACCAGCCAAATCCCCTCCCAAGTCTGATCCACCAAGTTCACCTCATTCACCCCCTCATATCCCTTTGTCATTTGTTCTAGAACCTCCTATTGAACCAATCATGAGGCATAGGGACCAAGATGAGAATGCATGTCCTGCATTATGCATTCCTAGATTTAGGCCTATCAATTTTGATGAGATGGAAGGCTAACCTAATGAAATCCCAAATGAAGTTAGGAAATGCCTCCCAAAGTTCTAGTTAAATAATGTAGTAAGTGGTGATCAGCATCTGAGGTCATTTCAAAATATATTGAAGATTATGAGGTTGAGTATGAGGATGTGTGGATTAAGTTGTTTGTGCACATGCTAGAGAAAAATGCTCATGAATAGTTTAATTCCCTTCTCACTAGATGTATTGATTCATGGGAAAAGATGCAATATGTTTTTATAACTTAGTATGGTGCTAGGATTGATCTAAGGTTTCTCTTGGTTGAATTTGAAAATATTAAGAATAATCCTAATGAGTGTGTGTAGGACTTTAACATTCATCTCAACAAGACCATGATGTGGCTACTTAAAAACATTAGGCCCAGTGATATATCATGCTTGATAAAGTAATGCGATTCCTTTGATAATAATTTTGCATATTTATTAAGGCACAAGGATCCCACTAACCTATGGTTGGAATTTAATATGGCCATCCAAATTGAGAATAACTTTGATGTGGGAAATCCCTTGAACAAGTGGGCTGATGTGAAGCTAGTTAATCTAGAAAAGACACAGCCTAAAAAACTAGACAACCTAGAGAAAACTATCAAAACATTGGCCTCTACTATAAATAAATGTCATACAAGTTGGCTAGAGCTATAAAGGGAGTCCCTCAAGTGTCTACCAACTATGAGCAGGCTCTAAATTAGAATCAATCACCAAGAGGGCCTACTTTCCAAAATAGAGATAATGATAGAGGGAAAAGGTTTGCACATTAAGATAAGATGGATAGAAACTAGAATATAGGGGTTGAAAAGGAAGTGTTTGATCCTTTAAATGCTAAGGTAAATGCCTTGAATTATAATTTAGACATTGATTGGTGTGATATGTGCTTCCTTCCACACCCTCTATGTGATACTGCTAAAAAAGTTAATGAAGATCTAGATGAACCTAAATATGCATCATCCAACTGTGAGATTTTTATGTTTGATTGTCAATGTCCTTAGAGTGAATTTACTACCTCCATATAATTTTTGATTGATACTATGTTTGATTAATTTTGGAGCATTGTCAAAATGTAGAGTGTCCCAACTTTTGACTTTACTTGTGATGTTAATGTGGCACAATCATATGAATTACCCATATATCATTTTGATCTCTTACACTCTACAATGATCAAGAAATATCCTGGGGGAAATATATCAATTGTCAACAGGGCTATTAATTAATGTAGTAGCTACCAAAAAGAAAGAATATAACTTGAGAAGTAGGCAACCAAGTGTTTCTCCTCAAGACACAACCCCTAGAAATTTAAAGGTAGTTAATACAAGCACATAAGTAAAGAAAACTATAACAGTCTAAGAAGATTCCAAGATAGAATCCATGTCCCAATATACTAATCCCATAGGTGTCCTTGCTAAGAGAAACATAATGCTTATATTGTCTAGCATCCCTAAGGGTGATAATGAGCTTAATCAAAATCCACCTTTGAAAGCTACTATCAAAATTTCAAATCCACCCCACCCTAATCTAATTCAAACCTTGAGTGACTATATTCTAGTTGAAGGTGTTGTTATCCTTCCACCTCATATGCCTCTTCCTTAGAATAGTGTGTGTGATATAGCTTAAGTGTAGAGTCAAATTAAAATCATTATGCCACTTGTTGAGTTATTAAGAATACCTGAACACAAGAAGAGGGCCTTTGAATATTTAGAATTTGGTGAAAGGGTAGCTATGAATGAAGTTAATATACCCCAAAATACCTTAGAAGAAGATGAAGAATTATAAGGGATTGTTAAACTTGCTCCATAGGTTTATTTGGGGACTACATTGGTAGAGAGTTAGATGAATATGGATCCATTTTATACAACTATGTGATCAATTGTTTGATTGTTCACAACTACATTTTTTATTCTAAATATTCTTATAATGTGATTCCATTGGGTGTCCTCAATGAGCTTAGAGTAATGATCATGTCAGCATTTAAAAAGTGTTATGCCATAGAATCATAAGACATTATATTTTTTGGACAAGTTAAGGGATTGGTGGTATAGTTGGTATTTCATCCTAGAAAGTATTTTAATATGGATGTGGTAGTTATTGACTAACCACATAAATGGGGGATGTTAATATCACATAAATGGGCTGTTAGTATGGGTAGAAGTGTGTAGATAGACCTTTCCTATGCCACCATTCCTTTGGAGGGTAATATGGTTAGAATTTATAGATATCCAAAGATGTTACATGTGATTGAAGATCTAAATCATACTCTCAATGAAGTGTTATACATAGATGTTGATCTAGGAAAATTTGTTAGGAATGTTGATACTAATGAACAACCTATTGTTCTTGATGTTGAACTTGATAAAGAAAGTGTAGTCTAGAAGATGTTCTTTGATGGGGATTCCTCCAATCTTTGAAATGGATCTAGCATTATCTTATATGCCCCCAATGGTAAATGTTTTATGTTTTATTTCCATCTTTATTTTGAGTGCACTAATAATACTAATAAGTATGAGGTACTCTTGCTTAGTTTTAATGATTGCTTGTAAATATGGAATTAAATTTTTAATTGACAAGGGAAATTCCAAGTTAGTGGTAAAGCAGTGCTTTTTCCACAAAAAATGAAAGGTTTAAATAGTATTAGAATCTTGTCTAGGATTTGCTTGAAATTTTTGATGCATTAAATTTGTGTTATCATGATATAAGTTTCAACCAAGAAGATAATAGACTTGTAGGGCTAGGTACTCAATTTGACATTACAAATATGAGCCCTCATTGTTAGTATCAAGTAAAGGTGCTTGTCAGGCCTTCAATCATAGATAATGTTCATTATTGGTAGGTATTTGATGATGATGAAAAAATTAAGAGGTCTTTGATTTGTGAAGCTAAGTTCTATGATCATCTCATAGACTTGGAATCTATGGTTTAGGTCAATGATGGGAAGGAGAAATTGTATTGGAAAGACATTATTCAGCTAAAGACAAACACTATTCCAAGGGGACTAGTTAGTTTAGAAGCATATTTTGATGGGAAAGATAAAATCAAGTTGAGAGATTCATTTATCTCTAAAGGCATGATTGAGTTTAACTTGGGTTCTCATGAGAATCCAATGAAGGTTTGGTTGGGTACTCATTTAAGTGCAAGTGAGAAGAAAGATTAGATGTATCTATTAAGGAAGTATCAAGATTGCTTAACATGGTCTTATTTTGAGTTAAAAGAATATAAAGAATACTTGTTCTAGAATATCATCCTATTAAAGCCTAATAGTAAACCTTTCAGGTAGAAATAGAGACCCATCAATCCCATCTTGGCTACCAATATGCAAGATGAATTAAAGAAGATAAGGGATGGTGGTATCACTCCACCCATTAGGTATTCATCGTAGGTTACAAATTTAGTACCTATAAGAAATAAAAATGGTGGCATCCACTTGTGTGTGGATTTCAAAAATCTAAACATAGCTTCTTTAAAATATAATTATCCCTTACCAAATATGGATAATCTATTACAAAGTGTTACTAGATCAAAAATTTTGTCAACATTGGATGGATTCTCAAGATACAACTAGGTTGAGGTAAAGGAATCTAAAAGGTCTAAGAACATATTCAAAATGCCTTGGGGCATGTATGTGTATATGAGGATACCTTTTAGGTTGATTAATGTTGATACAATGTTTTAGCGAGATATGGTTTTCACTTTTTTAGGGATAATTAACTAGTTCATTACTTATATCAAGATGGCATTATTGTACTCCAAAACAAGAAAGGAATATTTGGAGAATCTTGAAAAGGTGTTGTTTAGATACAATGAGTTTATCATTTCACTTAATCCCAAGAAGTGCCACTTTGGAGTAAAAAAATTCCAAGTTTATGGTACATATATTGTCTAAGGATGGTTTCATGACTGACCCAAAAAGGGTTGAATCCATTGATAAAGTGCCTATTCTCTAGTCCAATAAAAATTTCAATCTTTTTTGGACAGATTACTTTGTAAGAAGGTTTGTGTCTAATTTTTTAGATATTACTTTGCCTATTAATTCCATGTTAAATAAGGACCAAACCATTAAATTTTAGGATAAGGTCATGTAAGTATTTTGTTACTTTAAGGGATATTTAAAGTTTTCCCCTATTTTGGCTAGTCCTGATTACATAAAGTTGTTTCAGATATTCTCTTTTGCATCATACAATACTATTTTTCTTGTTTTGTTGCAAAAGAATGAGGATGGTTATGAGTATTCCATAGATTTTTTAATCAAAGCTATGCAAGGTCTTGAATTGAACTACACCATTATGGAAAAATAAACTTTCAATATTTTGAAAGCTATTAAAATGTTTAGGTCATATATTCTGAGTTCAAAGATTTTTGCCTATGTCTTGTACACTATGGTGAAGGACATTTTAACTCAATTTAAGTATCTAACAAGATGCTTAGGAGGGTCAAAAAGTTACAAGAGTATGACCTAGAAATTTAGACCACCAAGTTGTTAAGGGGGATGGGTCTAGCCAGGCTTATGGCTAAGACCAATTTACAAGTTGTTGAGGTAAACACTATTATTTTTAATGTTGATGATTCCTTGAGTTAATTTAATTCATCTCTATGGTATAGAGACATATTTTACTACTTGAAAATTTTGAATTATCCCCCTGAATTGGAAAAAAATCAAAGAACTCTTAAGCTTGTATCCCAAAAATGCATTTTGATTGAGAATGGACTAGCATGGAAGAATCTAGATGGGGTTCTCCTAAGATGTGTGTTATAAAAATAGACTGTAGTCCTAATTAAATACTTCCATAGTGGGGTTTGTGGTGGCCATTTTAAACCTAAATTTACTTCTCATAAAATTTTGAGACCTAGTTATTTGTGGCCATTGCTATTCAAAGATGTTACTCAAATAGTCAGAAAGTGTGAGAAATATTAACACTTTGTTGGGAGGATAAAATCTTTAGATTCTCTTCCCTTGTAGCCTATGATAATTGAAGCCCCATTCAAATAATGGAAAATAGATTTCATAGGAGAAATTATTGATTCATCAAGCACTAGATATAAATGAATCCTAGTTGAAATTGATCACTTCATGAAATGGGTTAAAGCAATCCATAAAAAGAAAGAAACACACCAGGTAATTATGGATTTTATTTTAAATTAGATTATTTGCATATTTGGCATACCTATCAAGATAATTTTTGACAATGCCATTTTCTTCAAATCCAAACCTTTGGTGGTATTTATGGGATTGAATTGACCTATACTTCTAACTACAATCCTCAATGGAATGGGCAAGAAGAATCACGTAACAAGAACTTGCTCAAGATCATTAGATGAACATTAGAAGTAAATAAGAAGTGGGGTGAATAACTAAAGTTTGCCTTATGGGTTGATAGGATCACACCTGAGAGATCTATAGGTAGAATCCCTTTTGAGCTTATTTATGGAGCTCAAGAAATTTTGCCTATGAATTTATAGTTTCCCACCTATGAGCTTATGCAACAACTAAGGGATGATGATTAGATCCACCACTATGAAAGTATGGTGAACCAACTTATTGAGATTGATTAAAATTGAATACAAGATCATGAAAGACACCTTAAGTTCAAGGATAATCTGAAGAAAATATTTGATAGAAAGGTCACTCTAAGACCCTACCAAATAGGTGATCTAGTTATGCTTTGGGATAATATGCATGAGGAGAAAGGAAAACAAGTCAAGTTTGATGCCTTATGGATGGGTCCCTATTCCATTGACTAGTAGATTTTGGAGCATACTTTATTCTTGGGAGATCTAGATGGTGAATTACTAGAGATACTAGTTAATGGTAGACATTTAAAACACTTCCTTGATTGAGTCCATTTAAAACTATGTACCATATTATATAGTGTTGAGTTACTTTGTCTATTTATTATTTTATTACCCCTCTATTTTGGGCCTTATTTGTACACTTTCCCTTTGTGTTATGTTGTGTCTTCATTTTTAGATCCTCCTGATCTATTTTTGTGTTAACTCTACCATGTTTTGTTGAGTCTTCATGAATGTTTTCTAAAAATTGTTATGTCTTGACTCCATAGCCTAATGGATTGGCACTTGGTCTTGTATTTTATGGTTCTTTGCACACCCACATGTTATATGCATCCTCAAGAAAGAGCCATTGTTAGTGCTCAAAATTACACTAAAGAAATTGGTCCCTTGTGGAGTGTAAATGATTATGTCCTTAGACTAACTTCCATCTCCAAATTTTCCTTTGGAAGGTCAAGTTCATGTAAAAATTGGATAAGTCCTTTGTTTGGTATTTTCTTTGAATATGTGTCTTTCCCTTAGATTTTTGGGATTTTTTTCATAGATAAAAAGTCTAAATACTTATTTTTATCAAACATTTTGTTTGATGCAAAAGGTCTGAAGGAATTAAATGTCTTATTTATTTTGGACTAAATGTTTCACAAGAGATCTGAAGGGTCATTTGTTTCAAACTTTTTATCCATGGTAAAAATTTCAAAGGGAACTTTACCTTTAGGCATTTTACCCACACAAAAAGTTTGGAAAAAATCCTGTACTTCAGAAAAAATGTAAAGTCTAACTTGTTTCAAATTTTTTGCCTATGGAAAAAGGTCTGAAGGGCACTTACCCTTCAAGCATGTTTCCTACAAAAAAACTTGAAATAATTGAGAGGACTTATTTATTTCAGCCAAAATGTCTACAAATAGTCTGAAGGGTCATTTTTCCTTTGCAAAATTTTTGAAGGATCATTTCCTTTGAGAATTTTGCCCTTGCAAGAATCCTAAAGGGTACTTTAATAAGATCTGAAGGACACTTTCAAAAATTATGAAAGTCACTTTCAAGAGATCTAAGGACACTTTCAACTAGTCCAAAGGGAAATTTCAAGATATCTAAGGGCCATTCCAAAAGGCTGAAGGGTAATTCTATAGGGTAAGTGCCCTTGGAAAATATTTTAAACGGTATGTTTAAATGGATGAAGGGTATTATAGCAAAGTTGTTGTGGAGTAGAAGTCTTATTTTTTTTAGGAATTTTTCTAAGCAAAAAGTCTAAAAGAATTGCATTTCTTTGAGAAAAGTACCATGTTCAATTTATATGGGGAAATTATTTTGGACAAAATGTTGAAACAATTATCCCAACAAAGACACAAGGAGCTAAGTCTCAATTATTTCATCAAAAGTGTAGAGGTCCAATTCCTTTGAGAAAATTGCAAAGCTCAATTTTTGCAAGGAAATTATTTTGACAAAATATCAAAAAAATTATCCTGATGAAGACAAAAGGCCTAAGACTCAATTCTCGTGGGAAAAGTACAAATTCAAATCCTTTAGGGAAATTGTGTAAATTTTTTTAATCTAAAATAATTATCTGGATATAATTCTTAAAATAATTGTTGTGGGATAATTATGCCAAAGAAAAGCCCAAACCAGAAGTACTGAAGCAAACAAGAATGCCAAAGACAAAGAATCAGAAAAAAATTCATGGAACAAAGTCCCCAAATAAATATTTGAGTTGTAGGTATGATGGTCTCATAGAATTTTTTTATGGGAATGTGAAATTTAATTTTAAACTATAGTGACTATCTATTGGGATTCAAATTTTCAAAGATGGTCATGTGAGTGTCAATTTTAGACCCCATGAAATAGCCATTTGTTTTCAAATAGATTCAAATCAAATGTCATATTTTTTCATAGAGTAGGATAATTTGATGATGCACAATCAAAGCTAAATAGTCAAAGGAACCTATGATAAGTGCAGGCATGACAAGTGTCAAACTCATAGGGCATGATTTAATGTTTGAGCATGTCCTAAAGATCTGATGGTATGAGCTAATAATTGATAGTTCAACAAGACCTAATATCAAGTGAGATATTTCCATGTGGAATAAGGGCACTCAAATAATTAGATACTATTTTTAAGGTACACAAGAAGCCTTTAAAGCTACTAGGTGGCATATCCTTGGGGCCAAGTAAAAGGTAGTATCCAATAATGCTCCACCACTTAGATCATGATCTAATAGAGCATGTTTTCTCACACCAGATAGATATGATGGTGCATATCCAAGGTTGAAAAGTCAATAATCTCATGGGAAAATATAAAAAATGTGAAGTGGCATAGTTTTATGCCATAAAGTTAGAAATTAAGCATTTCATGTAAGATATATGGCTCATGTTTTCTCAAGAAAGGATGATCCAATGATTCAAGCCAAGGTGAAATTTTCAAAGGGATCATATTGAATGGGGAAGTGATAAGTTTCTAGATTAGATCCAATCAATCAAATTAGTCACTCTTAGGTCCCACAAATGCCTAATTAAATTTGATGTGGAATACCAAATGTCAGTATGTGGTAAGCTTTAGTTTAAGAGTTGAAATTGATAGTTATTTCATGGATGTGGTAATGATTTGAATTGTATAATAATGTATAAATACCATTATAGAGTGAATATTTCCAATAATTATCATGGATCATTTCCTATTTCATGTCATAATTAGATCAATTCCTGAGCCATCATTATAGGTAATGGGTTTTCCTTTGTGTGCACAAAGAAGGTATTTCCTATGTAAAAATTTTCCATGGTTTGTAATGAATTAATAGGAAATAATTTCATAATAATTTGAACATTAGAATAAAATATATTTATCTCTTCAAATTATTTTCCCCCTCTATTTGTACATGTGAGCATTTAAGAGCATCTTCAAGTAGTTACATATGATGACAAATAGTTTTTTGGGTCTCCACTATGAAGTTCAATGCTAGATCATGAATTTACTAACATCTTTAATCAAAATATCAAAGGTTTGTTTAAAATATTCATCATTCCTTGTGAAGTTAGTTTCAACAATGATTCTTTTCTTACAAGTGGATGAAGATCTCAAGCATGGCATAGAATATCTTCCAGCTAGAAGTATCTTGGTAGAATTAAAAGTTTGTTATAAAATTTTGAAAGTTGTTAATCTCAGTTCCATATTAAAAAAATGTATAAATAGGGGTTTTTTCCTTTGTTCTAAGTTTGTTTTTGGTTTTTAGTTTTTTTAGGTCATTTTAGATGTTAATTTTCTACAAGTCTAGGTTCTGCAAAAAAAATTCTAGGATCAATCATTGTGTGTATATTTTATCTCCCTTGCTAAGGTGGTTATATATATACAACCATTAGAAATATTTGAGATCAATTTTATGCCTACCTTTTCAAAATATAAATCTCACCATGTTTATCCCCATAACATCATTTTGAATTTTTGATGTCTATAATATTTCTTTTCAAGTCAGTGGAAAATGTTTGTGGTTATTTATTATATCTTGTTAATGAAATGCAATAATAATATTTAAAAGTTATATTGATTGGATATTTTGGTTTGTGTTAATTATTTTTTTTCATTTTGAGCATGTACTTAGGTTATAAATCCCTTTTTGTAGTTATATTTTGAAATGTGTTGTTGAATACCTTTAAAGGGCATCCTGAGTTCATGAATTTAGCAGGAGAAAGTATTTGAGATTCTAATTTTTAGTGTATGTTATAGGATTTTAGGGATAATTTAGTGTTTAAAATTATCTTACATTTGAATTTTTTTGTATCTTTTCTAAGAAATAATTGTCATGAAATTTTTCTAGACACCCTATTATCTAGAAGCCACTATCACCCCACCCTCCATTTTATAATTAATTATAAACTTTTCCTACCCTATCATACCCTAAAAATAACACACTCTATTAGATATTATAATTTTTACTTTCCTTTCAAATGCATAATATCTTGAATATCTAAAATGTGTTTACAGTTTGTGCTTTAAATCTTAACATTGCAATCTTTTTAGTCCCTTTGTTGTTGAAGATTCTTTAGAAATAAAATTGTAGTCATAATTTCATCTATCTTCAGTAGCTTGTGTATGACATAGATAATTTGTGTATTTAATGTGAAAAACCTTCATGGGTGAAGTGTGAAAACTTGGTTATGCCCTGGTCATATTTATTCCTTAAGCTAAGAATCCCCATGGAGATAGAATTGTAAAATCCATCCAGGAGAGAAAGCTACCCCATAGGTTATCTCACCTTAGTTCAGGAAGAGCCAAAACTAATTTGGATCTAACCATACCCTCTATATATGCCTATTAGTCATTTTTTTCATTCAATCTAATCTTGATCATAAACTCTTCCTTGGCTACAATGACATATTATTAGGTTTTCCATCTTTTTTTGTCATTTCTCTCAAGTGTGCAAGGTCGAGTATACAAGGTGTATAACTGGGAACCAACAATAAAAAATTCATGAAGGTGAGAAAACATATACATAGAAAAATAACATACATTCACTTAACTATAATACATGAATTCATAAGACACACTTCAATCTAGCTTACAAAATGATGGAATTCAGTCTTTATTGCATCAAAAGGTATTATAATATAAAATTTGGAATAGCCTAAGCAAGCCAAAGTATAAGAGTTTGTTTCTCTAAAAATGTCATATATTTCTTTCTAAAACTTTTAGAGAGTTTTACATGTTCTAGAAGTTGGAACATATATATAAAAAGGAAGAGAGAGGGAATTGTGATGTATCAACACAAGTTCAAGGATGCTAATTCATGACCTTATCAATAAGGGATAAATTCTATAAAATAATTGAATGATCATTGTCTTTATCTATCCACCCAATGTCCTTCTTAGACATCAATGTCATTATCTATCTGATCTACTAATGAGGACCATGTCTTGGAATTGACATAATTATGCCACATATACTTTGGGTAGCCATCGGTACCTATCTATAGAAAATGTGACCCTGGTAATAGATGAGAAACCTCTCCATAGTCATATTTACATATATATTTGATACAATATTTAATACAAGTCCATTTATAGGTGAAAACCAATCCAATTATTAGTTTTCACATAGTCATAATATCCATGGAAACTTTTTAACTACTTGGTCTTGTTTCACAATCACTGGTCGATCTTCGATATTTGTATTAGGTCCAAAGAGACATGTTTTACATCTAAAACTTGTGAGATCCAATAATATATTCTATATGAGGATCCTCCATCTAAAAATAATGATCATGTTAATGGAATGACCTTGAAAAAGGGTTGATACATTCTAAATTATCGACCAGAGGTCCTGTTTAAAATTTAATGGTGATGGTGCCTTGTCCTTAACCATATTGATTACATGATTGTATCTTATTTGGGTAAAGATATAATGGTGATATGGATCTTTAATATTTTTATTACTTGGGTTGAGAACTGGTTCATCAACCTTCAATGGAATCTCTTTAGATTTGCCCTTTTTCATTGGTTGTCGATTTCTAACTTGAACCATTTACATTGTTCCCAACTATCTTTATTCTTATTGTTATTTTAGATCCATACTAATTTATTAGGTGTGTTCACACCATTATATTTGGATTTATAAATTCACATAATCCCTTGATCTATATCCACTAACTTTATGACTTAAACTCACACTATTGGATCATAATGTACAAACCAACGTGAGCCTTTGATCTCATTGGGCCCACTTTCTTGTTAGTCAAAATTGCACCATTAGATCTCTTGTACGATTTAATGTTTATCATTGATTTTTATTAGACCCACCTCTTTTCTATTTTATCTCACACCATTGGATATCTGTGGTTGATTCACACTGTCAAATCTTCTCAAACTTGTAGCTCTTTAAAGGGATTTAACCCAGGGACCTTTTAAATTATTTGAGCCAAGCATGAACCATTAGATCTATATTGTTAGTATGTGATCTCATGTGGATTATTATATCTTGATCAACTTTAAACCTCTTAAGGACCTTCTGAACCCAAATGGTTACTTTATGACTCTCAAGTTTGACACTCACATGAATGTCTAACATTATTGGTTCAACTTTAGAAGAAATTGTTTTGAGATAACAAGCTCACACAGACATGTAATTTTTAGATCATGTTCTTGGTATAAGGTACTTCATGACACTATAACCTTTTAGTTCATGAGAGTCATTGAGCAAACTTATAAAATGCACAAGTGAACTAACTTGCTCATTCCTGCATGACATCCTAGTGATGATCTAGTTCCTTAAGAAACTTATGATTGATATTCTAATTGATATTTGAAATATCCAATGATAATCCTCACTACTTGTCTAGCTTGGTTCATGCTCCTAAATGCTCAAATACTATGAAACCTACTTGGACCCTTTGTCTACAATTATAGATCTATTATTTGAATATTAATTAGATCACACTTTAAGCCTACTTAAGGTTTTTAAAAAGATTTGAAATTATAATTAGATCTTCACTTGAGGTCTATCTACTCCTCATGACATTGGGTCACTCTTTAATCAAAACCATACTTGGATTTTTGATCTAATCTAGGCACATTTTGGTATGTAGGCCAAATTTGGTCATCTTTGATGACTTGGTTGGGTAGCATGCATGCTATGATTGAGAACTCAAACCATATCTATGACTCTTGGATTATTTACATGACTGCAAGATATCCTTTTGAATTGTAAAGACAAAGAATTCTAACAAAAGGGGAAAAAAACAAACTTGAGTGGGAAACTAACCCAATGAAGCAAAGGCGACTAACCTACTGAAAAACTATGCAAACAAAAAAAATATTTTGGATAAAATAAAAGGAAACTAATGTGTTATAAAACACTTAGATAAAAAAATATAAACTAACTATGAATAGGGAACTTCACTTCCTCAATAGTAGTGTTTTAGATGTATCTCATTGACTAGGATAAGAAGATCTTCACTATCCATCTTTACAAGATGGAAAGCATTGTGAGATTTTTAGCTAGATATTATGTATGGAAAACTTCATATAAATTCAATTTTTTTATGCCTTCTTGGTTTAGCTCTATTTTCATCCCATTTGAGGACAAAATCTCATTCTTGAAAATTTCTTGAAAAAGCTCCTTTGTCAAAATATCTCTTCACCATTACTTGATGGAATTCCATATCCAACATGGACTAATGAGTTATCTATTCTAGCTCTATGATCTTATCATATATTATTTCCATTGGCTAATTATCCAAAATATCAAGTTGATGCATTAGTTCTAAAGTAGGCAATTCAATAAAAATAGGCATTATTGCTTCCTTACCATATACTATCTTGTATGGAGAATTGTATCTTGACCTTTTATAGGTGATCAAATTAGATGACATAGCTAACTTCAATTTTATATGACATGACCTATGATTTTCTTCTACAGTCCTCCTAATGATCTTCAACAAATTATTATTAGTGGAGTCAACAAGGCCATTGCTTTCTGGGTAATAATTTGATGAGGTACCAAGAAAAATAGTATGTTAAAATTCCCACTTGATGATATTAGACCTTAAAAAATCCATAACAATATAAAAAATAATAGTTCAATGGACTCTAAATATAGTAATCAAACCTTCATAGAAGTCCATAACATTGGTTTCATTGGCTTCTTTCAATGCCATTGCCTCTATCCATCTAGTAAAATAAGCTATGGTAGTTAGGATCCATTTGTGTCCTAAGCTTGAATGGGGGTTAATGAGATCAATAAAGTTCAATACCCATTGTATAAAGGGTTTATTAAATAAAATTGGTTGGAGAGGTAAGGATGTAAGCTTGACCTTTCCAACAAACATAACACATTGTTTATATTTCCTAGTCCATGCATGGCAGTCACCAAATATACTTGGCCAATAATACCCACCTATCATAATTTTATGGAATTTGATCCTTGATAAATAATTCCATCCACCATTTCTATCATGGAATTTCTAAACAAATATCTATTTTTGACTTGGTTTTATGCACCTTAGTAACATGTCATTGATATCTTTTTTGAACAACACATTATCAACAAGAAGAAAAGGAATTGACTATAATGTAAAATATGTCCTATTATAAGGGCTGATATTTGAAGGATAAACATCATCTTGTAATTTTATTACCATATCTTTGAAATAGTTATAAGGTGAGGAGTGATCATTTTCAATCTTTCCATCATTTGACACCATAACTAACTCATTGGCCTCTTGCAAGTCTTGGGCTAGATGTTCACAAAGTCTTTTACCTCTAATCAGTTTTTTGACCTTGATATCAACATCATATTATATGAATTTGGTTATCTAACCATCTCTTTTGTCATTTATATCCTTGTTCAAGTGAGTATCCTTGACACTTAGATGTACAACAATCAAATGTATTTTATTATTAGACAACAAGTACCTAAGCTTTTTAAGAGACCTTATAAATGAAATTAAATGATTATCTACAAAATAATACCTTATTTCATATTATTATAAGACTTGAATAAATAAGTATATTGGTTTATCTAATGTATCTTTATTCTTTTTCATGAGAATACCTAAAATTGTGTTAATATTATCATAGGTGTACAAGAAGAAATCATTTATGAAATTAGGGTTTAGGAGTGTAGGAACACTAGCTACATCTTTTTTGATCTCTTAAAATATTCTTACTCCTTATTTGGACTAGATAAAAATATAACCCTTCTTTAGCATGGCTATGAGTGGCCTAGCTAAATTAGAAAACTCTGAAATGTATCTCCTTATGAAATTGATCTTTCCTAAAAATCTATGAAAGGCTTTCTTATGTTTAAGAAAGGAAAGTACAAGAATTGAGTCTATTATATAAACATCTATGCTTGTACCATGTTTTGAAATTACATGTCCAAAAATTCTACCTTCATGAATAGAGAAGACACACTTTTTGGGATTCAAAGACACCCCAAATTACGTGCACTTTTCAAACACTTATTTGAGGTGAATCATATGTTAATATGAACTATTAGAGAGAAATATTATGTAATATATATATAAAAGAATAAAATTCTTAAGGAGACCCTAAAATTCCATGTCCATAGATTTCTACAAATTTTCTCCAACATTAGATAAACCAAAAGGCATTTTTCTATATGAAAATGCCCCCTGCTTTGTGGTGATGGTTGTTTTGAATTGGTCTTCTTCTTTGACCAAAATTTAGTTATAACCACTGTATCCATCTAATAAGGAGAACCTTTTTGATCTTACAACTAACTATAAAATTTACTGTATTGATGGCAGTGGATAGTGGTCTTTAAGAGAGGCCTTGTTCAAGTCATGGAGGTCAACACAAAGCCTTATTTTACCATTTTCTTTCTATACTATAAAAAGGTTTTCCACCCAAGTTGAGTGCTTAATTGGAAATATTATAGCTAATTCAATGAGTTTATATAGCTAATCTCTCATCAAAGGTTCAAGCTTTGGGTTAATAGGTCTTTGTCTTTTTTTGACTGGCCTAGTCTCATCCTATAACTCAATGGTATGTTGAGATATACTTGGATCAAATCCTTTAATATCATTTTACTTCCATGAAAATGCATATATAAAAATTGAACATAACTCAATAAAAGTCTCCCTCTCTGAATATGTGCAAACTTTGCCCAACTTTAAGCTCTTACCAGTTGAAATATCTAAATTTGTCTAATATTATTATTTTGTTGACAAATAAATATTTTCTTTTCTAAATTCATCATCTCTATTGAATATGTTTTCAAGGGTGACCAACTCTTTAGGTAGCTTATTTTTCTTTAGTTTCACAATCTGGTCACCATACTATTGCAAGTGCTTGTCTTGGTTCCTTGAGGAGAATTCAGCTTCTTTTTGTAAAAACCTGACAATATGCCTATCATCTTTAAATACTTTCTAATTATCTTGGTTATTTGGGATATAAGGCCTTAAAATAACCTTGATGGGTGATTGAACCTTTTCATTCTCTATGTCATCTGGGATATTGAAATGTGACCCAATAGAAGCCAACATGTCTGCATGTTTATTCTTATTTCTTGATATGGAACAAATATTAAAAGATTGAAGGTATTAAAATAAGTCCCATGCTCTATGATTATAGGACCTAAGTAGTGGGTTATTGTGTACATTAAGTCCTTTTATTTGGTGAACTACTAGTTCACTATCACCAAAAACTTGTAAGGTACCGACCTTCATCTTTCTTGCCTATTACAAACCATGTGCTAGTGATTCATATTCAATAACATTATTAGAAAAACTAAATTAAAAATTGAGAAAAGATAAATACATTTGATTGGATACATAAATTAACATCATTCCAACCCAAGTGCCATGTTTGTTTCTAGATCTATTAAAGTATAGTTGCCACATACCATCACTAGGCTGATCATCTTTCATCAATACTGGAATTAGTGTATCATTTTCATGAATAAAAAAGATAAAAAGTCATTAAATTAACTTTTAATTATCATGCCCATGAAAATAAGATGTTCACTCATCAATAAAAATATCTATAACTCCATTTATAGGTGACTTAGTTTCCACTTCACTATTTTCTAGTACCTTATCTGAGATAACATAATTAGTGCTCACCATCCCTGGCATATATGGATCCAAATGAAATATTGCAATAGGTTCAGAATCTATTATTACATTAGTACCATACCTAGTCTTAAAAATAAAATATGTCTAATCAACTAAAAAATATTCTCTAATATTTGAAGTAAAGTCCCTTGACAAACGCATGGAAAAATAGGGGGTAAGTCCATTACAACTAGATCTTGCTTAATTGTAACATTAGGGAAAGCATGTAATGTCAAATTTAGATCCCTGATTATTCATACAATATTTTTTGGTGATCCATATAATTTCAATACTCCCTTGGTATTTAGCTCAGAGATAAGATCAAGCTTGTTTGCAATTTACTTGGGCATGACAATGCTACTAGATCCACTATCTACCATAAAATTATGGATTCATAAGTCACCAATTATTAAAAAAAGATAAAAGGGAGGGTTTTTTATTTATTTTACATTTGTTTTGTCCACCTTTGTCATGTTATGTACCTATTGATCAGGTTGTTTGGTAGGTTGGTCTAAATTGGCCAAAGAAGCTCCTTGTTTCTCAACTAGATCTTTAAACACTTTGAGAGATAAAAGACCTTGAATGATCACCTATTTTTTCCTTGTAATGAAAAGGGAATCCCACATGATAATTATAACATTTTATTCCTTCATTTGATCTATTATGCTGAATGAGGCTCCATTAGCCTTTTGGTGTAACTTTTGAACCACTAATTTTCTCTAATTAGAGGCATTTGGGGAGCATTCCTTGCCTCTACATTCTAGGTATTTTGTGTTATAAGCACAAAAAAATTGATCTTTGACACTTTTGGGAAAAAATTTAGGAACACTAGAAGTATTTCTCACATCTTGAGATTCCTCAATTGTTCTTATTTTAGCTCTAGTCAAAGCTACAATTTGACTATTTGTGTTGCTAGTTTCACCAAATTGATTGAATATAATATGATCATCTAATTTACAATTAACATTTATGGCATAAAGATGCCCTTAAACTTTTTGATCCTCTCCTTTATAAACCCTATTCTTGTCTTGATACTAATGACCTTGAAGATAAAACTCTTCTTGTGTCATTTATGGCATAGTAATATCCTATGATATTGAGGCTTGGTTTTGAGTGTCATTTGGATTGAATGGCTACCAAATTAAATTTGGCATCAATTTTTTTTGAGGAATAATAGATTTTAAACTAGAAATTACATTAATATAAATGGATACATATGGATTAGTTTGGGTTATGGATCCTTGATTTAGGTAAGGTTGCCTATTGTCTTTGAAACCTTGATATGGAGGTCTTTGATTATTGAAAGATTGACAAGTATTTTGGTTTTGATACTAATAAGGCCTACCTTGGTACTATTTTCTCTTGAGTTGAACAATCTCATTCCCAAAATCTTGTAGCATACTTTTTAGATCTCCAATCTCACTACCTTGATTAGAAGGGTTTACAACTTGGGATTTTAGAGATGGAATAAGAGTTATAGATGGGATTTGAGGAGCTTCAGGGGGAATAGGTTGAAATTCTAGGAATATGGTAATTATAGGCCTTATAAAACATTTACCATCTTCTATTAAATTATTATCTACTCTTATTACAACTTTATAGGCATTTGGAAAAGTATTACCACCCATGGACTGTATCATGACACTAATATCAAAATTTAGGTCCTTTAGATAGTATAAAAATACATACTCTAGAGATTGTCTAACCAATGCAAAGATTATAGTCTATGTCTTTTGGAACCTAAGGTTAAAATCATACATAAAATCATGGGGGTACCTTTGTATGGTATTTATTTGTTTAACCAAAGATATATGATCAGATTTATCCTCAAACTATCTGATAAGGCTACACCTAACTCATCCCAAGTAGCAATGGAGGTCAAAGGAATATTTCTATACCATTTCAATGATTTTCCCTTTAAGTAGCAAGTATTCTAATAACCACATTATCTTGAATAACATTATGAATAAAACATAGGTTGGCAAGATCTTGAATATGCTCAATATTAGTAGTTTTATCCCATTATCCTAAGAAGAGAGGTTTAATATTTAAGGAAAATATAGGGACTTCATTAAATTGGGACAAACTCAAGGGAATACCCTATTAAATGGAAAAAACACTTGATTCTTGACCACCATTTGGGCAAAAAGGGGCTTATAGGGACAATAACTTAGACTAAAACAATATGTTGACTAGGAGGTGAAAATTTATTTTGAGGATAAGGTCTGGTCTTATTGAATCTTGATTTTTTATTAGAAATAAAAGGTAGCTCAATGAATTAAAAATGAATACCTTTACTTGATGACATTATTGTAACCTTTGGCATGAAAAAACTATCTGAAAGATAATATGAGATCTATAATTTGAAGGATTTTTAACTTTTGATGGTGGTAGATGTCTCCTCCTTTTATATTTTCTTCTTTTCAATCTTCAAATTTAAACCAACGAAACTTTGGTCCCATTGGGCATGCCAAAATTATTGGTGTTTTAAATTGAACCCTAGATAAAAAAGTGGATTTTTCAAGTCCTCTTACTCAAATCTAGTCCAACATGGGATTGATCTTAGGCTGTGGGTCACCTAAATTTGGATCAAACCTCTGGAGAAGGTTGGATTCCTTCTAGATCTATCACCTAAACTAGACCTAATAAAACACTTGCTTAAGAAAGAGATAGAGAGATATAACAATATATGAAAGCATATAAAACAAGGTGATGCACCACTAATTATAACACTTATACTTTACACAAGATACACTATGAGACATATTCAAGACTAAATAATATTAGTCCCACATAAGTATTTCACAATAAGGCGTTGATCAACTATCAAACTAGTATGAGAGGGAAAATATCCACTTTAAATATGAATAATAAACTATAAAATTCACTTAAAATAACCTATAAGAGCTACTAATCACTTCATAAAGGTGATAAAACTTAGACATAAACAAGGAACATACATTCACTTAAGTACAGTACATGAATTCATAGGACACACTTCAATATAGATTTCAAAATGATGGAATTCAATATTTATTACATCAAAAGGTGTTATAATACAAAATTTGGCATAGCCTAATCAAGAAAAAGAATAAAATTCTATTTATCTAAAAATGTCAAAGATTTCTTTTTAAAACTTTTAGAGAGTTCTACATGTGGTAGAAGTTGGAACATATATAGAAAAATAAAAAAAGAGAAGGAACTGTGACGTATTAGCACAAGTTCAAGGATGTTGACTCATAACCTTATCAATAAGGGACATATTATTTAAAATAATTGAATGATCATTATCCTTATCTATCCACTTGATGTCCTTCTTATAGCTCCATGTCATTATCTATCTAATCTATTGATGAGGATCATGTCTTAGAATTGATAGAATTATGCCACATCTACTTTGTGTGGCCATTGGTACATATATATATATAAAATGTGACCCTAATGATAGGTAATACACCTCTCCATGGTCATATTTACATCTTTATTTGATCCAATATTAAACACAAGACTATTTATATGTGAAAACCAATCCAATTATTGGTTTTTAGATAGTCACAATATCCATGGAAACCTGCTAACTGCTTGGTCTTGCTTCATAATCATTGGTCCATCTTAAATATCTATATTAGACCCAAAGAGACTTTTTATACATATAAAACCTCTAACAACTAATAATATATTATATATGAGGATCATCCATCTAAAATCAATGATCATGTCAATAGAATTACCTTGTAATAGGGTCGATAGGTTTTAAATTATCGATCAGAGGTCCTGTTTAAACTTTAATGGTGATGGATCCTTGTCCTTAACCATATTGCTTGCATGACTAAATATTATTTGGTTCAATATATAATGATGATATGAATCTTTAATATTTTACTCACCTAGGTCAAGAGCTAGTTCATTAACCTTTAATAGAAACTCTTTAGATTAGCTCTTTGTCATTAATTATTGATTGCCAACTCAGACCATTTACATTGTACCCAACTAGCTTTATTCTTATTGGCCCCAGAGATCCTTATTAACTTATTGAATATGTTAGCACCATTATATTTAGATGTAGGAATTCACATGATCCCTTGATATATATCCACTAACTTTTTAACTTTAACTCACACCATTAGATCGTAATGTACAAAGTAATGAAAGCCTTTGATTTCATTGGACCCACTTTCCTACAAGTCAAACTCACACTATTGGATCTGTTGTATGCTTGAATGTTTATAATTGGTTTTTCTTAGACTCACCTCTTTTTTATTTGAGCTCACATTGTTGGTTCTCTACTCAGTTGATTCACACCATTAGATCTTCTCCAACTTGTAGATCTTTAAATAGATTTAACCTAAGGACCTTTTGACTTGTTTGATCCAAGAACTAACTATTAGATCTATATTGTCAATATGTGATTTCATGCAAACTGTTATATCTTGATCAACTTTAAACCTTTTGAGGACCTTTTAAACCTAAAATTTACTTTATGGAGCTCAAGTTTGACACACACAAATTTATAGCACTTCTTGTTCAACTTTAGAAGTTTATATCTTAAGATAGAAAGCTCACAAAGATATGAAATTTACAAAGCATGTTATTTACATAAGGGACTTTATGGAATTACAACCTTTGGTCTTGTGAGATTCATTGAGAAAACTTATAAAATGAACAATTTAATTAACTTTCTCATTCATGTATGATGTCTTGGTAATGGTCTGGTTCCTTAAAAAACTTGTGCTTGATCTTCTACTTGATTTTTGAAAGATCCAATGATAATCCTAAATACTTGTGTAACTTATTTTATGCTCTTTAATGCTTAGATACTATGAAACCTACTTGGACCCTTCATCTATAAATATAGATCTATTCTTTGAAGATTAATTAGATCACACTTTAATCCTACTTAAAGTGTTTCAAAAGCTTTACAATTAGCATAAAATCTTCACTTGAGGTCTATTTTCTCCTCATGACATTAGGTCACTATTCAATCAATACCCTATTTGGCCTCTTTATCTGATCTAGGGACATTTTGATATATAGGTCAAATTTGGTCAATAGTTCATTCTCCAACAACTCAAGCTGATGCATTAGTTCTAAAGTAGGAAATTCAAGAGAAATAGGAAACCTTGCTTCCTTACCATATACCAACTTGTATGGAGAGTTAGATATTGATATTTGTTATGTGATCCTATCAACCCATAAAGTTGACTTTAAATTTTAATTCCATGACCTCTGATTGTATTCAATAGCCTTTTTTCATGATCATCAGTAGGTTCTTATTTATGGACTCAATAAGGCCAATACCTTATGGATAGTATTTTGATGAAGTTCTGAGATATAAAACATGTTGAATAGTCCATTGGCTAATCCTAGTTCCCACAACATCCATGGCATTATTATAAATTATGGTTTAAGGAACTCCAAATCTAGTAAGTAAACTTTCATAAAAATATAGAACATTGGGTTTATTTGATTATTTCAATGCTACTACTTCTATCCATCTTATGAATTAATTTATAGTAGTAAGGATCCACTTATGACCTAATCTTGAAGGATAATTGATGAGGCCAATAAATTCTAATCCCCATTAGATAAAGGGTCAGTCCACCATAATTGGCTAGAGAGGCAAGGTTGCAACCCTACAAACATAGCACACTATTTGCATTTCCTAACCCATGAATGACAATAACCAAATATACTTGGCCAATTTTACCCACTTATTATGATATTAATGGTTATATTCCTTGCTAATAAATTTCCTCCACTATGTCCATCATGGAACTCTTCAAGCAACCTTTGTGTTTGTCTTGGCTCTATACATCCTAGCAACATGCCATTGATATCTTTCTTGAAAATAACACCATCAACAAGAAGAAATGGAATGGATTAAAATATAAATATCTTCTTTCTGAATCATTTAAATGATAAGGATAAATACCATATTGGAGATATCTTACCAAGTCATGAAACTAGTTAGAATGTGAGGTATGATCAGCGATAACTTCTTCATCATTTGACACTAAAACCACTTCATTTTCCTCTTGCAAATATTAGGATAAGTTATCACAAATTCATTTCCCTTTAATAATCTTTATGTCTTTATTTTCCAAATCATACTCAATTACCTTCAATATATAACCATATCTCTTCTCATTTATATCTTTATTCAAGAGGAACTCATTGATACTTAGATTGGCAACAATTATGTGTATCTTATTATTAGACAACAGTTATATAAACTTATTGAGATACCTGATTACTAAAAGTACATGTTTTTAAATAAAATATTACCTTGTTTCATACTCCTCTAAGCCTTTATTGAAGAAGGATATTGGCTACTCCAAGGCCTCATGATTGTGTTGCAAAAGAATACCTAAAATGGTGTCTATGTTAGCATAAGTGTACAAGATGAATTATTTTGTGAAATATTGATTTATGAGTGTAGGAACACTAAATATAGCTTTATTTATCTCTTCAAAACTCTTCACTCTTTCCTTGGAATAAATGACACTCTAATTATTATTTATCATGGTTATAAGTGGCTTCACTAAAGTGGAAAAATATGAAATGTATCTTCTTATAAAATTAATTTTTCCTAAGAAGATTTGCAAGGAAAATTTGTGATTATGCAAGTAAAGTGTAATAATTAAATATATTATTTCAATATTTATACTTAAACCATACTTTGAAACCACATGCCCAAGAATCTTACCTTCATGAATCAAGAAGACACACTTTTTAGGGTGAAGAGATACCGCAAATTGCCTACACCTTTTGAATACTTATTTGAGGTAAACCATGTGCTCACTTGAACTCTTTGAAAACATGTTTATGTCATAAAAATACATAAGTACAAACCTATTAATAAGACCATGGAATTCCATATCCATGGCTCTCTAAAATGTTGCTCCAGCATTGGATAAACTAAAAGGCATATTTTAATATGCAAAGGTCCCCAAATTTATAGTGAAGGTTATCTTGAATTGATCCTCTTCCTTAACCAAGAGATGATTATAACCACTATATCCATACAAAAAATAAAAAATATCTAAACCTACAACCAGATACACAAATTATTCCATGGATGGCAATGGATAGTGATCTTTAAGGGAAGCCTTATTCAAATCTTGGAAGTCCACACATAGTCTAATCTCACCATTCTTCTTCCATACTAGAACAAGGTTTTCCACCCAAGTTGAGTGTTTGATTTGGAATATAATAGATGAATCTATGAGCTTATGAAGTTTATCTCTCATCAAAGGCTCAATTTTTGGATTGATAGACCTTTGCTTTTGTCTCACTGGTTTAGTTTCAGCCTCTAGCTCAATGGTATGTTGAACTAGACTTGGGTCAAATCCTTTGAAATCACTATATTTCCATGCAAAAACATCAATAAAATTTTTACATAATTCAATGAAATCTTCCTTTCATGAAGTAATACATACCTTACCCAACTTCAAATTCTTACCAGCTATAATATCCATATTGGCATAGTGCTCTTATTTAGTTGATTAGGATGATTTTTGTTTCCTCAATTTATCATCACTACTAAATATGTTGTCAAGTGTGACCAATCCTTTTGGAATATTATTTATTTTTAGTTGCACAATTTGATCACCATATTTCTATCATACTTTGACTAATTTCTTGAGGAAAACTTAGTCTATTCTTAAAAGAACTTGATAGTCTGATTGCCATCCTGAAACACTTGCCAATTCTCATGGTTATATATAATAGATGGCCTCACAACCACCTTAATGTGTGATTGGATTTTCTCATTTTTAATATCAGTTGGAATGCTACATTGAGCTCCTATGACAACTAACTTATCTTCATGTTTATTTTCATCTCTTGGTATTGACTAAATGTTAAAAGCATAAAAATCTTCAAGTCCCACACCCTATGCTTATAATATCTAACCAATGTTTTATTTCATACATTAATAACTCTTAATTGATGAACTATAAGTTCACTATCACCAAAAAATTGTAAGGTGTTGATTTTCATCGTCCTAACCCATTGTAAATCATGAACTAGTGCCTCATACTCTACAACATTATTTGAATAACCAAATTAAAACTTAATGGAAGAGAAATAAATTAGATTTTTTGGAGAAATAAAAATCATTCTAGCCTTAGTACCATGTTTATTCCTTGATCCATCTAATTACAACTGTCATAAACCTTCACTAGATTCATCATCCTTCACCATGACTAGAATTAGTGCATCATTATCATGGAGGAAATAAACACCAAGTCCCACTTCCTCAATTAGCTTATAAGGATTGTGATCATGTAAATTTTAGGCCCATTAAACAAGTAATAAATATGAAACTTCATATAAAGGTGAATGATTTTCCACTCCACTAGTTTCTAGCACCTCATTTGAGATGACACAATTAGCAATTAGTGTTTATAACACTTGGCATATATGGATCCAAATGGAAAAGTACAATGGGTTCAAAATGAATTATTACCTTAGTACCATACCTTTTTATAAACATTAAATATGTCTAATCATCTGATAAGTATCCTCTAATATTTGAGGTGAAGTCTCTTGAAAGACACATGGAAAAGTAAGGAGGCATGTCCACCACAACCACATCCTGTTGAATGATAACATTTGGATAACCATGTAGTGATAAATTTAGATCTTTAATTCTATCTAATATATATTTTGGTGACCCATATAGTTAAAATACTCCTTTATAATTTAGTTTATAAACTAGACTAAGCTTATCTACAATTTGCTTGGGCATAACAATGCTACTAGATCCACTATACACCATGAAGTTATGAAATAAAGTGTCACCAACTATTTTGTTATTTTTCATAATAGTGGAGTTTTATTCTTATTTAATAAACAGTTCTGAGTAGGATAAATCAATAAATAATATTCCTAATTAAATTTACTAATTTATGGAATTAAATTATAATTAGACCTTTTCTAAAAATAGTAGTGAGAGAGAAAATCAAACTTAGCTTATTTTGGACTATTTTGACTGAGACAGGGTCTATAAATTTGTATGTAGGACTAGAAAACTATCAAAAATAGAATCCTAAACTTTGTTTCTTGATTATACAAGAGTGATATAATTGGACATCCTAGGCTCCATCACTATAGTCCTCTAGCACTATTATCTTGAGGATCTAAGCTTTCTAGGTTTTGTTTGCCTACATAGTGTGAGCTTGTGTACTAATTTTTAGGTCCTCAATATCAATACATATATCTATATATTTTATTATTAATGTACTTGTATCTTTTATTCAATCAAATGAAACTTTATCAAATGGGGAAAATAAGTTTGTGGGTATAAGATGCACTAGACATGCTTCACACCCCATGTGTGGGCATGTTGCCTACATACCAATACTATGAGGAGGGATCAAGCCATATGTAATTATCCATTTTAAGAGTGATTGGTGAAATATTGAATTAAATGTAATAAATTCTAAAACTAGGTAAGCTTGAGATGACTAGTGACTAGTGTAAGGTCTTGAATTAACTTGAAAGTGTATAGGTTGGTTGTATGTAGAGAATAGGGAAGATTGCTTGAGTGGTCTTTCTTGTATTCTTGCTTGATTTAATGATATTTTCCAACCCTTTCCAAATGATATTTGAATTGGATTTTATAAGGATCTATTAGTTATGGGTTAGATGAAATCAAAATAGGTTGACACAATTAACAAGAGGAATCAAGGGAAAATGATAATATAGGCTTGAACTATGATTGGATATGAGCATTAAAAAAGAAACACCCTAGGGTCCAACATTATAGTCCAAATTTGGTGCTATTTTCCTAAGTAGATGAGACCTACAGGGATGGATTATTCATGAAGATAAGTTCTTAGCTTAGCTAGGGTCAAGTTTGGAAGGCCACAGATGACTAGGAATAAGTGAAAACAAGATTGAGATGGTTTAGAGAGAAAGAAAGATGGACCTAAGGATTGGGTGTCATTACCCATGCTCAAGTTATCAATTTTTGCATTTTATATGACTAAAATTTCCCCTCCTTTATTATAGTGATGCAACAAATAAAAATACTAAAATGAATGAAAGTAGAAAGCATACCTAAACTAACTTGCAAAGGTGAAGCTGATGAAGCTTATGATGCTGAGTAATTTTGGATAGTGCATAGAGAGTGTGTTGTGTAAGTGTGAATCTATTATGATACTAAGGTTGAGTAATAATATATGTGCTAGATGATGTTGTACCAAAATTTATATCATTAATGGATTTGAGTACTCAATTCCTCAAAAAGTGGCTCAAAAATGTAAAGGCTAGCCCTTTGGCTCTATCATTATCCACTAAATGAAGCTAGATGATCATGTGTGTGTTTATCAATGTTTGGACTATATGTCTAATAACTATATATAATTAGCTCAAGAATACAAAGGCTAGCCCTTTGGCTTCATCATTTCCATATGAAGTAAATCTAGGTGGTCATAGATGTGTTGATTGGTGTTTAGATTATGTCCAATCCCTCAGAATAGGTGGCTCAAGAATACAAAGGCTAGCCCTTTGGCTCCATCATTACCCCATGAAGTGAAGCTATAAAATGGTATTAGTATGAATAATTATGTCATATGAGATGGATCCTAAATCCAATTAATGCTCTAGAAATATGGTAATGTGGCATGGATATCTGAATGTGTACTAGAATCTAGGCCAATGTTAGCCAACTAAGGAAATAAGGAGATTAGGCTTATATGAAAGCCACTCCAAAACTGAAAATTTTGCTTATGTGGAAGCCACTTGAGAACTCAGGTCCTCAAGAAATATGGAGGTTAGGGTTGTATTAAATCCACTCCAAAACTATTCCAATGACCTATAGATGGGGTAAGGCACACAACTATTGATAATGTTTGGGTAATGCTAAAAACTGAAAGAAAAGAATAAAAGGTGTTGTGAAATCTTCCCATAATCATTGGTGTCTAAAATATGGATTTTAATATAGAATTTATACCAAATATAAAATCTAAAATTGGAAGTGAGAACCAATCATGCAATCCATGATGTTCCCTATATATAGATTCTCTAAAAAAACTATACTAAAAATTATTGATCTAAATTGGTCTAATTATGCAAAACTATAGTTGAACCTACCTTTATACTTACTTTTGGAAGACTTAATTTTTTTTTGTTTAGATAGGAGCACTAAAAATAGACACCTTGGTGTTTGACATTGTAGTCTAACCTTAAATTTATTGTCCTAGGTTGAAACTGATCATTGTTCTAGAATCTTGACTATCTGTCTAGTTTATTCTGAGTAGTTTGATGACTAGTTGTTGTTCTAGTTATTCTAAAACTAGATTTTTTGACTCATTAGGAGCTCTAATATCTATAGAAAAACCCCTATTTTTCCCCCTCTTTTTAGTATAGGAATAAGTACCATGCAATGAATTCCCTTAGAAGAAAAATCCTTATAACTGTGTTAAGATTGAAATATACATGATATATCAATGATAATCAACAAGATATATCAAGATATAACATGGTTTTATTTGAGATATTTTTAGATCAATAAGGGCATGCCTAGATATATGTAACAATGTAATATCATATGCAATGTTCTTGAATTGAATTAAATCTAGAAATATTAGTTGTTAGTTGTTAGTTGGAGGGATGGATCATGATGTCCATCATGACATCTAATAAAATAGGAAAATTCATGATAATGATCATGGAATTACAACAATAAAAAGCTAAATCAAGCAAACAATCACTCAAATCAAGAAGCAAGAAGTATACAAGGGTGGCTAAGGGGTTACACAAACAAGGGACATGGGAACATGTCACTTAAACTAGAAATCAAGCATATAAGGCATGTTCAAATTCCCACATACACATATAATTAAAAATAAAAAAGGTTGGCATGAGGGCCATAATCACATAAAAGATTAAAAATAAAGGACATTGGAAAATGTCCTAAGGTACACACATGAATAGAGGCAAAGGACATTGACAAATGTCTTAAGGTACATATAGGAGACAAGCAGGAACTAGAAATGAAATCATAATAAACTACGCTAAGCAAGAAGAGAAAGAAATTAATAACTAGAAAGATAGAATCACATCTTACTAATCAAAGAAAGAGTGAAAGTATGAAAGACATTTTTAATACAAGACTACGTATATGCTAAGAGATACATAAGTGATAGATACTAGTGAAATGTCAATATAGTAATCTATATAATCTAGTAAGTAATATACATCAACATGATAACTTAGTGTGTGTGGTGTAGGAATGACATAACTTAGATTTTTTAGTCATGTATAAGATTCTCTAGTGGGTATGTATATCGATGTGTGTCTCAAATGTATAAGTAGGATGCCCCATCAATGGGTAGAGTAAAACAATCAAGTAGATGGATGCCACTGCACACACTCAAAGAAGATCAAGTGAAATATGGTGATGTAGATAAATAAACATATAATAGCATGAAATATAAAATGTTATTCCTAGCATAGTAGTATAAGTGTAAAACATGGATGATGCATACAATCAAAATGTTTTTGGTGTTTTGACATTTTTGACTATTTTTGGATTTTGAAATGTTATATTGTTTTTATATTTTGAAATTTTTGAACTATGTATAATAAAGTAGAAGATATTATATACAAGAAAATATAGAAAGAGATGATAGTAGCCAATGAGTCTCATGTGAGACTCCCTATCATAGTGTCCTTGAAATCATGTGTGATCATGAAACATGATGGAAATGTTGAGACTATGGATCTAAAAGCTATATATGTTGTAAATGTTCTAAAATATCTAAAGTATAAACTAACTATGGGGTCCTTATATAACTATAAGAAGTGGATATAACTATAGGTATCTTAGGGACCCATCTAGAAGTAGGATAAGATCTATGAACATGTGTTCTATGTGTAGATGCATGAGATCTCAATGAAACTACTTTGGGTGTGAATATTGTAGCTAGAAGTTGTCTATAATCCCAAAGCTATGGAGGTGTATAAACCCTCTATTTTGGTGATGGGTGCCTCAACTGTGTCTAAATATCAAGTGGAAGAGGAACTAAAATTGGTGGTAAAACTAAAACTGGCGGCAAAACTAAAACTGGTGATTTCAAATTAGTAGTTGGCTCTGAAGTGGGGAGTGGTACCTAATATGGAACTCTATTAAATGTAACAACCTAATTAGTGTGAATTAATTTCACTCATCTATGAACTATAGAAGGTACTAATCTATGTTTTTTAATCCATGGTTAACCAAGTAACATATCAAAAACTCCTATGTTGGGAACTATAGTGAATGGTATGGCCACATGTATAAGACCAAATTTTATTGGAAGTACTATCTCATCTAATTAACTTTATACATGCCAACATAAACACTGATAATTGTGTCTATTAGAGTGATATCCTACTTTGAATAACCCAAATGTTATATTAGTGTTAAGGTGAACATGTTAAGACTAGAACCATTATCAATAAGCATACTATGAATGGGTTGATTATGAATGTGATCTCTAATAAAGAGTGCATGATAATCTAAATCAACCTCAATTATATACTAATATAAGAAGGAGATATAAGGTCTAGCTATTTTTTTTTAATTATATACATTGAACATGTTTCTTAAAGGATGTAACCGAATTGAAGGTGCCTTGTATCTATCTAGTGGTGGATGTGTATGATATGTATGATTAACCTTGGTGTGTCTCATGTATCCTATTTTGAATGTTGTGGAAATGTATTTGAGAATATTTTAGATTATTTATCCTATGTTTGCTTTGTCAATGGAGGCTCAACTAAAGTGCCAAGATCAATAACATTTGAATATATTAGGTCGTATATCTTGTGCTTTAAATTGATGCATCTATTTATCATATGGCGTAGTTCCTTATGGTAGTCACAAAAGGCCTAATGATCATATCCCTTTGGAAGAGGCTTTGTTGGATAAACTTCCTGAATAAGAGGGAGAGATATGATCTTATAATCCAAAAGCTATTGTAAAATCTTAGATGGAAGAACTAGAAGATCTGAAAAAGTATGTTGAGGAGTGCTGATAAAACTATTCACTGAGGAGGCTCTAAAGCCTCATTGACTTTAGGTTGAATCTACCCTTCAATATCATTTAATTTGACCTTATATAGGACCTTTTTGTAACTCTTATTAGTTGTGTTTGATGTATTAGTGTACTTTAGTTTACCCATTGAAATTAGTTTGACTTCTCTTTCCTTTAATGTGTGACACAATTTACTGAAGAAAGAGAATATTTTGAACATGATTGATTCATGAAGTGCTACTAGAATAATTTATTTTAAAATTTCCTATAGCTTTTGATTTTCCATGGGGCTAGTCATATTATCTAATATGGTCCTATATCGAAGAACATAGTCTGTGAGATGATCATTTAGTCATTGTTTTTGTTGAGAAATTTAAGAATATGAAACCTTATCACCAATGTTCATACTGAAGTGTGTTAAGAACATGTCAACTAAAGTATTGAATGCATTGACTAACTAATTTGGTAGACTAAAGAACCATTGTAGTGCATAATCCTTTAGACTCCATGTAAAAAGTTTGGTAAGTATCCAGTCATTTAGGACATAATCCAAGCATGTTGTGTGAAAAGCTCTCAAATGTGTCTCTAACTCACCATTGCCATCATAAAGATTAAGCTTGGGTTAAACAAAACCTTATGGAAAGGGTGTATAAGCAATGTGACATGTCAATGCTATATGTAATAAAGCAAAAGAATCTAAAGATAGTGTAGGTCTAGAGACACCTTGCTCAAGATGTAGCACCTTGGATTGAAGAGATCTTATCTCTTGCATAAGGGATACCAAATTAGGAGATAAAGGTCTAATAGTTGTATTTGGTAGTACTAAAGAAGGTTGGGCTACTATGGGGGTTTTTGGGACATAGTTTCCCCTATAGTGTAATTTGTAATTAGTTGCTATGAAGGAATAAAAGACTCAACTTGTTTGGCCTTTTTAATTTCCATGATAGATTTCAAGATAAGAGTATGATCACAGGGTTATTCCCTAAGTCTTTCTCTAAAACTTTGTAAAATCAAATCTTTATTGAGGATAACTTTATTATCAATAATAGGTAGAAGTAGATCAGTAGTCCAATGTGGTGGAGCATGAGCATTGGTGTGTACATCATCATTGTTATTTTCATACTACTCATTATAAGAGTTATCCTCATGAAAATTTGTGTAATATAGATGTGTAGGATTTATAATAGGAACTTGAGCTAGTTATTTGTCCATAGTGTATGGTCATATTGAAGGAATCTGGGTGAATTCAGGAGGATTGCCACTAAGTCTTGCACTTCGTATTGAAGGAAGAGATGCAAGGAACTTAGGTAGCATAAGGAAAACAACTTGGATAATAGTAGAAAATATTAAACTAATATAATTTAAACAAGGAACTAGAATATGCATAGAAAGAATATAGAGCTCCAAAACATATAAGGTGATACCTCAAGAGCAAAATAGGAGCTAGTACATGCAACTAGGGATTTTTCAAAAATATTTTTGAAAAATACTATGAATTTTTGAAATCAAAAATGAATTTCTAAGTTAACTATTCAAGAAAAAAATAAAAAATTTATGGCAAAGTACTTGATTTAATGGGACCTAGTAGATGCAACTAGGTTTTTGAGAAAAATAAATTTTTGAAAATTACTCTGAATTTTTGAAATTTGAAGTAATTTTTTTAATTTTGATATGAAAGTAAAAATTCAAAAAATGATTCAAAAATTATTGAAAAATTACTAGGAGCTAGTTGATGCAACTAGGGTTTGAAATAAATTTATTTTAAAATTTACTACAAAATTTTAAAATTTGAGATAAATTTTTGATTTATATGTGAAAGCTAAAAATTAGGAAATTATTGGATTAATGATGGGAAATTACTAGGACCTATTGTATGCAACTAGGGTTTGAAATAAATTTATTTTAAAATTTACTACAAAATTTTAATATTTACCACAAAATTTTTAAAATTTACTAAAAAATTTTAAAATTTGAGAGGAATTTCTGATTTTAGTATTCAAGCAAAAGTTTAGAAATTAATGGGAAAATTATCTAGGAATTTACCCTAAGGTTTCTAGGGTTTTTATGCAAAATTTGAAGTAAGTCAGCTTCACCAAATGATTTCTTATTTTTTAAAATAATGGAGTTTTATTCCTATTTAATAAATAATTTTGAGTAGGAAAAATTAGTAAATAATATTCCTAATTAAAGATACTAATTTGTGAAATTAAATTACAAATTTTTTTTTTAAAAATAACAGTGAGAGAGATAAAGTCAAACTTAGCTTATTATAGACTATTCTAACTGAAATAGGGTCTAGAAATTTCTATGGAGGACTGGGACCCTATCACAAATAGAATCCAAAACTTTGTTTCTTGACTAGATAAGAGCATTGTAATTAGACACCTTAGGCTCCAGTGCTATAGTCCTTCTCTGGCACTATTGTCCTGAGGATATAAGCTTTCTAGGTTTTGTTCGCTTGCTCAGTGTGACCCTATGTACCAATTTTTAGGTCCTTATTGTCAATAAATTTCCCTATAGAGTTGATTTTTCATGTACTTGTATCTTCTATGCAATTTAAATAAACTTTAGAAAATGGTTAAAATGGGTTAGTATGTGTAAGATGCATTGGGCATGCTTCACACCCCAAGTGTGGGCACGCTCCTACATATAAATACTTTGAGGGATCAAGCCATATGTAGTTATCCCTTTTAAGAGTGTTTGGTGCAATAGTGAATGAAATACAAGAAATTCTAAAACTGGGTAAGTTTGAAATGACTAGGGACTGGTGTAAGGTCTTAAATTAGCTTGAAAGTGTATAGGCTAGTTGTATGTAGAGAATAGGAAAGATTTATTGAGTGGTCTTGCTTGTATTCTTACTTGCTTCAATGATATTTGCCAACCCTTTATAAATTATCTTTGAATGGGATTTTATAGGGATATATTAGTCATGGATTATATGAAACCAAACTAGACTAACATAATGAACAAGAAGAATCAAGGAAAATTGTCATTTGGGCTTGAATTGTGATTGGATAGGAGTTATAAAATAGGGACATCTTAGGGTTTAGTGCTATAGTCCAAATTTGGAAATATTATCTTGAGTATATGAGACCTAGGGGGATGGATTAGTCTTGAAGAGAGGGTGCTAGATCAACTGGGGTCAAGTCTAGAAGGTCATGAATGACTGGGAATTTGTGAAAACAAGCTTGAGAGGGGCTAGAGAGCAAGTAAGAGTGACCTAAGGATTAGGGGACATTAGCCATGCTCAAGTTACCAATTTTGCATTTTATATGACTACACCAACTATCAAAAAGAGGTATAAAGGAGGATTTTTATTTGATTTTACTTTAGTTTTGTCCACCTTTACCATCTTATGTACCCTTTTTACTTGTTTCTTCATTGTTTGGTCTGAATTAGTCAAGACAACACCTTTTTGAATTGGTTTTGGGTTTGAGTTGAGAGCTAAAATCTCTTGGATGAGTATGTATTTTTTTCCTATAATATATAGGGAATCCCATATACTTATTCTAATTTTAAAATTCTTAATTTGATAAACTATACTGAATTGAGTCCCACTAAACTTTGTCTACACTTTTTAAACCACTAGATGTTCCTAAACTAAAGGTACTTGATTAAACTTTCCAACTTTTATATTCTAATTTTTATAAGTTATTAGGGTATCAAGTTTTTCTTTGGTACCTTTGGAAATAATATTAGGAGTACTTGAATCATGAATCACATTTTAAGCCTCATCAATGGATCTTCTTTTAGCTTTAGTAATAACTATAACTTGACCATTTAAAGTGCTAGTCTAGTCACTCTGATTAAAATCAACATGATCATCCATTTGCCAATTTTCATTAATGGCATTAGGTTTCCCTTAAACTTCTTAAGCCTCTCCTTGTGGTACCAAACCTATTTTTTGGTATTGATCTACTTTAAGAAACAACTTTTTTTATGTCATTTGTGACATAGTCATGCATTGTGACACTAAGGATTGGTTCTAAACATCATTAAGATTGGAAGGTTGTCATCCTGAGTCCTACATCAAGTTATTTTTAGGTGGTGTAGGAATAATATATTTTGAAGTAGAATTTGAATTAGGATCAAGAGATGCATATAGTTTAACTTGAGTTATGGCTCCTTGAGCTTGGTAGGATGGTCTATTCTCTCTAAATCCTTGATAAGGAGGCCTTTGATCTTTGAAAGGCCGATAAATTAGATGACTTGGCTATTGATAAGGTATATTTGCCTAATATTACTAACTCTTCAATTGAAATATTTAATTTCCAAAAGATTGCAACAAACCTTTCAGTTTTACAAGTTCACTAGCTTGACTAGAAGGGGTTACAACTTGGGCTTGAAGAGGTGGAGTAGGAGATAATGATGGAAACTGAGGATGTTGAGGGGATGGTATAGACTAAAATTATAATAATATAGGTATTATATGTCTTGGATAAAGCTTACCAACTTGTATCAAACTATTATGTGCTCTTACTACAGCCTCATAACCATTTGGCAAGTTATTACCACCCTTTGATTGTATCATCACACTAATTTTAGAATTAAGGGATTTTAGATAGTACAAGAAGGCATATTATAGGGATGGCCTAATGAACATGGGTATCCTAGTCCATGTCTTTTGGAATCTGAAGTTGAACTCAGTCATGAACTCATGAGGAACACTCTTTATGGTAGTAAGCTATTCAACTAAGGATAGGTGATCAGATCTATGCTTAAATTGTTTGACTAAGGATGATCCTAAGCCATCCTAAGAAGTAATGGAATTTAGTGGGATGTTTATATACCACTTTAGTTTTTTTCATTTGAAGTAAGTAACAAGTACTCTAATAGCCACATTCTCTTGAAAAACATTGTGGATTGAACAAAGATTAGCAACATCCTTGATGTTCCAATAGGAGTTTTTTGATTTTATCCTAAGAATAATGGGATATTATTAAGATTTAATATAGTAATGTCATCAAATTAGGCTAAATTTAGCGGGCTATCTCTATTGAATGAAATAAACACTTGGTTTCTGATGGCTATCTAAATAATGGGGATTGTACTACTTAAGACAATAGAATGATCAAGAGATAGATATTAATTTTTAGGATATGTATTTTTCCTATTAAACCTTTCTCTTTTATATGAATTAGAAGTCAACTCAATGAACTCAAGAGGAATACCTTTACTTGTTGACCTTGTGGTAACCTTTAGCATGAAATTATTACCCAAAAGCTACTATGAACTCTATAAATTGAATAAATATTTAACTTATAAAGATAATGGATGTCTTCTACTACTTCAAGTACTTATCTTCAGATCCAAACTTTATCTATGCAAATGAGAATGAGTCCCACTGGGCGTGCCAAAAATTATTGTCAATCATGAATGTGCCCTTGAGAGAAAGTGTGATATTCCTCACTCCTATTAGAACATTAAATATCTCCAAAGTGTGTGCGATTTTATAAGTCATAAAATCTATAGAGAGGACTGGTTCCCTTGGTTCTTTCACTAAAACTTACTCTTAACCTACTATCTACTAATTATGGTAATGAAAAGGGTGAAAAAGTTACTATTTGCAATGGAATTGGAAGGTAAAATAAAATGGAGGTGATGCATAAATTGTTTTATGACCACATATGATTTTAATGACACTCTTATGAGATGTAAAAACTTACACACTTTCACTACACTCATGAAATATTTATATAAAAGTGTTTCACGTGAAGGACAAACTCAGTTTATGCAAGAAAGGACTGAACTCACATCCAATTCTTGAAACTAAGTTGATTTAGACACTTAAAATGATATTTATAAAATCAAATATATCTCATTAATGTACAATAACTAGAAAACACATATACTTCACTCAAGTGTTTCACTAAATTATATCAATGGCAAACACATACACTTCACTCAAAAATCTTGAAAATGGAGGAACTTGGTTTCTTATTTCTCTCAAAAGGTGAATACCAATTTTGGTAGAATTTAGGCACAATAAAAAATAAAATATTTATTTTTAAATTTTATAAAAATGAATTTATATATCCAAATAAATTCTTGTAGATAAAGCAACCCTAAAATAGGGGACTTTAAATTGGTCTAAACTCCTCCTTTAGTGCTATGTAGCATTATTCAATATCTCAAACCTTGGTCCCTCATAGGGTAGAATGGAAGAGAAGTTTAAAAAAAAATTGGGTCTTTTTAAAATTTTAATAATGGATATTTAATCCTAGACCACTTGGAGAGTGCCTAGATTCTTGTTTCAACCCCTAGATTTTAGCCTTCATGTCTTTTTGATGAATGAGTAGCCCTCCAAAGATGTAGGCCTTCAAGTACATTCAAGTATTATATTTAAACCTTAAGAATTTTAATGAATTATTATTGTATACTTGGTACAAGTTGTTGGGATACTTCCTCAACCTTATTTTGACTTTGTCTTCAAATGGGGCATAGGAAGGAAGGTGAGTCCTATTCCAACTTGGAGACCTTTCCAACTTGATCACCTTAAATTAAAACATTTATATGAATTATTAAAAGTATAAATGTGGCATATCATATCATTTATTATCTTGTTAATTCCTTATGAAGAGTCATATGCTTTGATTTATTATTTAGATCCTCAATTCTCTCATTTCCCACTAGGCGTAGAAGGAAAAAGTTGATTTATATTTATGTTTAATTAAAGTATAATTATATCATCCATTTAAGGCTTATAAATATCATACAAAACATATAAAAAGGTAATTTTTTTCATAAATCACTCAACAAGACTTGATAATACACCAAAACCATGAATTTCCAATGAATTCCTTGTAGCCTTTTTTCAAGCAAATCTCCTTTTATATGAGAATATAGATATTATAATTATATTATGATAACATTTATAAGCACCCTATATCCTCACAAATTTTAGTTTCCAAAATCTAAGTGTAGATATCCTTTTTAGCATATTATTTTAGCAAAATTAGACCTAATTAGCCCTCCTAGGCCTAAAAGGTGAAAAACTTGCCCTTGAGACCCCCCACACATATTAATCCACCATAAACATTAGAATAAATTTTAACATTATTTTATAAATCTCAATGTTAATTTTGGTGGTTTGGAACACTATGGAGGTACAAGAACCTTGAAATGGCCATTAGAACACTTGTCTTTTTGAGGCATTTTATGATTGGACCAAAAAGATTGAATGGTTTTGGAATATATGAGTAATATAATCCATATTTTTTAATTTAATAAGGTAAAATAAGTCTCAATATATATCCCCTAGTGATTTTCATCTTTATACACTCTTTAAAACCCCCATTTTAGCTCAAAAACATGGAAAAGTACAATTTTTGTAGTATTCCATACAAATGAAGGTACAAAAAATTTCATGTAGAAGACCCTCTGATAGAATAATACAACCTATGATATGTTTCAAGAATTAAATATGGAATTTTATAAGGTTTCTAACTCAATCTCTACAAACTGGTCCAAACTAGGGTTTTAGGAAGGTTTTTGATATTTTTACCCCCTAAGGATTGTTCATAAAGTTTTAACTTCCAAACTTTGAAAAAATTCCAAAAAACACAATTTAAATACCCCATATAACATCCCATAAATATTTTATGTCTCATTCTAAACCTTGATGGTGGTGTGAGCATCCAAACTTGGCCTATTGAGCTTTTCTTCACATTTTACACACCATGTTTTGAGCTTGAGTGAAGAAATAGATTCTTCATGAATCTCTCTAAAAACCAAGAGATTTAACATGAATAATATCACATTATGAACATGTTACAATTATTTTTAATTATTATTTAGTTTTATAAGTGTAAAATACCCCCTTTTAGGCATTAGGCCTAGACTAGACCCAATGGGCTTTGATTGTAAATGACCACTCACCACTACTTCTGAGTGGTTTCTCAAGAATTCCCAATATTCATCAATGTGTTTTCAAGCTCAATTAACCTTAATTAACCATATAAATGTATCACATAGTGTTTCTAAGACCTATCAACACTCATTTTTATCATCATCTCACCATAGCATGCAATCTAGTTTGCCTAAAAGTGCCCTAACTCTGCGACACAATGGAGGCTATATGCCAAGTTTTTCAAATAATTTTGAAGTGATGAGGTTTTTCATTAGGTCGTGAGGACATATTCCACCATTTTTGGGACATAGATCAAACTCTTATAACCTCCAATCATCATAAACTCCTAGGTAAAATTTTTGAGCATTTAATATGTGTAATATTGTATATGTTGGTTTTAGGTTGCCCTTAGGACCAAATATTGCTCTATTTATATGTCATGGGCATCATAATATAATAATAATCACTTTTTATAAATATAAAAATATTTCAAATGCTCATGTTTCATTATCTTCCCAAAGTACCTGTTGTAGCATAGAATTGCACCGTTATGAGAGAGCTTTTCAGGCTCTCTCACTCCCAACGATAATATTGGAGCAACCTCAAGATGTTGGTATTTTTTAGTGAGTTTGAACCTCCAAATAAGGAAAACATACTCTTGGTAGATCACATAAACCAATACTTCTTGGAAAAGGGATTAAAAGGGGGTATAGAATGATTAAGAATAGAAAAAGGTGATACACCAAATTATTTGGCACTCACATAAGCTTGAAACAAACACTAATTCAACATAAGACAATCCACTCATAAAATCTCACAAACTAGCTAATTTTCATAATTATTTCTTAAACTATGTTCACTAAGCAATAGATGAAGTAAAGAAGAGTTCCAAAACTCACACCAAACATCCATTAATGATAGAAAAATCTCAAGTTCATACCTACAACTAGCTTGAAGACACCTAAAAAGAGGCAATAAAGAAGGATAATGGACATGGAAGAAGAATTATTCAAAAATACATCATACACAAGATTGATAAACATAATTTATAGGTAAGAGATAGGTGAAAATGATCTTCATTTCTTCAAAAGGCATTTCTTAAAAATTTTGATAGGGTTTTGCCATGTCAAATGAGAATATCTTCCAAAAATGAGGGAGAAATGGGAGATATAGGAGAAAAGGGAAGAAAGAGAGGATAAGAATACAATTATAAATCAATAAATGAGACACAACCACCTCCCATGGAGTCTCAACCACCTTTGGATCAATTATCAATAATCCATCCTCAACAAAATAACAATCGTTAGGCCAGATAGCCTTCAATCCCTCTCATTGGCTTAGAAACACACTATAAGACAAAACCTTTTGAGGATGATGATGTCATGATCCACTCATAAGGTAAAAGTATCCAAATACTTTGAAAACAAATTTAATTCTCCACTTGTCCTCCCAACCTCTAAACTTCTCTCTTAGACTTCTACACTCCCATCCACTTGCTCTTCTAGAAGATGCTTGGTAAAAGGTTAGTTGACATAGCATTTGGTGCTTAATTGAACATGGAGGTTATCTCTTGGAGTTTGATTTTTGATGTTTTATTATATTTTCAACTTCAATTTTCTCCTAAAACCTACAATAAACTCCATGGAACCTACAACTCTCAAAGACCCCATTGATGGAGGTCTCAATCTTGAGCCACCTTCAACTAGCTGCCATGGAATAGGATTCCAAGACTATTTGGCACCATAAGGACCAATTTTGGACCTATATAAGACATCCATACCTCTATATTATTTATATGAGGAAGAAAATGAAAATTTGGATAACCTTCCACACCTACAACAATGGTGAAAATCACCATTAAACCTACAACATTTCATAAAATGTCAAAAAATTGGGTTTTTTACTCTTTAGCTTAGTAAATCACCTTTAGCTCAGTAAATCACCATAGAAACCCTTTTAAATATGTCCAAGTTCATTATAAATATTTTTTATATCCCATTAGACCTCTTCCATGGATTTAGACCATTTTTCTCATCGAAGACCTACAAAAAGAGCATTTTAAAGCCATTTTAGGCCTCTTAGGCACCAAACATGCTAAATTCTTGTAAAAAATAGGTTTTTCAGGATAATAAGGGAGTCTTAAACATTTTATATGTGTTTTATAAGTGATTATATACCATTTTATGTACCTATGAGTCTAAAAACGCAAAAGTGGTTAAAAAGCTCCTATGGCAGCTCAAACAAGCTCACCTTTAAGATGATTATTCATGAAATGTAGAATTTCATTCCACTAATTATTTCCATATACATTTATTCCATAAACCCCTTCAACATCCCTAAAATATTTGCCTCCCATGTAAAATATATAAAAATATACATGCATAAAGATAATTGGCTGTAGGGTTTGCAAGCATTTTGGACATGCTTACGCTCTTAGTGATTTTTAAGAAAAATCAAGCCCTTGACCAACCTAAATCAATAAATAATTTCAATTACATATGGGTACTATAAATAAACTATAATAACTTGGCCCAACTATCCATGGTATGAAAAATACAAACATTTGAAGAGGGGCTGAAAATGGGTGTCTTAAGCCTAAAATACTTAAATTCCTTCAAAATACCAATTTGACATTCCAAATGATATTATTTTATTTAAAAACCCTTAATTAAACTTGTAACATGTCATAATACCTCTTTAAATGATTAGAACCCAAATTTTCTCTTTATGCCTTTGAGATTACTTATGGGGTTTCAAGCTTGCCCATGGGGTTTGCATGAAGTTTGGAGAGTGAACACTCTTAAAATGTATTTAATAGTATTAAAATTATCATATTATATCTTTTAAAACACTTTAAATAAATATAAACCTCAACCAAACATTAAAACTCTAAATAGTATGCATGCACCAATGGTGGTTGTAATGAGACATGGAGGGGACTATGTCAAACAAATAAGCACTTACACTTATCAAATAAATTTAAAAATATTATGTATAGTTATATTAGGTCATTAGGATAATTCCTACCAATTTTAAAGTCTTTTATATGCATATTTTGTCTTGTATACCCTTTCTACCAAACTTTAACCTAAGTTGGTTGCATGCTTCCTCCATGTCTAAACATGTCTTTCTTAATTTTTTTTGACTTAAACTTGAATGTGATAACTTATATAGAACATAATATGTTTGAAACATCATATTATACCATTTTAATACCTTTTCATTGCCTAAACTCTTTGTTATTACTCAAAACTAACAAAACTTCAACTAGTCTCTACGAGTTGCCTTCTTGAATGCAAGATGACTTTATAAGAACAATGAGTACTTTAAATTTTTTAGGACATTTAGTATTAAATTTAATTATTTTTTGGGTCATTTATACCATTTTTACAAAATTTCATGCTTTGAATTGACTTGTAAATGCCCCAAAATGACCAATTCCTCCAAGGTAGCCTCCAAGGTTGAAAGTGACTAGACATGGGGTTGACTATGCTAAAATAGACAATTCTTACCCTTATAAAAAACATAGAAAATATATTTTCTAATTTATATTATTTTATAATTAGTCTCTCCACCAAATTTAATGATTAGATCATGCATATTTTGGCTTGTGGGCCCATTTTCCCAAAAGCTAGTGACATGATGCCTGCTTAGTCAAGTTTCACAACTAGGTTTTCTTTATTTTTATCTTAATTTGTGCCTTATCATGATGAGTTTTATTTTAAATGATAAAAAAACTTATACTTTCATTATTTCACTCTCCATTTATATCCTTCAACCTCATGTCACCTATCTCAAAGATCCTACCTCCTCAAGAATCCTATTTGTTTGTACAAACAATAATATAGGTGTGATTTCATGAGGATTGAACCTAGTTTTATATATTTATTTAGAGTAATTACTCATGATTATTTTATTTTATTTCACACTTGGATAATTTAAAATCCAATCCCACATTGGTTTTCCATAAGGTATCTTGTTTGATTCTTGAAATCCTCTTGAACAAGGATTTATCCTCTTGCTAATGCATAAGCTTAAATGATCCAAGGTGATGCCTATAATGTAGGTGTGATTGGTGTTTTGGAAGATATTTCATCCATAAATTTATGATTTAAAATAAACACAAGAATATGAACCATTCCTTTGAAAATAAAATCATTCAAAAACCACTTGCTCTCACCTTCATTTCTTGGAAACATAATTGTGTTCATGTTAATAGCCCTTGAATGGCTACAGATGAGTTCATGAGGCCTTGTGTGGATTATAAGTGGCTTATATTAGTTGTTTTAGAAACATTATCAAATTATCCTTGATTCCAAAATCCTGGAATGTTCATGTAACCTCCCTGAATCACTATCATTTGGTAAGAAAACCTTCATTGACCAATGTCCTAAGGAAACTCTTGCATTAGATGGCTACATGCCTATGACAACTTAATGACCTTGAATGTAGTAATTTTTAAAAAAATATCTCAATATATCCCTTATAAACAAAATCATGAAATATTTCTTGAAAATAACCTTGCATTAGATATAAAAATCCATTTAGGACTTTGCTTGCATATGATAGCTTGAAAGATCCTAGAGAAAGGACTGTGTTTGTTTATTGTCTTTAAGTCACTAATCAAGGTGAAAATGAATAATTAAAAATTATTAAATACCTTCCCGTTGAATTATTATGTTGATCCTAATCACATTGACAATCAGAACATCTTTATGAAAATTTGAACAAACATATGACAACTAAGACCCTAACCACTGCAGGTTATGTCTTCATTAGGCCTATAGGTAGTCTTTATTTGGATATAAGTCAAGTTATTTAACTATGTATCATGTTTAATTAGTTAAATTTTCATCCTTTATTCCTTTGAGAACCTCCCAAAAAACTTGAAGCTCCTATCACATACCACTGTGCTTAAAACTCATCATAACCATGTATCTATCACATTAGCTTGATTGTACTTGGTTCTGTATAGACAAGGTTATGACTTGAGGTTTTATAAATTTTGGGAATAATTGTAAATAATTTTGAATGTGTCTTATACCTATGAATTATATCTCTATATCCACAATATCATCCCTTTAGGGTTTACACCATGAAAACCTTATTAACTCTCTTGTATACCTGGTTGGTTGTAAGTGCTCTTGAGGCTAGCTATAGGTCACCATTGGATGGAAAACCAATTAATTTACTATATTTACATTAATAACTAACTAATATTATTTAAAAATCACTTAACACCATCTCTCTCACTTCCCAACCTTATATAACTCCTACTTTCTTGCTTTGTCCAAGGTTATCAACTAGCTCTTTTTTGGGCAAATCCTCCTTATACAAACAAATAGGAGTTCACCTTGAGAAACCAAACGCCATTTCAACCACCATATATCATTTTATTACTTCTTACTATATTTATTTATCCAAATATAACTACATGACACCTTTTTAGCTCATTTTTGGTCTTCATTAGGCATAATTAGGTCTTATTAGTACCCCACAACACACATTCCTCTTTTACAGCTTGCACCAATATTCCTTCACATACATAAAACTATATCATAGGAATTTTTTTTGGGATTTTAATTATTTTTAACTATACTTGTGGGGTTTTCTTCATTGAAACCCTAGGTTGTTACCTTGCACAAGTTGAGAGCACTACAAATTCATTTTCATGAGTCTGAGAGCACTTCCAAATGACCTAAGACCATGTATAGGTCTGTCTCAACATCTCACACCTCCTTAAATCACTCAAAAAACTCTTTACATATGTTTTTACACTTTTATATAAGTTTTTGGGCCTCTTTTCATACATAACTTGTCTATAAAGCTTGTATGCCTAGTTTTAAGGGTTGAGTTTGTGGGTTTTTCAAAAAATAAGGGTTCCCAAGGTCATTTGAAAGTTATTTATGCCTTGGTATAACCTAATACATAAACTCATTCATGTTTTTTCTCTTTTTAACATCTTTAGACCCTTTGATTAAATAGTCCTTGCATATGGATTGTGTATGCAAGTAACATCACACAAGTTTGCATGGTTCACTAAGCCAAGTGACATAAAAGTCTCATATGAATCACCTTGGATATAATAAAAAATAGGGAATAGATTAACAAGATCATGCCAAGTACCAAAAAACAAAATATTATGGAGTCTCCTTTTACATTGTGAGCATAGTCATGCCAAACCTGTATATACAAGAAAACACATAAACTTGAAAACATTCCCTTCAACCTGAGGAATTCATTATATAATTTATTTAGTATATATAACCTCTTCTCATTGACATAAAAAATAACTTAGTTTAATATTTACTTTCATATCAATCACCAATTATTTCCCATTTTTCACACATGCTTATTTTACAGTCTTGCCTCTATTTTTCACCTTTAAACCTTGAACACAAGTCCACTATAGATGAAAAATAATTCCCTCATTGGTTTTCTATATTTTAATGATGTTACCTTTGTTATATTTATTATAAATACACTCTCTATATACCATCTCTCTATCAATCTTGGACTCAACTTCATTTGGTACCATTATCTTAGTCCTCCAAGAGGATGGTTGTAGGTCATGTGTCCTGGGGAAAAAATGACTATATATTGGTATTGGAGTCCCTACATTGATATCCATGGATTAATTAAAATTCATTGACTATATAAACCTATCATACCATTAATATCTCTCTTAAAACACTTTATTGAAGCCCTTGCAATGGACATGGGCTTGAGATTGGTTTTCCTTGTCTATAGGTTATATTTGAGGTGGCTATAGTTCACATTTTGAGGTGGCTAATTGTATAAGGATTTCAAACCAAATTTAGGTTATGTTATTCCCTTATATAAAATTTAACTCAAACATGTCTTCAAATAACTTGATGCCAAAACAAGTCCACCTTCATGTTTTGACTTGGTGACTCAGTCTTAGGCTCCCAAAAGACCCCTACTCAATTTTAGGTGGTGATTAGTTTTAAAAATGTCCAACTAAGTTTGATTACCTTATATTGTCTTTGAGACAAAATATCATGTACATCACTTTATAGGACTATCCCTCTCACATCAAACCACCATTATTTTCTCTTATATAGTCCTCTCTAACTCTTATACTTGACTATCCTTTGTGGCTTATAGGTTCTCTTATACAGACTAATCTAAAACTAGACCTTCAAAAGGTCTCAAAACATTTTTATTGAAACTATCATTGAACCCTTGTAAACTTTGATGAGTAATGTGTCCTCCATGATCTTCCATACCACTCTTTTTGAGTTATACTTCATGAGAAGCTCTTGATTGTGATTCTTGGTAACTGCAAGTGTATATCCTTCTTCAATTAACATGATTTCAAAGTCCTTATGTTATATGTATTTTAAATCCTTATGTTGATCCTTAATCAAAATTATAACTCATAACACCTTCTTGAAATCATGAAATTAACTTGAACCACTTTTCTCACTGATCCTCTTAAGAACTTGGAGATATGGTTGCCCTTGAATATGGTTATAGGTGTCTATAGGGTTGTAGGTGTTGATAGAGGTAAATACCCTACATTTCAACTCTCCTCCAATTCCATTGAATCATTAATGTGTCCCTCACTCCAATGTAATCACTAGACATGGTGATATGATTCTACATTGTTATTTTATGGTGTAGAGTCATTGGAATTTTAATATCCTATAGAAAATACTAAATGCTTACAATGAACAAATGCCAAGAAAGGAGGTCTCTAAACATCATGTTACCCTATTCACACACCCACTCTATTTTAAAAGTTTTTATGCCTATATGATTTTTATAACATATGATCATTAAAACTCACATAGGCTCCATGTAACACTATCATTTGGTAACACTAAAAGTGGTTAGGGCATTTTTTTGGTGTTTTTAGGGAACTTTTCCCTAAAGCTCAGTTCCCTTCTTTTTAAGTGACTTCTCATTTTGCCTACCAATATAATGACTTAAACATGGTTCTCATAACTCATATCAACCCTTCAAACTTTTATGAAATTTTACAACATGTTTGGACTCCTCTATGACTATCTTTAGGTCTCTATGTAAGGCCACTTGTAGGTGGACATTTCTGCATATAGGGCTGTGAGTAGAGATATGGGAAATGTTTCTAGTGAATAAGCCTAAAATAAATATTATATCCTCTCAAGATGTTTAAATAAATTATTTACATCCTAAAGGACTTTAAAACCATTCAAGAGTCTTGTCTACACATGATTAGCTCCTATATGGCACTTGTAGGTGTCTATTTTGATGTAAGACTGTGTATCGAATTTAAACTAGTTGTCATAATAAGTCCACTATAATTTAAGGGATTTATATTAATTAATCATTATTTAAGAGTGTGTTTCCACACCTCTTGGAAATTTTCATTACATCTCCATGGATGTTCTCAAAACCTTCATACACCTCATTCACCTGGCTACAAGTGAACGTGTGCAGAGAGTTGATTGTGTTGGCATTTTATTCATTGAAACTCTATTGATGCTATCTTTTTAATATTTATATTTGGATGAGATGTAATTTAAATGACATCCTAGAGTTTCAAACATCATATCCTCTTTAATTTTAAACCACTATAGGAAATGAAAACCTATGTAGTTGATAAACTTGCATGCAACTCCATTAATTTTCCAACTAGCAACTTGAGATGTTTGGATCATCAAGGATTTGATGAAATAATGAGTATTTATGAGCAAATATCACTTGTGTAAGTTCATGTAGCATAAGGAGGTGGAGTGTTCAATGTACATCTAACCTAGGTTTGTTCTAAAACTGATCAAATGGACCATTCATAAGGATAAAAAGGAAAATAGGTCTTATACCATAAGTACCTTATTTAGATGAATTATCTGATGAAACCAATTTTAATATATATTATTTGACCCTAAAATGACTCCCATCAAACCATTCTTTCTCATTGAATTCTAAAGTGAAATAATAAAAGAAAATATGGACCCTATCTAGATGAGTAGGACACTTAGACACCTTTGAAATATTAGAATTTTTTCATAAAGATAGGGAGATGAAATAGACTAAAAATGACACAAAGTGGAAGAAAATTATGGTACCTATCACTGACCAAAATATTCTCCTAAATCTCTCTCTCTTGATTGTTTCGAGTAAAAACTTGAGGATCTCCTAGAGCTATCCAAAACTACCCAAAATGGTTTTTCCTTAGCATGAAGAACCATAAGTTTGCCTATGCAATCCAAAACTTGTGAAATATTTATTATGTTGTAAATTAATTTTCCTTCCTTTTGGAAAAATTCTAAAATTATGGTACCTCCACTAATGGTAAAAAACCTATTTCATGTGTAGTTTGTAGCTAATAGGTTTTCGTTACATCTAATGGTTATTGTACTAGAATGTGATTTTATAGGAATATGAGAGGATATTAGGGACACCATGGATACCTAAATATGATATTTTATCCCTTGAATAAATAAAATCCTTCAAAAACTTGTTTTGTCAAAGCTCTAAAAGGCTCCAAAATGCATCCTTTTGCTCCCAAAATCCTATCCTCCACTCCATATAGCTTCAAATGGCCTTAAACATGTTTTAAAGGGTAAAAAATACATAAATAGGTGTAATGAATTCAAAACCAATTTGACTTTATTAAAAATTTACTTTTTCACTTGAAATTTCTATTTTGAGGACCCTTAAGTCATCTAATGCACTTTTGGGGGTCTTTTTGTCATAATAGCTTCTCTAGGATTCATTTTTGACTTGTTAAAATATTAAAGACTTTATAAAAACCTATTTCATGCCCATAAATTCTCAAACACCATGGAAACCTATTAGATCCTTAACTTATAGTTTAAGACCCATTTCTAGGCCTTTTCCTCAAAATATCCAAATTCACCTTAAAGCTTGCTCAAAGTGTTTCAAAACATTTAAAGTGACATGTGGTATGGTCATTAGGTTTGTATTATCTTTATACCATTAGATCATCCAATTAACAATAATTCCTTTAAGCTCCTCACATCCCACCAGGACCTTCCAAGATACTGCACTACATCATCAAGTTAAAACTAGAAAGGGATTAGTCATGGGGGTAGAAGGTTATTAAATGGTCTAAGAGAATTGCCTGATATATTTAGGCAAAATTTACATATGTAGGCCTATTTTAGCCAATAGTACCCTCACCTTTTCTTAACTAGGCAAGATTGTTAGACTGTGTGACTATACTTCTTTTCTTAAGAAATAACACTTGTAGGTGTGTACTACATAATTAAACCCTTTGTTATTTATTTAAGATATACTTGTAGTCCCTTAGGTTCATCTCCTTGTATTTATAATTATCCTACAACTTCTCTAATGTTTTCAATACATATGAAGGCTTTCTTAGGGCTAGTTGATTGTGTTTAGCTAGAAACTTTGTGTATGTCTTCTTGATTGTGATTTGACTAAGGAATAGAATATTAGTTTTATAGACATTTCCTTATCATTTTTCATTTAATATGTATTCATGCATCAATATAAACTACTTAGTTTGGGCCTCTAGGTTATTAAAACACTTCTCATTCTCATCCTCATATTTGACTTAATGAGAAACCTATAGGTGACACTTAAGCATTGAGTTCTTGCTTTCCTATTTATGAATTCCCATCCATATGATTGTATCCTTATTATTAAGATCAAAATTACCCTAGAGAGACCTTATTGGACCCATCCATTTCACAATTTTCACCAAGATAATGACCTTCATCATTTAGCACCACTCTCATGTGAGCCAAACAACTGGATGTAAGTGTGTATGGAGGAGGTATTTTTGGACATGGAGTGTCACCATTACATATTCATCCCCTATGATATTATGAGGAAATATAAATCTTAAAAACACACTAAAACCATTATCAACTAAAACATTTGACTCAACTAGTTTATGGCACACAGTCAGTTATAGGAAAAGTCATAGTTATAGATATTTGTGGACTAAGCCTTAGGCATAGAATAGGTAAAAATAGACATTATTATTGAGATGATATTAATTATGTTAATTTTATCCCTCCATCCTTACATCAAGGTCATGGTGACTATAAATCTATTTATTTCAACCCTCTATGCCTTGCCTTAACGTATGTTGACTGTAGGTGTTTCATGGGATTGTTGTAGGTGCTTATGCTATGTATTAGTCCTTATTTAATTTTTTAGGACCCTATTGAGGTATATGATGATTAAATACAACTAATTTGGGCTCAATTTGTATTTGAAAACCTATGATTAAACTAGCATTCCATATGCCTATATCCTATCATCCTACAGTTGACTGTAGGTAACTCTTTTGAGGCAAAAGAACACCTATAGGTTTCAAATCATAGAATTTTCATTTCTAAGCTCCCTCAAAATATCTTAGTATTATTTAATCATTGAAAAACACTCATGTCATGTTTAGAGATAGACTAATACACTCACTTTTGTATTCAACCTATATTTCCATCCTATATCCCACTTTTAGGTGTCCTTTTTTAGGCTTAGAGGGGCATGCAGGTGATCATACAAGTCATAAACCTTATGCTCCAAATCTTATTGATATGTTCTTTAAACCACTAGTCCTTTTCAATTTAACTAACTTTAAATACCTAGGTATAAACTCTTTTCATACCACCTTAGACTATGTAGTCATATTGAAAGTTCAAATCACTATAGAAATCATTGAAAACCTATAGTAAAAGATTTTATGGAATTGAGGGCTCTTTTCCATCAGACTCTTTTAAACACACCCTCTCATTTTTGGAAATGGGTTATCCATACATTATGGTTACAATTTGAACCATTTGGATTGGTCTAGACCATCTTGAAATCTTTTATGAAAATATCAAAAGAATTGTAGAGTCTCTATTTAGAGGGATTAAGGTAACTTGTCCCTAAATTTTATTTTCAACAAATACCTACAACTCTCAAGTCTATCCTTCACTCCATGACCTTATTATTGATTTTTATGGTATATATAACTCCCAAATACCTTAATTAATCTACACAAAATGTCTAGATACCTCATATAAATTGTTTATCTCCATGTAAGGACACCTATAGGTGTATGTGCAGGTCACAGGGTTATGGAGAATATAGTAAAGATAATGTGAATGGTAAATTATAAACAATCCTAGGTTTTCACCATGATGATGTGAATTTTTCCATGTTTACAACATGATGGATCTATCATACTAGTTTCAACATTAATATTTGAACCCTATAGACCTCTGTGGAGACCTATGGATTCACATGAAGGTGTGACACAAGGTAGTGAGAAGGAAATATGGATATATGCATATTTAATGATCTAATGATTAATATAAACCTTATAAAATAATTAAAATTGATCCTCTCCACCTTGAGTGACTTAAAACTAGTCATAATTCTCTCTTCCAACATGGTTATCCATTGAAGGCATGTGTAGGTATGCCTTAATGTTACAAACCTAGCAATGAAGTTAAGACATGAATAATTGCATGATGTATATATTTTCATTAAGAGGTATATGAGTAAAAAATTATACCAAAACCTTTATCACACTTCAAGACAACATATAAAATCTTCATATGTCATCAAACCCCCTATAATATGCCTCTAACTCTGTCTTAGATCTTTACATAAAAGAAAACTAACAACCCTCTTTTTCAACATCAAGGCCATTAGTTGAAATGAAATGAATAGGAGTGTAAGATATAAATAATTGAGTTTGATAACTCATGATAAATATATTAGGGTATATTACAAATGTTACATGTCATATGAATCTCTTTTAAAATGTTCATACCCTACATTCCATGTCTCGAAACTTTGAAACAACTTGATCTGAGTCATGGACATGGCAACCAAGTCCTAGAGACTAAAAATACCTCTCTCTCATGGAGGAATTAGACCATAATTTTTATTTTACTATATCAATATCATCTTTTCACCATTTTTAAATCATGAATATTAAAAATAAGCTCAATAAATGTAATTATACCTTGTTGAAGAGATCAACTCAAATTAAAACTCTCTCAAAGGAGATACACTCAGAATGGAGACTTATGAACCCTTAATTAGATTAAAAAGGTGTGTAATGAATTATATATACCATTGATAACCTTTGAATATGAAAACACCTAATGAAAAACTTATCTTTTGCTCCAAAATTGGCCCAAAGGATCATCCTCAAAGAAAGTGAAGGAAACATGGTTTTATGTTATAAATAACTTATAAAAAGGAGTTATTAGATTAAAAATATATAAAAATTAGCCTAATGAACTATAAAATAACACCTAAAAACCATTGCTTTCCATCATTTTTTTATCTTGAGAAATAGGTCTAAGAACAAACCCATTTAGGATGCATGGACTATAATGATCTACTATCATTCTTAGTGACTATTCATAAATATGAGGGTAAAAATACATGAAATAATTCCAATAATTTAAATATTAATCATACCAGTAACAATTTCTAAGGTTTTAGGTCTTTACTCTCTCTCTCCTCTTTCTATATTGAGCATTTGAAAATTGCCCTTCTAGAGCTACCAAGAAGGTCAATATAGGAACAAAGTGGGTTTTTTGACATTTTTTCACATAAAACTTACTAAAAACCATTAATATGACCATTTTAGGATAAAATGAAGTATTTGAGGTTATTTTATCATAAAAATCCTCTAAAAACTAGTATGAATGCTTCAAAAAAGCCTATTTTTTCACTAAAAAGGCCAAATTCACTAAGGATATCTGATTGATATGCTACCAAATGTGTTAATAATACTTTAAAATGTTTTATAAAGTGAATAAATATTTAATTTATCTTCCTCCTAATTTTATACCATCAAAATCTTATAAAACCTTCTCTAAAGGGCACAAAATGGTCAAAATTACATAAAAATGAGTCATGAAGTTAGTTTAGAATATGATAAATATAATTATTCATATGTTAGTCATTTAATTACATTAAAAAATGATATTAAACCCATAAAAAAAACTTTATAACTCTTCTCATCATTGAAAATGGCTTGAAAAGGCCAAGAAATGACTAGATAAACACATACGATAAATGAAGGACAAGACCTTAATCAACCTAACCAACCTTAAAACATGATAATAATTGTTTAATAATGATAAATTTAATGAATTTTCAAGACTAAACTACTGATCCACAATAAAAATGGGCATGATATTTAAATTTTTGAATGATAGGGATGATAATTTGACCTATGAGGTCAAAATTATCAACAATTATGTCATGCATCGATCTACTACAGGGCCTCTTATTTTTAGGGAGAATATTAGATGGATTATACATTTATTATATCAAAAATAACACTATTTTCACATATATAATAGGATAATATTTTAAAAATTATTTGATTTTCTCTATTGTAAATGTTACTTTTGATCTACATACTATTATTACATGGAAGAAATTTAACAATGTAGGGTGGGCATTATTGAGGTGGATTATCCATAGGGAAAGTTTCACTTTGAAATAAAATTTCAAGATCCCCATCCCAATCACCCATTTAATAATAATAATAATAATAATAATAATAATAATAATAATAATAATAATAATAATGATGATGATAATAATAATAATAATAATAATAATAATAATAATAATAATAATAATAATAATAATAATAATAATAATTCATTTGGGGATGGTACTTATAAATAGACACATTAGCCATGTGAGGATTTATTTTATACACCTTGAGTGGGTTCCCCTAATGGACCTCCTAAGCACCTCAAAACACACATACACATTAGGGGAAGTGATTAGTGCACATCTCCAAGAATATATAATTAATAAGGATAGGAAGCCATTGGGTATAAATTTCTACATGATGTCTTATCTACTAGATGTAGTCATGCGTGTAATGTATAGATATAATGGAGTCTTATGGGATCCAAATAAATAAGTCATCAAAAATAGGATTTATGATTACTTCTCCTTTGTACACATATATTCATATGTTAGGAATCTAGAAAATATTTTTCAAAACTTCTATCTTTAATTCTAGATGGTAATACATGGCCAAACTTTACCAAGAATTTCCCCCAGCATAACCCAAATACTTACCAACAATATAGGAATCTACTAGTTTTATCTAGATTACATAGTTATCATGGTGGTAGGAAATAAAGTAGATCCTATTTATATATAAAAGTTAATTATAGATAAATTATCATATTGGGAAACAACATTCAGATATGGAATGGCATCAATGAATAATTAATGAAGAATAAGAGAGCCATATTCCATGGATCCCTTCTCACCATTGAGTGAATTGAATATATAATTCATAGATAGTTTAAAGAGGTTAGGAATTCCAAGAAGGCATATGAAATGCCTACCCTTCCTCACAGAGACTATGATCCTCATGTCAAGGTCCAAAAAAAGACTCATACCTTTGGCCTTCCATACAAACATGAACTAATGGACCATGATTTTCTATTCATGAATGCCAAGGAAAATAAAGAAGTCAAGGAAAGGGATAAAACTATAGGATTTAGTGAGTACATGTTGATAATGATACAGGAGGAGCCATCTCTTACACTCAGTGAAGCAAAGTTTAGGATTCTAGCTGATGGAGGATGGAGATCCTCTAATTTTTAGAGTGGTAGGATATCAAAAACATCAAAAGGAGAGGGATTACATCCCAAAATAGATTAAGGCCAACCTTAGGACAACAAATAGTTAGTATATGAGGTACCACTCATTGGAGAATATTATGAAAAAGATGAGTAAAAATAGTTTCGTACCTTCACACAAACAAAAGAGGAACTAGTGTTCCTAGTTCATTATTCTATAGTTTAACTAATACAAGTCAAGCAAGAGTTGGATGAGGAGCTAACTCAAGTAGGAGGTAGTGAACAAAGAGTAGAAGATGGGATTAAATGATTTGATTCATTTGATAAAGAGGAAATAGTGGTTTCCTTATCCCCAACAATAAGCATTACTTCCCCTTCTCTTCCATCACAATCAATAGTCCCATGGGAGGGAAGAATAACTAAGACATATCAAAAGAAGCCTAAGAGAGCTAGACCATAGACCCCTCTAACATAAGAGGTAGACAAAGAGGAGCTAAAGTAGGTAAAGGTATTAAGCCTATAACAACTCAAGGCCAATGCACCTTTAAAAGGTGAACCATATGGTAAGGGACCTTTCCTCACTGCTCTTTTACGTCTTTTCCCTTTAATGTCCTTACCAATAGTTTCTATCACTCTGAGGTTAGTTGTGTCCACATTCATTCCTCCACAAGTAATTTATGCAAGTCTAATAGTCATATCCCCATCTATGAATCTATCCATAACCATGGAAATTTCTCTACCCTCTACTAATTTAGTTTCCATCCTTTCAATTTCCATTCCATTACCATCCACTCCATCAACACTAGCTTTGTCCATTCCAGCCATTACCCAATCCATCACTCCAACTACATCTCTCTCTACCCAACTAGGTTTACCATTGCCTTCTTCCAATTTAAAAACCATAACCATAATATTTACCACAAAGAGGGTACCCATGAGGTAGCTAGTCTTTGTTGTCCATCTAATGCCATAGTATGGAAACATAGATTGGTCAAAGATCATATGGCCAACAATGCCCAATCCTTCCACACAAACTAAAAAAGATCCTAAAGAACATGCACAAGTGGAAGCTCAACTATCAAATACCTACAATCTCACTTTTCTAAATTAGGATAAGGAATTAGGAGCCTTAGCCTCTAATAAGCCTAATATGAAGATAACTAAACTACCAATAGTGAGCTCTCTATTTGACAAGGCCAAAATATAATTGAAGAGGGTGAGGAAGATGAAAATTTAAGACATCATAGGTAGAACCTTAATCATGGAGGAGATGGAATAAATTTATTCCCTCAATAAGAGGTAGAGTAGATAAAAGGGTTAGACCTCATATATTAAGGAATTGAAGTCATACATGGAGACCCATACGAAAACCATCTTTGTCATACATGAAGGGACTAAAATGGCTAGAAAAGAGATGGAGGAAGATTTAAAGGCACTGAGAGAGTAAAAACAAGTGATTCAAGTTTGTGATGGAATTGACCAAGATGTGTAGGATATAGCTCTTAGGTTATACAAAATTGTTGACTCTATTCATTCTTTGAGAGGCAGTCTAGCTCATCATGTCAATAATATAGTAAAATTATTTAGAATCCATAAAGAAGATGACGATAAGCTGAATTTCCTAGTGTTATATACCCCCAATAAGGCATTCATCGATTTCAACTTGATGACCCTATTATAGGAATCTAATTCTTTGAATTTAGAATAATAATAATAATAATAATAATAATAATAATAATAATAATAATAATAATAATAATAATAATAATAATAATAATAATAATAATAATAATAATAATAATAATAATAATAAAAGTGGCTCAAGATTGGGTATTGTCCTTCAAGACTCTAGTGAATAGATTGACTAAGCAAGAGAAAAAGGCCAAGAAAATTTTGATAGAATTTGAATTAAATACAATTTGAGATGGAAAAATCAAGATGGTACCTGGGCTACATTTGACCAAATGATTAAAAAAGCCTCTGAAAGCTTCAAGTAGAGTCTACAAGGTTTGATATTAGAAGATACTGAGGCCAAAGTGAGTGTGGATAAAAAAAAGGTGATAGAGGTGGAAATGTTCAGGGTTGGCTTCAGATCCACCAAGGCATAGCATAACAAATTGATGGGGTAGAGAGTAGGATGACTAGGCCACATTTCCTAGATATGAAATGAATCTAATCATAGCAAGATAAGGCATACAAACACTAGTAGCACTTGGATGAGAAGAATAAAGCATCCCAAAAAATACCACTTGCTATTTCCAATATACTAAATACACCTATGACACCACTAACTATAGTCATGTTAGCTCCACCTCATACTACAATGCTCATAGTAACAATAGTTTAAATAACCAATGCATCTTCAAGTGCAATTCTAGTCACTACATTATCAACCACTAATTGTAATATAATTATGATGATAGTTTTGAGACAAGTAAAGAAAGATCTAATTTAGATGAAAGATAATTTTGTACATTTTGCATGTAATGGTCATAACTAAATAGTTAGTTCATAGTTATATATATCTTGTATTTAACTAAATTATTTTGGTAGCATGCACACGTTGCATGAATGGGATATTTTAAAGACATCAATATGTAACAGAGACTTATCTTATAGTATTTTTATATGTAAATGAAGTGTTCTAATATTTTAATATGAGGCATCCCCTTCCCCAAGATCTATATATACATGTAGAACCCTCTTTCCAAAGGGTTCAAATTTTTTAATGAAAATACAGGAAGAAATCAAAGATTTGATTGTCATGTAACTATGTTTGTTCTTTCTTTTTCCCTTTCTTTTTTAATGAATTTGAAGTTATTTATTTTTAGTTGATTCAATAATTATGATGTGTTCCAATGCTATGAATGAATCTGATTATTTTTTTAATGAATGTTAGTCCTATATGTGCAATAGATATTGAATATTCATATGTTTCATTGATTTAGAAGATATCATAAGTTGAATTGATAATCCAATGTGTGTAGAAGTATATCATACGATATAATATTCTAGGTGTGATATATAGGTACCCTAGATAACTTATTGGTATGATTTATAACCTCTTGTATAAATTTATGAAATAACAACCTTAACAAGAGAAACCTTTAATTGAGACCATCAAGCATCATATATCTGACTACCTAGACTCCAAACCATATTTGTTTTCGAGTGTGTAAAAATTGCAAATAACAAACACTAGTTCTTGAGATACTTATCCACCAAAGATATAGAATTAGAAATTCTATTTCAAGAACATAAAATCCTCTTTTATACCTTACACTTCCCTTATTTTGAAGTTTCTTTGAGATTTACTCACCATAGATTAGTCTTCCACCCATCCAACTCACCTAGAGATTCATCCTTTTTATTAGGATCCACACATCCATCCAAAAACTTGGTTGAACAACCCATAGGCTCAACCTATTATTACACCACTTGGTTTTTCTAACCACAAAAATGAAAATCATGCCCTAGAGTGGAACTAAGTTCCATAGAGATCCCAAAACATTAGAGGTTACCTCATTTAAAACTCTCTGAGGTGTGTATAAAACCCACATCAATAGGTTGAGCCATGAGTGTTTTTTTTTCAAGTGTACAAGACTAATTTATCATATAAAATACATATTTATGATCTACAATAACACATACCTAGTTCAAACTCATGTCTCATTTAATTTTTCTTCCCAAATTAAAACTCTTGGAAATATATCTATAATATCAAATATTAAACAAATAGTAGGAAATTATCTTGTTTCTCGTTTTATGCCTCAATTAGAGAATGCTCCATAACCCATGTTTCAATGAAAAAATCTAAATATTTTACCCCTATTTATCCAAAAAATATTATTAAAGTCACTAAAGTATATACTAGGTAATTATCTTATAGGAAAACTACATAGATTCCCCCAATTTTTATTCTACATTTCTCTAGTCAAGTTGAGTCTACTGCTCAAGTATAATTTTCCCCTAAGCCTTACAATGTGATAACCATCCCTCCTCTTTGGGTTAGCAAAATAAAATTATATATTTAATCCCCTTTCAAGGATTCCCAAATTTAACTAAATGTTCCATTATTAATATTGGACCCACTTAACATATTTCCTACTTAAAGGATCATTTTCATGGTGGGGTTACATAGTTTTATTAGTAATGTCATAACTCAGTCAAAATAACTTAATAAAAAAGGTAAAATAACTAAAATATTTCTCTATAAAAAAATATTTCCTCTCTTGGAAATTCACAACTTACTTCTCGAGGCTGAAATTCCATCACCACTCCAATTACATCTATTATCCCTGTATTAACTTCCAACCCCATGCATCCACAACATGTAATGAATTCATTTTCACTATAAATACTCTCATAATTTTATTATTTATTCTAATTCATACCATACCATTGACTTTATCTACACCATCCATAATGTTTTATGGCACTTTGTCAAAAGAGGGGTAAAATTAGATTAAAAACATTGAACTTGACAAATTAAAGTGGAAAGGAATGATCATAGTTGATTACAAGATACATGGAAGCTTAAGATATTTGCCATAAAAAAATAAAAAAATGGGAGATTCATAATCTATATGAAATAAAATAAATAAATTTTTAAATTGAAAAAGAAGAGAAAGGCCAAATATAGGTAACATGATGAATTTATTGAGTATCCTTAGTCAGTGCTAGTAGCAAATCAAGAATTGGCCAAACAGGTTTTTCAAGGTATGAAAAAAATATTCAAGAGGCTATAAATATAAACCAGGGTTGTGGTTATAGATAAAATAATTGAAGAATTTGAAAAATTCTTTGATTTTTTATATGATATATTACTCACTAACTATAAATTTAAAAAACAAAAGTTCTCCTATGAAGTAAAAAGTTAAAATATACCAAGACCACATTTCTCATATGGAGGCCAAGCTTGGGAACTTATCCAAGGTGATAAGAAAAAACATATTCCCATATTTGAACCTGATGAAATTATTTGAAATTAACATTTGTAAAAAATAGTTGAATTCAAATAAAGACTTCAATATGTCAAAATTGCAAAAAAAATGTCCCAAAACATTTTAGGATTTTCAGGGTCATGAAACTCTTATTCTAAAAATCAATCATGTACACATGAAAATTTTCCAAAGACTTTATGAACATAAGCACATTATTGATCTCATGCATGTATCATGGTCATTACATTAGAACTGACTGGGGGCCACTAGATCAATTAATTAGTAAATTCTTAACTAGATTTGTTAGTTAAATACCTTATACAAAACTTTCAAAAGCAATGGCTTCTCTTCACCCTCATGATTTATTTAAATATAGAATATAACTTGTATTTAGCAAAGGGTAATCATTACAAGTTTGCTCCTAACATATAAGGTAGTTAAAGAATTTAAGACTTCATTAATATTAATTTCATGTAATTGACTTACACAATATCTCACATTAATAAATTACTTGAGTTGAATGTTTCTAACAAGAGTTTATGCTACTTTAGTAATCAATATAATAAATGAAATCCAAATTATCACATGTTATAACTTAAGGTTAAATAATTATAAAACCAACCCACCATCCCTAGTTAAAAGGTCTTGAGTACTTTATTATTAAGAGAATGGAATATTAAATAATATGGCTTAGAATTTTTTTAATTAAGTGACCAATAAGGTATGAAATGGATAAAAAATAATGATAATCCTTTTAAAATATGACTTTACATTTTTTCATACTTTAAGTATAAATTATCAAGCATATAAATTTAAGATAAATTTAAAACATAGTATATCTTATCACATAGGTTATATATCATGCATATCATGAACAAATAATGACATTAATTATTTTAAGAAAAAATTAGTCAAACAAGTTACCTTTTTACTTGTTTAGAATCAATAAATATTTTCTAGAACCTTCACGTAATTTGAATTTTAGGTCAAAATCATCCAATTGTGAGATTGATGATGGATACCATCTTATTAAAATTTATCTTATTCATGAAATTGATTTATGAAAAGGTCAATATCCATAATAAAATATAATTAAATCAATTCAAAATAATGTAACTACACATGATGCTTCTATGGTACATATTTAAATAATTTATTTTCATAGAGTTTGAAGTGAAGCACACAATTCCATAGTAACGTGGGATTTTATAATAAATTTTTGTTGACACGTTACACCTATAGGTGCACTAATGGATGAATAGGAGGACCACATTCATATCTTGTTCATTCACCAAGATATCAAGATCATAACATAAGAATGAATCTATTGGTATTTAATAAACACATTTATTAATAATCTTCAGGAATGAGAATAATATGCAAAAATTGCATTATTATATGATTAGTCCAAACATGGATTACTTTCAAAACCTTTAGGGTTAATTTAAGATTAGTCATTTATTTAGAAATCTATAAAGTAAGCCAAATAAGTTAAAAATTAAATTATTTAAAATTTGGGTTTCATAATAAGGAATTTAAAAGACATTTAAAGTTCAATATTTCACTAAAATAATAAATGTTCATGACAATTTCATGTTCTATAACTACTAAAAACTAATAATAGCATCTAATACCCACATACTATATGAAATATATATACTTATAGAATACAATATCATACTAATAAGATAAATTTTGGTGTGTAGTATTTTCCTAAACTTCTATTTATCTTTTTTACTTTTTTACTTTGTGTGCATTAGGTAAGTTTATCCCACATGTATGTGGATGTCAGATTGATGCTTTTCTTCCACCTATTTTGGGGAGATTAGTGTCACATGCATAGTATGGTTGGGTTACACTTATATTCCACTTATATATGTGCCTATTCACATAATCTTAATATAATGAAATTCAATGATATTTATGAATACATAGTGATCAATTTCTACTATCATCTTGATTTCAGTCTTCAACATAATTCATGTGTTTGATCAACTAGTCTTTAGCCTTGGACATCCTCATCAATGAATGAATCTTTCATGGTGTCATAGATATGAGTGTTGGTAATGAAAATTTATTTTTATATTGTTTCTAATTCTTGAAATATTGAGTTGAGTATTATTTTGTATTCTTGAAAATTATGAGAAAAATTTGTAGATCTATGTGTTCATCTTTAGTTTGTGTCATCTAATTGTTGATTAGTATTGTCATTTACATGTGATGGTATTGGGGTAATGAAGTTTAGTTTTTCAGGTTTGAATTCTTACTTTTTAACCTTAATTTTAGGTAAAGAAAATTTCTTGATAGCTACTTGATCCACCATTCAACTAGTTTACTCTCCCCAAGCCTCTAATCTAGGTTTCTTATCACTTTTTTTCAAAACTATTTTATTTGATAAAAATGTCTATTGTTTTTCAAACTTTTTTGAAACTATAAACACTTTATCAAATCATTTATGGGTTTTGTGTTGCTTATTTTCATATTTCTATATCATTTTAAAACTTTAAATTTCATTAAGAATCGAAAACATTTATCACAGTTTTACTAACTATGGTAATATTCACAAAAATAGTGGAGATTTTTTATTGTTTTTAATAAAAAAATAATATATTGTAAAATGGGGCAATATCTAGTGGGATATATTTTATTTTATTTTTATATAAAAACATTATAATGTTTATATATATATATATATATATATATATATATATATATATATATATATATATATATATATATATATATATATATAAACAATATTTTAATACAGAGGTATTATTAAGGATATATTAAGGATATTATTTTATTCCATGGCTACATACCTCATATTTTCATTTGACAAAGATGGAGGGTGATGCTTGATTTGGCAAGTGGTCAAACCCCCTCATAATTAAAACAAATTTCTTCTTCTTCTTGTTTGTTCCATGTATTACTTCTCTCTCCTTTCAAATACATTATCAGTAGAGCCTAATGTGCCTCTTGGATTATTTCAATTGTATCACATGTGTCTTTAAATTTTTATATCACAAGAACTGATTACTCATGGACATATTCTCAATCCAAATAGACATTCAACATTGAGTATGATGTGTACTTGAAAAATTTAGGGGGGGGGGGTTAATTATTAATTATCTTGGGGGCTTTGGTGGGCCCTACATTTTCTCTTGTGTGTACTTATTTTCTATGAATGGTGTGCCACTTTAGTGACCACTACACTGATTATTATTTCATTCTTAGACATATTTTTAGATGATCTTAACATTCATTCATTGTGCATTCATTTTCAATTATGTAGGTTTTTTATCATTACACTTATTTGGTGTCCTCTCTTAGTCATGTTGACTCAACTTGAGAGATATCATTATATGAGGAGAGTTGATTCTATACCAATGATTCTTATTAGAAATAATAATTATGCTTCATGGTATATGTACATGGAATGCTTGCTCATAGATTAAGACCTTGTTCTATATCTATATGGATAGATTCTTACCCTCGCTGACCTTTGTCCATATAATTACTTAGAAAACTCTTGTGACCATGTCTATGGTAACTTATTGATGCATGTTTCATGGTATATACAACACCATGTGGAGCACATAGAGTGTCCCTCCACTATTTGGAGCATTCTTCAAACTTTTTTGGACATCCTATCAATATTTATATCACTCCTATTCATATTATCTCTTCATATAATATTATACTTTATCCTCCTACTTTAATTTATTGTGATGATACTTTCTTGATGGATAGTGATCTTATTTATGTCAAGACACAACTATGAGATATGATTCTTCCAGACCTTAGCTATCCTTTTACATATTCTACATTTGTTCCTATTCAATATATTACTATTTTAGAACCATAACATATTTTTACTTTAGAGGACTCTACTTTTTTAGTGAGAGTACACTTAGTGAGAGATTTGACAAAACATATCTTATTGTGGATGTTCACTATATGGATCCATGTGCTTAATCTATAGTCTCTTCTTTTATTTTGATATTTTGTCTGCCATGCTCTACACTTCACATGGACATTTTTTAAGAGAACATTCCATGTCATTATTTTGATAGATCTACTTTATTGGAATTACCTTTAATTCATGTGCATGATATTTCTAAACCTATTCTACACATAATATTTGGACCATATTCATCATTATTAATATTTCTATCCTCATCTTTTATTGTGGAATGGGTAGAGTTTCAATACACACATCGTGTTCTTCCTTTGAAGGGAAAAATTATTTGATGTAGATGGATATTGTATAGTCTTCAAGTAGAGGATCTCATTATCGATACTGGTCATCTTGTGAGTTATACTTGGATCATGGTTCACTTAAAAATCATCTTTGGAGGGTGTTTTATTTCCATATCTTCTTTTATCTCTTTTGTTTTGGGGGGAGGGGGAGTTTTTCCAACGAGTTTTTTCCTTTTCTCCACTTTATGAGAATTTCCTTGTACTTGGGTACTTCATCAAGCCTTGTTACTATGGCCATGTCTTATACCCACCTAAGATACACTTAAGGGGGGTTTTGGTGTATAGGTTTCTCCTACACTTATGTTTTTCTTACTTAGTTGTGTACTTTATATACATCAATAAGTTTATCCTACATGTATGAGGATATTATCTTAATGCCTTTCTTCTACCTATTTTGAGGATGTTAGTCCCACATGTATTTTGTGTTTGGGTTACACCTATCTTCCAATCTATATATGTATCTATTCATCTATTCATAAGGAAATGGAATGCAAGACTATGTTTTAATACATACTGCTCAGTTTTTGCTCTCATTTTGATTTTAGTCTTCAACATAAATTATACATTTGATCAACCAGTCTTTGTTCTTGGATATCCTTATCATTAGATGAATCTTTCACTAAAGTCATACAACATAATGATGCAATATGAGATATCATTTTATAGAAATATAACTATATGATTACCATCCCAACTTGACTATTAATGAGTCCAAATTTATAACATGAGTGTAGTTATTAAATAAAACATTGATCTATCATAAAGAATCAATAAAATCCATATGACCTCGAATTCCATTACACTAAAAATATATCACAAAATATAACTATCATTGAATATAAATTTATATTTATGAATGCATGCTAAAACCAACTTAGATATTAGTTTAGGTGAATAGAAATATGAAATATAACTCCAAAAATAAGTTCTTCTCAATACAACAAAAAGTAAACATCGAACCTCATGTTTCCATACTAAATAAAATCATAGTAAAAAAAAAAAATACAAGAGTAAGATTATATTAAAATAGAATCAGGTCTAATATTATCATGTTGAGTTTTAAAAAAACATTCATAAAATATCAAGGTTGATGCCACTCTGGTTCTTTTATCTCATTAACTAAGAAAATGGAACTTAATAACATCAAGAATAAATAAATTTAATAAACATTGTTAATATTTAATACCTAAATAAAAACTTAAAATTATAATAATATCAACTTGATATCAAGAACACCCTTAATAGATTTCCATACTATTCTTTCTACCACAACATTCCCTAATTTTGCATTACAATAAAACTAGGGAACCTCTTCTTTTTTTAATTGGAGCCTGATCTTTACTTTAATTAAGTTTTCTCTTTAGGTATTTTTTATTTTTTATCCAATTAAAATAGTTCATTTATTAGTTACACATTTTATGTTGTATTGAATTCACTCTTTGAAATGATTATGTACTTATTGTAATTACTTGGGTCTTAAGAGTTTGCATAAAGAAAATACATTGATAAAAATACCTGAATTTGCATGAAGCTATTAAGTCTAGGCCTAACCTAAGTAATATTCTAAAAAATACTAAAAATTACACTTTTAAGGGCATTTCACATTAGATTTGTGTAAATTATTAGACTTTTATAGAATTTTCATGTCTTGATATTGAGAAATTTGGTGTGATTCTATCTACTTCCAGGTTATTCGGTTGTGTGTTTGTATTACTTTAATTTTATGGCTTATTTAATTTTGTGGTAAACTAGACAAAATTGGATCTATGTATTGATCAAATAAGATCCTTTTATGTACTAATATTATCATTTCTTAGTTCCCTTTTGTTCTTTTTAGATTTATTTTACTACTTATTTCACGGTTTCATTATAAATCATAATCACTTTAATTTAAAAGGTCTTGTTTTAGATTTTACTTAGGCAACAAGATGTTATTTATTCATTTCCTTGTTTCTTTATTTATGATTATATTTTATTCTTTACTTAGTCATTTTTGGGACAAGGTTTAAATTTGAACTTCAATAGCTACACATTTGAATTATAAGTCAAATAATCACTTACCTTTGCTAGGTCACTTTTGCTTAGTTGTTTTGTCAAAGTTTTTTGGGTGCCTAGGATTATGACACATGATAAAATCCTACTTCATTTCTTTCCTCATCCCCTTGGTTTCATCAATAAACCAAATATCTTTAAAATACATAGGATCATCCCATGTGGCATAATATCATATATCCATCTCTTTGAGATATGTCATGTGTAGTCAATCCACTTCTAAGCTCCAATATACCCTAGGTTATGCCAAAAGGCATGATCATATTTATCCAATCCCCCATATATCTCGTATGTTTTTAAGTCTAAGGAAAGGGCCCAGATGAGTGAAATCATGATATTTGTCAACATCTTGCTTAACTAAGGCCATGGTTATTAGTATTCAAAGTGAATGGTTTTTTAGACCATAGATAAGTGAGTAAATGCCATGAGGATTTAATTTACCATATAGATAATTCAAGGCATCCACATTAGAATTTCATGATCCTAAATTTAATGTTCATCCAACCTATCAAAACCATCTAACTGGATATCATACTTAGGGATTAGTAGATGTTTTAACTGTTTGAGGTTTTTTTAATTAATCTTTTCCTTAAATATAATTTGAACTACCTTTTGCTTATTTTTAAATAAATGGAATGGGGTTTAAGTTGTTTCCTTTCTTATACCTAGTCATTTTTTCAATTGATAGGCTAGATTAATTAAAAGAATGTTATTCAATCAAGCACTTTTGTCTTCTATTTTTAATTTATTGTTACCTTGTTGAGACTTAAAATGGTTAATTATCTATTTTGATTATATTTTAGACTTAATTAATTTTATTAAAAATGAACTAAATTACATTTATGTTTCATAAAGGGTTATTTGTTATTAATTTTATTATAATCCTAGCTTCCTTTTAGGTCAGGCTTTTTGCCTTAGTTAATTATCATGTTTGAACTTAATCGTTAACATATTTTTAAATTATAATAGCTACATTTTACTTATAGAATTGGATTAAATGACAAACTACCACTTGTAAATATTTTAGGGCTTTTATTATTTAGAATGCCTTGGAAAAAAAATCACTTAAATATCCTCTAAGTGCCTATAATCACACCATGTGGTGTGATCTTATTTTCTCAAGTCTTTGGGATGATCATTACATGGATAGGAGAAGTTGGCCCTTTTGGGTAAATAATATGATCCCTCATGACATCATCCCATTTTTTGGTGCACCCAAGTTTGAACATATTAGTACATTAGGGTATGTATCAATTGAGTGCCAAAGATGATGAAACATGGCATAATCTTGAGACTCTATAGAAGATAAGACTTAGAACAAAGATCAAGGAAATTTGAAGCTTTTGAGTTCCTAGAATATTAACACTTGTCAAGATCTTGGTGCACCATAGCTAAATAAAAGTTAAAGACCCTTTCCAAACTATGAATTATCTTGAAATTTGACACATGGCACTTATAGAAAACTTGGCACTTTCTTAAAGGGTGATAAAAAGACATGTGGAGTGACCTTCCCCAAGAAGATATCTGGATATCCAAGAACATATTTAAAAGCTAAAAATGATGCCTATCTTACTCATTTTACCTATCATAAATGTCAAAATATAGAAATTATATCATTAGTCCAATCAAATTTGTGAAGTCATTGATAATTTTATTTACAAAGTGACAAGAGAAACCATGTGACATAGAATCTAAAGTTAATTAGATAGTGGGCCAGGTAGTGATGTGCATATCCAAATCAATATCAAATAAGTTAATATCATAAAGGACAAAAATGTCTTAACCAAAAATGATCACCACAGTGAGGTGTTTAGTCAACTACCAAGTGGAGTGTTGATAGTTATCCAAGAGAGCTTTCCTAAATATTTAATATGATCAAAGGGACTGATATTGAGATTGAACCTATGATTTATAATAATTAAATACTCTAATATTTCTTTTTTAATTTATATAATGTTTCAAAAAATTACAAACCATGATAACATAGAATTAGAGTTGACATTTAAAAATTGAAACTCTAAAAAATAATAAAACTCAACCTATTATTTTTAGCAGATGATATTTTTAGTAAGTTTTACATATAAATGTGCACAACTCTAAAAATAAAATAAACATTAAAATTAACTTATCATATGAATATCAACTAAAGTTCAAGTCTGGTTACAAAACTATACAATTTCTAAAATTATAAAAATACTAAGAATAATATTAAACTATAATTTTAGACCCTCATATGGTTATGTATGTCCTACAAAAAAAATATTAAAAACATCCATAACTAGATATCCTAGGTTATTTTTTCATATAAATGTTTAAGATGGTCATTTTGGCATGAATATGGACTCAAACAGAACTATGAATCAAAAGTTATGGCCTCCAAAAGTTTAGCCTCTTTTGCTACATCATTCTCTTCTAGTTGAAAGCAACTTAGCTCCTACGATTTGTTCTAATTAAACTAATACCATGTGTTATTATCAATCTTATTAAACTACCATTATATAATCCAAGTGCTATATTCTTGTTGTAATCCTTACCACTATATCAAATACATGTCATAACTTCCTTGCCTTTTGTTTACTATCTTCTTATCTAGAACTTGCATTATATTTTATTTCTTATTCTTTGGTACCTGTTACTGCTAATCTACTTTTTCATCTTATTCACCTTGACCATATTCTCCATAAAAATCATATAAATATAGAATATTAAATATTTTGGTGATATCAAAATTATATGGTAAACTCACCTCATAAGCATTGTCATCAATTTTCTTCATAATTTTGCATGGTCTATTTTTCTTGTACTTCAACTTCTTATATGTGCCTTTCAAAAATATCTATTTCCTCAAGTAAACCATCAATAAATATACTTCCTAAAATATTTTTTACCTTCTTCTGATATCTACTAATTCCTTATACATCTTATTAATATCTTTAAAAAAATTTCTTACTTCTTATTGTAAGTAGTGTATATATTCTACAAATGCTTATGCATCATCACTAACTTGTTCTAAAATTGGTAAATATACCAAATCTAAAACATAGATAGGATTTGTCCCATAAATAATATGAAATGTTTATTTTATTTTTATTTGTTCACTGATATATTATATGCAAACTTAGCTTGGGGTAAAGCCAAGTCCCATTATTTGGGCTTCTCTCTAACTATGTATCTCAATAAATTTCCCAAGATCCTATTTACAACTTCTATCTATCCATCTATTTTAGTGTGGTATGTAATATGGAATTGTAGCTTAGTCACCATCTTATTCCATAAATTCCTCCAAAAATGACTTAGAAATGTTATGTCCTTATCTGATGTAATTGTTTTTAGAGCACCACATAATCTCATAATATTGTTTAAAAATAGTTTTACAACTCTAGTGGCATCATTAGTTTTATTACATGCAATAAAATGAACCATATTAGAAAAACTATCTATAGAAACAAAAATTTAATCATTATCTCTCTATGTTTTTGGTAATCCCAACACAAAATCCATACTAAAATTTGTCCATGGTCATCTTGGAACCAGTAATGGCATGTACAACCTTGTATTTTGTGCATGTCCTTTTTACACCTAACATATCTCCTACCTTAAAACATATGTTATCATATATATCTTTATATTTGGCCCAAAATATTTATCTTCCACCAAATCTATTGTCTTTTTCTTACCAAAATGTCCATCCAAACCACCACCATGTAATTTTCTTATAATATTCTCTTAGAGACCTAATTGGAATATATAATTGTTTCCTTTTAAGGAGATAACCATCCTACATAAGATACTCATGATAAACATCACTTGTATCACCTATGAATGTATTTATACATTACTCAAATATATTTCCAAAATCTAGATCAGTATCATATACTTCCTTAATAAATTCAAATCTAACTACTTCACTCACCATAATAGTTATCAACCCTGGTTACCTACTCAAAACATTAGAAACATGATCATGTTTTCCTAATTTGTGTCTCATCACAAAAGTATAACTCTAAAATAAATTCACCCACTTTTTATGCCTACTATTTAAATTATTTTGAGTGTTCACATATTTCAAATCCTCACGATTAGTAAATAGAATAAACTCCTTAGGCACTAGGTAATGGCTCTAATGTCTTAATGCTTGTACAATGGCAAAAAATTCAACAACATACGTAGAATACTTTAGTCTTACCTCATTAAATTTCTCACTAAAATTTTATATTGGCTTCAATTATTGACTAAACACAACACCAATTCCCACAAATGAAGCATCACAATCAACCTCAAACACTTTGCTAAAATCTAGTAATGCTAAAATATGGTTTTTTATAATTTTGTTCTTCAACAACTCAAAGCTTTATGTTGCTTCCCTTATCCATGGAAACTTTTTTCCTCTCACATATTTTTTTATTAGTGAAACAAGACTACTAAAATTATTAATGAAATTCATATAATTTTTTTCTAAACCATGTAAACTCCTTACCTCTATGATGCTCTTTGGGATAGGCCACTCAAAAAATGTCTTTACTTTTTCTTTGCTCATTCTTACACCATATATTAAAACTATAAATCCCAAAAATACCAAATTATTTTTTATAAACATGTACTTATTTAAATTTACATAGATATTCTCTTTTCTTAACAATTATAAAACCATTATCAAATGTTGTAAGTGATCTTCTTTAGTCTTAATAAATATTAAAATATCATAATAATAAACCACCACAAACTTAGCATTATATTCTCATAGCACTATGTTCATAACCCTCATAAATATGTTGGGTGAATTAGATAATCCAAATGGCAATACCATCCACTCATATAAACCATCTCTATACTCAAATGTTATTTTCCATTCATCTCCTTCATGAATCTAAATCTGATAGTATCTACTCCTTATATCAATCTTAGTAAAATATTTTTCTCCTACAATAAAATTCATCATATCATCTAATAAGCTATAGGAAAACTATAACTAATTATAATTTTATTGATTTCTCTACTATCCACACACATCCTCCACCCTCCATATTTCTTTGGAGTTATCAATGCTGGTGTTTCACATGGACTCATACTCTCCATTACTAAACCCTTCTTCAATAATTCAATAACCCACGTATTTAATTATACTTGTTCCATTGGACTCATCCTATGTGTTGCTTGATTAGGTAGAGATAATACTAGAATCAAATCAATATGATGTTGAATCTCTCTCTTTAGAGGTAAATCATTTGGAAACTCATCAAATATTACATCTGCATATTCTTTCTTAACTACTATTGATTTTATTAGTATTTACACCACTTCTATGTTTTCTTTCTTCACTACTAATGCATAACAATAGACTATCATCTTCATATATTTGTAAATTCTTTTTTATTTAGCATGATTTTAGCCTACCCCTCTTCTTTAAGAGTTAAAAAAACTAAGTTCATACCAAATTTATATAAACTATACATATTATTTTCTCAATCATGAATTGTTTTTCTATCAAACTGTCATGGCCATCCCAATAATACATGGTATGCATCACACCATATTTCATATTTGTAAGTCTTACCTATACAAAACTTGAATAATCACCTTTTATATACTAAAAATTCATTCCCTTTCTTAAACCATGAAATATCATAATGATTATGATGTTTTTCACACTACAAACCTAATTTATCAATTATGTCCTTAAAAACCATATTTTCAAAAATACCACTATCTATAATTACTTTAAATATCTTACTTCCTTAAGTACACCATATTTGAAAGATATTGTGTTAATAGCCATGCATCACCAAATTATTTATTATGAAAATGTTATTTACTTAGAGCAATCATTGTTCTTCTCATCATGATATTTTCTCCAATATTTATTGTTATATCTTTAGTATTTTGCTCTTCTATTTTAGCTTCAACTAAATTCACTCTTCTGAAATCATCTTTCCTCCTTTCTTGATCTTGTTAGTGTGGACACTCAAATTCTCTATGGACTTTTTTCCACATTTTTAGAAAACATAAGACATACTTTGATTTGGAAACCATCCTCTACCACCACCATATATTCATCCTCTCTGAAATCCTCTTATTCTTTGCTAGTATTTAAACCCTTGTCTATTATCTTCTTGTATTTATACACCATGTAATTATTATCATATAGTGGTATTACACCCACCTCTATTTGTATTAAATCCACCTTAACCCCTTATTTTAGGTGATTTTCCTCTTATTGGACCAATAAATGTTCTTGTGAAATTTTCTCTATTTTGTTTTCCTTCTACCTTTAAATATAATTGATAAGCTTCCTCCATGTAAAGTATTATATGTATGCTTAACTCATATTGAATATAAAACTTCAAACCATTTGCATACCTTTTATCCATCTCTTCTTCTATTTCATAATGATCTATATATATGTAAATATTTTAAAATTCATCCGTATACACTTATATACTATGATCTTCTACCTCAAAATTTGAAATCTTATGTATAAGGTTTATGCATAATCCACATGAAGAAATATCTCCCTTAGCTTATACTCCATATTTTTCATGAGTTAACGTCCTCTTTACCTTTTCTACATCTTTATTTTTATTGGTGACTCCACAAAATCATTACATGACCCTTTAATTTCATACACGAAAATTTTACCTTCTCTTCTCTTATAGTCCTCTATTCAAAAAATTTCTCCATGTTATTCATCCAATCTATCAATTCCTCTAGTTTTAAAATTCCTCCATAATCTAAAACATCAACATTGATTCCTTCATTCCTTACTTATAAATGTCTAACCATCCTCCCTTCAATTGATGGTGGTTATTCCTATCAATCATCCCCTTTTGGAATTTCTTCATGATTATGTCATCCATTACATCATCTTCTACTCTCTATTTTATTTAATTCAAAAAAATCTTGGGTAATTATTATAATTGCCTCTATAGTTACTTCATAGTTAGGTTCATCTGAGTGATTCCTCCTTATCCTATAATCATCTCTTACACCTCTGAGATTCAAACCTAGCTTTGATACCAAATAATGAACTCGAATAATATCAAGTCAAGAAAATACCAATAGGCAAAGCTTATGAAATAAAAAACTATATTTATTTGTATTTAATGATTAAAATAATTAAAAACCATGTATAAATAAGCCTCCACTTATAATTGGAGTTGACATGAAAAATTTAATACTCTAAAAAGTAAAAAATAAACTTGACTTACTATTTTTAACAGTTGTTATTTTTAGTAAGTTTTGCATGTAAGTGTGCTTAGGTCTTAAAATATCCAAAAATAAACTAAACATTAAAATTAACCTATCAAAATTATATAAACTAAATTTCAATTCTAGTTACAAAAATAAACAATTTTAAAATTATAAAAATACTAAAAAAATATTAAACTATAATTTTAGACCCTCAAATGGTCATGTATGAACTCCAAAAAATATAAAAAACATCCATAACTATATAAAATAGGTTATGGATGCACCAAAATTTTAATGAAATTCATTTTGGAAAAAATATGGGCTCAACCAGAGTTGCATATCAAAATTTATGGCCTTCATAAGTTTAGCCTCTTTTTATACATCACTCAAGCTCTTTCACTTTCTTTGTCCTTGGTTTTGTGCTCACTCACTAGGCAACCTATTGGTTACATGGGATTCATCTAAGTCAAATGAATTAAAATTATTATAGATATAAAATAAGATTACATGTTTCTCTTTTAACTTCTCCTTTTTATAAATATATTAGATTAGATAGAACATATCTAAAAATAATAATCTGTGTTTACATGTATATCTTAATTACAAACCTTGTTTGTCATTGTTATCAATATATTATTGAAATCATATATGTAATGAATTTTTATTGAATCATTTGTATCTTCATGAATTTTTTTGATTTTTATAAGAAATTTATAAATAATATTAGCATAGTATATCACTTATCTGAACATATTCCAAACATGCCACTTGAAATGGAATAATTACACATTGACTACTAAGTTATCTTGTAATACAAGACATATAAGTAAAATACCTTGGGGATATTTCATCTCCTTTTGGGATAGATTTATTGAATCCTCACCCTACCTTAGTTTGTTTTCCAAATAACTCATCAATATATTGACACTAGAAGGAGGGTCGATATATATTTATTTATAAGATCTATGCATGGTTATGTTTGCGATCAAGTACTTAGTTTTGACATTGAGGAAACGTTACTTATATGGAAGCATTATAAGTTTCAAACGTTTAAAATATAAATATTATCATAATTTCAAACTCTATAGAGGGTGAATTTGAATTTTTATACCTCATTGAGGAAACAAAAACTAGATCTGACAAAGGGGCATCTAAGACTAGACATACTAAATCAACTAATAGTTCTCCAAGGCTATTGTTCCTTTTGTCAATCCTTTTTTTTATTTTTATAAACCCATCAATGTTTTTTGATTTCCTTGGTGGAGTTAAATTCCTTATATATATTCTAGGGTTTGTCCATCATTTACTAAATAATCCTAAAAAGTTTTGTCCAAAATATGTGCAAATTGGGATTAGAACAACTAAGGAACACATCCAATCCTTTGAAGATGATATCATAATAAATCAGATCCAACATGAGGATGTGGTTTATTAATTTTTACCTTATTATTTATATGTGGTTTCCTATGGTTGGTATCTTGACTTTATAGTTGGATATATTAACTCTTGAAATGACCTAGTAACTATGTTTCTCAATCACTTTAGAATACCTATTGATCTTAAAATCTTATATCATAACCTTTATGATGCTCATAAGAAACCAAATGAACAAATGAGTATATTTAAAATTCACTTCCATAATTTTTAAAAGAGTTTTAAATACCCTTATACCCTAGAAAAAGTGGCTACTATTTTACTTAGTTAATATCCTTAGAACTTATGACATCCATGTTTCTTATAAGAACTCTAGCAGCTCTTACGTCCTTGTATTTATCCTATAATTAAGCCATTAATATTGAGAAAAAAATGATGCCAAAAGGATATGGTGATAGTCTATTATCATATTTATGATATCCAAGAATATATAAACAAGTCACCATGATTAATAAATATATTATACATAAAACACCATGATGAACTAGATTTTTGAAGCTTTGTATCCAAATCACAAAAACACTTATAATTCAATTCCCTTCAATAAAATTTTAGGAAATCATTTTTTTCCTCCAAATTATATTTTTTCATATACAATTAGTCAACAAATTATCCTTATGCCTTATAATAACCCTAATGTTACACCCAACATGACTCCTAATCCTATTCCAACTCACAATAAATAAGTAGTCCCATCATTTTCAAATAATAAAACACCTCCCAATACAATTAATAATTCAAAAACACATCATGTATCTAAATTTTTGAAACCTACAACTCATGTATCCAACTCAAATAATTAGGATGGTATAGGAAACAATCAAAACACTAATTTAAATCCTGAATTAGGAATCATGTTGCAACTAGTTAGGAGATTAACTAATGATGTAGTTGACTTGAGAAGATAGGTACCTCAAAATCAAATTAAAAATAATACTTCTCAAAATATAATTTTAAATTTCCAAAGGACTAATTTCCAATGGAATACTAGGCCTAATAATAAAGGTGTACCTACTCCCCTTGATAAAGTAAATCAAACCAATAACAATTCTATAGATTCTATAAATTTAGTTGATTTGGCATTACCTACTTGGTGTAGATTGAATAATATAATAGATTATGTTGATAATAATTATTCTAATTTATTTTCGTTTTAAATAATCTTTCAAAAAGAGATGGAAAATATATAAATAGTACTTACAATTGAGAATAACCAAAATAATATTGGAATAAACCCAAATACAAATTTAGTTTTAGAAACATATGAATTTTCAAGAGAGAGTGAAAATGAACCAAAAGATAATTTAGATGAATTTTAAACTTTAAGTAAGTTTCAAAAATGAAATAAATACATTTTTAGGAGCAAATTGTAAATACCTTTGACAACTTTTACTCTTCAAAATAACACCCAGGTTCCACATTATGAAAATTTAATTAAAAATTTGTTTCCACCTAAATGACCTACAACATCTTATCAACCTAAAATACATATATCCCCTTACATTTTGATAAGTCATTAGAGAAAATAAAATTTTGATACAATGTTGTAGAAGACTTAAATAAAACCAAAGCTAACATATATATGTTTGAGTTGATGCAACTATGTAATTAAAATGAATTGTTGTTAAAGGATTTGTCACCTTAACAAGGAAAGGAAATTATTTAAGTAGGTTGATGCACATGTTTATTTATAAATAAAATGTTGAAACTCCTTTTCTTTTGACAATTATTATTTTTTTTTTTAAAACATACATAATTATTTGGTGGATTCAAGTGCTTCAAGTAATGTCATTCCATTTTTAGTTTGTAAAAAATTAGGATTGGTTTCTACCAAGTCAAATAAGAATGTGGTATAGATAGATAAATCAAAAGTTAAATTTGTTGCTGATTTGAACCATATCCCAATTTAATTATATTTAGATATAAGGTTACAATAATTCATGGATATTTAAGTAGTTGATATCCCAGATGCATGTGGTATGTTAAGAAGTAAATATTCGTCTAGAACACTAAATGGATATATAATGACTAAAATTTATCATATGTTGATTCCATGGTGTGGTATGCCAAATCATATTAAGGTAAAAAAGGAACCAAAAATGAAACATTTTATCTCTAAATATAATAATACCAATGAGATTTTGTATGAAGAAGTTCATCTAGGTGTTCATAAATTTACTAACAAAGTGTAATAAGTCTTTCTTATTTGTGTTGTTTAATTAGTTGAACAAGAAAGTATTGAATATAATATTAGTTATGTGGGTACAAATTCATATTTTTTATTATTCAATTATTTAAAATATTAATATTAACATTTTTCCATGAAAGAAAAATTAGAAAACTCTAGGTAGTTAGCTATAAGATAAGATTAAGGAGATTGAAAACCTTGAAGAAGAAGATTCATTATTTTATTATGAGGTTAGTATTATCACTTATTTTTATCCCTAAATTTTATCATTTGGATCATTTTAAGGTTTAGGTAAGGTGTTTCATTCTACCATACATAGAAGCATTGAAGATAGTTGAAATAGAGATAGTGTACAGTTAAAGACAAGACATTTTCAGATGAAGATAAATATTCCACAATGGTAAAGGTTTAGAAATAAATAAACATTAAAAAACTTTATCCAAAATTCAAATTTTGAATAAATAAACAAAAAGGTGTTTTCAATTAAATAACAAGATGTCAATCAACTTGAATTTAAGAGTAGAAAGACTAAAATTGACCTTATTGTAACATTCATATATCATAAATACTAATAGTCAAAGGACAATAATTAATGGACCTTAAATTTTAATGGTTCCAAGTCCAAGAAAGGTATGGTTCTATTAATTAATCTCATTAATCCAATGGGAAAAGATTAATTGGTTGCATATAAATTGCATTTTACTTTTACAATTAATTTTGTCGATTATGAGACATTAATTCATGGACTTTGGTTTGATTTTAAGAAGGAAGTCAAGTATTTGAAGGTATTGATTGATTCAAAGCTCATGGTCAAGCAAGTTAGGAGCCATTATGCATGTAATTAAAAATGTTTTTCAATGTAATAATCATCAAAATTGGACTACACAAAAATAAATTCCTTATATGGATCAAGCCACTCTTTTGGACCCTTCAGTAACCTTCTACCCCCATGACTAGGCCTCTTTGTGGTCCTGACTTGATAATGTAAATGCAATATCTTAGGAGGTCCTGATGTGGTGTGAGAAGCTAAATAGAGTTATTATTTAGTGGGTGATGCAATGGTGGAATGAGGAGAAAAAACTTATGACTTTGTGACATGTCACTTGCAAGTTTTTGAAACACTTTAAGCAAGGTTTAAGGTGAATTTGGTGATTTTGAGGAAAAGGCCTAGAAATAGGTCTAAAACTATAATTCAAGGATCTAGTAGGTTTACGGGGAGTTAAATAATTTAGGGGCATGAGGTAGGTTTTCACAAAGTATTAAATATTCTAACGAGTCAAAAATGAGGCCTATAGGAGATATTATGCCCAAAAGACCTCCAAAAGTGAATTAGATGACTTAAGGGTCCTCAAAATAGAAATTTCATGTTAAAAGGTAAATTTTTGAGGAATTAAAATTGGTTTTGACTTCCTCCCACATCCTTATGGCATGTTTTACCCTTTTACACATGTTCAAGGTCATTTTAAGTCATTTGGAGAGGAGGAGAGGAGTTTGGGAACAAAAAGATGTATTTTGGAACTTTAGCAGAATAGGTTTTTGAAGGATTTGATTTATGTAGTGGTTTAAATATCATACAAAAGAATTATGGTGTCCATAATATCACCTCATAGGATTATAAAATAAAATTCTATCATAGGAACCAACATAGGTAAGGAAAACTTAATGGTTGCAAACTAGGCATGAAATAAGTTTTCTACCATTACTAGAGGTCCAAGTATCTTAGAAGGTTTTAAGAAGGAAGGAGAGGTAATTTACATCCTAACAAATATTTCCCAAGTGTTATATTTCATAGACAAGCTTTTGGTTCTTTATGCTAAGGAAAAACCATTTTGGGTAGTTTTGGACAACTTTAGGAGAGCCTCAGGTTTTCACTTAGTACTGTTAGGAGAGAGAGAGAGAGAGAGAGAGAGAGGGAGAGAGAGAGAGAGAGAGAGGAGGAGAGAGAGAGAGGAGAGAGAGGAGAGAGAGAGAGAGAGAGAGAGAGGAGAGAGGAGAGAGAGAGAGAGAGAGAGAGAGAGAGAGAGAGGAGAGATGAGAGAGAGAGAGAGAGGAGAGAGAGAGAGAGAGAGAGAGATGAGAGAGAGGAGAGAGAGAGAGTGTGTTGGGTCAAAATATTTTGGGAAGAAATAGGGACCCTAATGGCCTTCAAGTTTGTAGCATTTTTGTTCTATTTTATCTTCCCATATTCATGAATAATCATTAATAGTTCATGGGTGTATAAATGGCATACTCATCCAAACAAGGTCTAGGTTTTCCCTTATTTCTTTGTTTCATAATTAAATGAGAAATAATGGTTTTATAGGAATCATTTTAGGTTCAAATAGGATATTTTCCAATTGGTTTTATTAGCTAACTCCTCCTAAGAAGGTAATTATGTCATAAAAACTATTTTCCTTATGATCCTTATAAATGGCTTTATTTGAATAGTTTTAGCGCAAAACCTAGGTTAGAGGGATAATGTATCTCATCATAATTATCCCACATCAACAACACACAATTGATATTACCTCCTCAATCCTTAGTGGTTCATTAAAGCCTTGGTAGGCCAAATAGTCAATTTCATGCATTTCCATACACAGTCAATTTGAGTGAGGTATGTGGGATCTTAAAGAGGTTCATATAAATGTTATTAAGAGTTTAAAAAGTGTTTTAACATATTATCATAACATTAAAAGGAAAGCTAATCCCCCCAAATGGTATAGATAACATGTGGAGACAAGTTATTCATATGTACACAATCATATAAATTAAAGTGTATCTATAGATGTCTTAAAAAGAAGATAATCAATGTTAAATAGAGGTCATTGTAGTTGGTTTTAAGTTCCTTAAGGTTTCAAGTTTTATGAAAAATCACTAAGAGTGTAAGTATGTCTAGAATGCTTACAAACCTTATAGGCAATCATCTTTACATGTATCTTTTTCATGCCTTCTACATGGGATCCAAATATTCTTAAGGGTGTTGAAGGGGTAAATTTACTATATATCTATGGAAATAAGTGGTGAATGGGTGTCTTAATTATATGAACAATCATCTTGAAGGTGAGCTTATTTGAGCATTGCAAAGGAGCTTTTTGACTAGTTTTGGGTTTTTAGACACATGAATCCATAAAATGGCCTATAATGACTTTGTAAATCATCTATAATTCATATATGAATCTCTGTAACTCCTAAATAACCTACTTTTCAAAATAATTAGACATGTTTGTGTGCCTAGGAGGCCTAAAATGGTTGAAAAAGGTTTACTTTTATAGGTCTTCAAAGAGAAAAATGGTAATAAAGCCATGGAAGAGGTATAATGTGACATAAAACATCATTATATTGAACTTGTATCTCTTCAAAAGTTTTTATATGGGGGCCTTGCTAAGATAAAGGGTAAAAAACCTAGTTTTTTTTTGACATTTTGTGAAATGTTGTAGGTTTAATGGTTATTCCCACCATTGTTTTAGGTATTAAAGGTTTTATAAATATTCATTTTATTCCTCATATACATGATAAAAATGTATATAGGAATTATACAAGTACAAAAGTGGTCTTTAGGGTACTAAATAGCCTTGGGAGTAGTTTTCTAGGGCATTTGGCTGAAGGTGGCTCAAGTTTGAGACCTCCATCAATGGGGTCTATGAGAGTTTTAGGTTTTATGGAGTTTATTGTAGGCTTGAGGAGATAATTAAAGTTTAAAATAAAAGGGATCCTCAAAAATCAAACACAAAACTTAACCTCTATGGTTAGTGAAACATTTTGTGCCAAGTCAGCTAACCTTTTGTCAAACACCTTCTAGAAGTGCAAGTGGAGGGGGTGTAGAAGTCCATTGGAGAGAATTTTTGAGGTTGGGAAGTGAAAGTGGAGAATTAAATTAATTTTAAAAATCTTTGGAAAACTTTTCCCTTTTAGTGGATCATGACATCATCATCCTCAAAATTTTCTATCTTCTAGTGTGTTTCTAAGCCAATAAGAAGGTTTGAGGACTATTTTGGCTAATGAAGGTTAATTGTTTGAGGAAGGAATTAATTATAATTGATATAAATGTGGTTGATAATACATGGAAGGTGGTTATGTCTCATTTATTGAATGTTTTTTCTTGCTTCTTCTCTCTCTCTTCCCCTTTTCTCTTATATCTCCCATTTCTCTCCCATTTTTGTAAGATATTCTCATTTGACAAGGAGAAACTTTGTCAAAATTTGTATGAAAGATCTTTTGAATCAATAAAGATCATTTTAACCTATCTCTTACCTCTAAATTATGATTATAAAGCTTTTTTATGATGGCATTGTGAAGAAGTGTTCTTCCATGTCCGTTTGTCCTTCTTTCTTGCTTATGTTTAGGTGTTTTTCAAGTTAGTTTTAGGTCTGAACTTTACTATTTACACCATTAATTGATGTTTGGTGTGAATTTTAGAATTCCTCTTTGATTCATGTATTTTTTGGTGAGCCTAATTTATGAAATACTTATGAAAATTATCTAGTTTGTGAGGTTGTGTAAGAAAAAAATTGTCTTATGCTAAATTAATGTTTGTTTAAAGCTTATGTGAGTATCAATCAATTTGGTGTATTACCATTTTAGTTTTTTTAGTCATCTTATAAGCTATTTTTATCTCTTTTCTAAGAATAAATATTACTTTAGGGGATCTACCAAGAGGAATTTGGGCTTCTCCAGAGGTTCAACCTCACTATAAGATACCCATAGCCTGAGGTTACTCTAATATTATAGCTAGGAGTGAGAGAGCCTAAATACCTCTCCCACAAGGGTGTAATTCTACACTATAATAGTTTTTAAACATGCCTAATGAGACCAATTTTGAATAATATTGGTCAATTTTGATGCTAGTTTGATCAATTTGTAATGGTTATATATTTCATCTTTCAATATCTAGTGACTTTAAAGAACACTCAACATTATGGTGGTAGATCAGTACCTAGCATTTATGGAAATGGTGATTAAAATATCAGCTTCTAGAGGTATTCCTTTTGAATTTGTTGTATTACCTTTAAACTCATCAAAAATGTTAAGATTTTCTAACATTCATCCATACAAAGGAAACTTTCCTCCTAAACCTGTTTCTAAGTTTACCTCTATAAGAAGATATTTGTTGGGTCCTTTCACTACCATGGCAGCCTATATAGCTTTCCCCATTTGTGGATTTCAATGGTCAGAGTCCTTTATATGTCAATAAGTATGATCCTATTTTATTGTTATCTCTTAAAAGTGTTCTTTCATTGGATACCAATCTACAACTACTTCTGACCACCTCAGAGATATAACTAACTTTTGCAATATTTCATGACATCAATGAAAAAAATGTGGCTATCAAATTATTGGCCATCTCATTTAAGGGAAAGGCCATAAAATAATATTAAAACCTTAATTATAAATCCATCACATATTGGGATCAATTAGGAGATACTTTGTGCAAAAGGTTTGAAGACTTGAATGACCATTTGTCACTTATTAAACAATAAACTACAATCAAGAAGGCTCCTCATGGGGTTATGCATGATTTCAATACCAAGTTTCAAAAGACATGTGATAGGATTCTAATCTCTATTAATCCTAATCCTAACTATTCTTTCATTTATTATTTTAAATCTCTTAATAGTGAGAGGAAACACACTATTAAATGCCTATGACGTGGCAATCAAAGTAGATAATAATCTAGTACAAGTTGGCAAGCTTACACCTAGGCCACCAATGATTTTGTTTCCTAAGATTCAACCACCTCATATTTATATTCCTCCCATTTTTTTCATTCTTAATATTCTAAAACTTACTACCATACTTACACTAAAGCAATAAAAGGCTTCAACTAGTCAATCTAGTGACTCTTAAGAACACAAGAACTTCCAAGAGATTAAGAGCATGTTTAAATCTTTGGGAAATTAATTAGTGAATTTGAAGAATAAACACACTTATTTTAATTTACCTTATCAAGATCCATATTAACCTCAAAAATATTATCAAACTAATAGGCCACCCTACAAAGAAAATTTCCATGTACAAGGGCAAGGATAAGAGCAACCTAACTATGCTAGGCAAAACAACTACAATCTAAATGCTACAAGTACCTATAATAATTTAGTTCCTATTAAAAAAAATTGCTCAAGAAGGTGAGGGTAATATTCCTTATAATCAATCATTTGGTCAATCCATTATCCCAAACACTGATTTTAATCAAGCTTTGAATGATCAATGGCAATAGGGTACTAGCTATGGATTCAATCAAGCTCTTATAGCTCAAAACATAGAAGTACCTATGTATGAAAAAACTAGAAGAGCCTCAAAAAGGATAAGGGCCTAATGAGTGACTAAAATATTTGGGTGATACAATGGTTAATTATGAGAAAAAAGAGTGATATGCATCAAATCAATAGGCTAGTTCTAGCCAAGGAAACATTCTAGTGGTAGCAAATACAAGGTTCAAGAGAAAGAACATGAATGGTAACCAAGAAGAAATCAAATAGCCTCTTAATATTAATCCATTACTATAAAATTAAAATGAACCTATGACTAATCCAAAGGTTCCAATAACTCAAAATAGTTAGAACTAAGGGATGCCTTTGTACCCCAAAACTCACAAGTCCAAAGTACGGTTGTGACTCCCAAAGCACAAGAAAAAGTTGGTGGTTTTCCCATCTATATTGTTGAAAAAATGAAAAATTCCAATGTGATTATTCTAATGTGGGACATGATTTCTATGCTTGGTCAGGTGGATATCCTTTAAGAAGGTTTGTCAAAGATCAATGTTTATGAGAAGCCAGTAAGCAAGGAAAATGTGGTTCTCACCAATATAACCAAAGGTCATAATGAAGGAAAATAAAAAAAAGTGGTCAAACCTCCTCATTTATACATTTATATAATCATTGGTGACTCCTTAGTATATAACTACAAGGTAGAAAGTGGAGCAATTACTTCAGTGATGCCAAAATAGATAATAGATCTTCTTGGTTTGAAGTATAAACCCCAATCTAAGGGAGTTTTATAGCTTGATGGATATTATACAAAACAATTTTCTATTATTAAAGGTATAAACTTAACCTTTCATTCTTATCATTGTGTTTTAATGGCTTAGGATGTGTTGATTTTAGAGGTGCCTCCATATTTTATGCTATGCTTATCTAGAGACTTCACAGCCAAAATAGGGGGTTATCTAGTAGCCGATTGGTCCTACATAGATTTTATAATAAGGTATGAGACCAAGGTGTCTATAAAATATAATATTATTTTATAATATCACATTGAGCATTATGGTTAAAGTATCCAAAACATCAATTATACCATTTTAGATGAAGATGACCAAGCGATTGATCAAGAACTAGAAACTCATCTTGAGGGGATACCTGATATGTTCTTGGATGAGTTATGGATTAAGAATAAATTATTTAACAATTTTGAAGGTGTTGAATAAATAGACATGTGATTATATTTATTTTTATGAAGATAATGAATTCATGCCATCCCTCATTAGGCCACAAGAAGATACTAGTAGATTATATAAAATGTTCATTGATGGGTCAAGGAGAAAATATGGGTTAGGTTCAAGTGTGATGTTGATATCTCCATCAAATAACAAGTAATTTTAATCATATAGGTTCCAATTTAGTTGATATTTTAATTAATTTGAGTATGAGGGCCTTATTTGTGTCCTTTAATGAGATAGTAAGAGGAGAATTAAGTAATTACAAGTGTATGGGGATAGTGAGTTGATAGTACATCAGGTCAGAGGTCTAAACACAACAAATAAAGCCTTGGTGAGGTCCTACAAACATAGATTGAGGGATATACTTAAAGACTTTGAAGCTTTCAACATCCACGTAGTGTTAAGGGAATAAAATTAGTATGCTAATAGGTTCAGAGTTATGGGAGCTCAACTTGACATCCCAAATGAGTAGAATAAGTCTAAAGTATAACCACATGTCAAAGTGATAATAAGACCATCAGTGATAGAAAATGAGGCTCATTGGTAGGTCTTTGATAATTAAAATTAGATTTCTTATTTTATGTAGTAGGAAACAAAGTTTTCTTCAATCAACCAAGGTAAATTTCAATAATAGTATGAAGATTAAATTGTTTAGTTGGGGTCTAAGAAACTTCCTAAAGGGAAGATCACCCTTGAAGGTCTTTTCCATGAGGGAGATCATATGAGGAAAGATAAGTCAATGATGTCAATTGATAAACAGAACTATGAAAGAGTCCTTATATTTAAATACAAGATTTTTAAGTTTGAGAAGGTGAGAAATGAGGCAAAAAGTCATGCTTTCATTTAACTTTTTAAGGAATATTCAAAGATATTTTCTTGGTAATATAATGACCTAAGAGGATTTGATCCCAAGCTAGCCCAACACATTATAGAGTTTATAGGCCAATGCTAAGCCTGTTAGGTAGAAGTAAAGGCCTATCAATCCAAAAATTGAAGAGCTTATAAGGAAAGAGTTGACTAAATTGATCGAGTCCAATATCATTTTTCCCATCAAGCACTCTTCATTGGTATCCAACTTGGTACCTATGAGAATGAAGAATGGTGAGATCTGGTTGTGTGCTGACTTTAGATACTTTAATAGGGTCTCCTTGAAAGATCATTACCCTTTACCATTCATAGATAAAATCCTTCAAATGGTTTCTAGTTTAGAATGCTTCTCTCTTTTAGATGGGTACTCAGGATACAACTAGGTGTTGGTAAGAGAAGAAGACCAATACAAGAATACCTTCACCATAAAGTGGGGAACATATGCTTATTAGAAGATGCCTTTTGGCCTATCAAATGACAAGGCCACTATTTAAAGAGCCATATACATGGATTTCTAATGTTTTCTAAATTATATGGTGCTTGTCTACTTAGATGACATAATAGTTTTCTCGAAGAAAGCTAGTGAGCACTTGGACCACCTAAGATTGATCTTTGAGAGATTCAGAGAATATTAGATCTCATAATGTGTATTTTATGTCCATGAGGAAAAACTCTTGGGACAGATTGTCTCAAAATAAGGACTAGCTATTGATCCTAATAGAATAAGTGTTATCTTGGCATTATCCTTACCCAAGCATAAGATGGAACTTCAAAGTTTCCTTAGGAAGATAATATTAATGAGGAGGTTTATACCTAGTTTTGTAAACTTAGTCAAACCCATTACTACTATGCTAAATAAGAATCAATTGTTCACTTGGTTAGGATAAGGAAAACTAGGATTTAAGGATATCAAGCAAGCCATTGCCCAAGCACCTACACTCATGAATCTTGATTTCTCAAGGGATTTCATATTGTATTCATTTTCCAATATTACCAATATATTAGCTATGCTAATACAAAATAATGGTGAAGGACTTGAGAAGCTAATTGCATTTTTTAGTTAGGGGCTTGAAGGGTATCATGTAAGGTATAATTTTATATAAAATCAAGTCCTTAAAATGGTAAGAAGCCTTAAAAATTGTAGACCAATTCTCTCTAATATCAAAATATATCTTATGGTATCTCATCTTGGAGTGAGGAATTTTCTTCTTAACAAAGACTTAAATGAGAAGAGGGATGATTAGATTACCAAGGTCATGGAATATGACATGGAGATCAAGGTCACTAAGCTAGTGAGAGGCAAAGGCTTGTGTGAGCACATGGTGGATGACCTTCATGAAGATAAAGAGGTTGTTTTTGTGACATAAGACAACTCAAAATCATATGCATCTCCACCTCACACTAGCTAGATTGAGGATGTGAAAAGATTTTTGATAATAGGTGAGTGCCCTCAAGGTATGGATAGGGAAAAGAGAAGGTATTTTAGAATTCATTACATACCTTATGCATTAGTTAATGGGGTCCTATTATGAAAAGACCTCAATGGAGTAATTATTAGGTACAGATGATGACCAAGTGACAAGGCTATTGGAACAATTCCATGATGGACTTATAAGAGGCCATTTTACTCCAAAGACTATAGTAGTGAAAGTGATGAGGGATGGTCACCAAATAGTTTCAAGGATGATTATGCATGGGTGAGAAAGTGTAAAAAGTGTGCTTTCTTTATAGGTAATCAAATATTGGTAAGCCTTCCTCTCCACCCAATTCAGGTAGAGCATCCATTCATGTAGTGGGCTTTGGACTTCATGTGAATGATCAATACACCTTCTAGTGGAGGACACAAATGGGTAATTACTAATACTAATTAATTCACTAGGTGGATGGAAGCAATTAATTTGAAAGAAGCCAATGAGACAAAAATGTTGGATTTCTATGATAGTATAGTAATGAGGTTTGGTGTACTAGAAATAATCATTTTAAATAATGTACTAGTATTTATTGGCATGAGGAAAGTGAGTAGCCACTTTAGCTAGGCATATACCTTAGTATGTCCTCTAATTACTATGCCTAAGGAAATGGACTTGTAGACTCAACAAATCAAAAAATTATAAGGATTATCAAGAGAACTATATACGAGAGTCAAAGAGTATGGCACATAAAGTTAAGGACAGCCTTATGGGCTGATAGAGTGACTCTAAAATTTGGCATTGGCAACTCACGATTTGTCCTTATATATGGGTAAGAAGCCAATTTTCCCATCTCTCTTGAGTTACCTACCTTAGAGTTATCCCATCAACTTGAGTTGATGGAGAGTGAACCTATGAGCATGAGGATGGAAAACCTTATAGAGCTTGAAGAAATGAGAGACCTTGTAATGAAGACACTAGAGTCACATCAAGCTCAATTTAAGAAAGCCTTTGAAAAGAGATCAATATAAAGAGATTTTAAAGAATTGGATCTAGTCCTCAAGTGGGATTCAAATAAGGCCAACCTAGGCAAACATATCAAGTTTGACAACTTGTGGAATGGTCCTTATTTGATTCATGGATGAAAAAAACATAATGTTTTTTATCTTGCCCAATTGGATGGAGAGGTATTACCAATCCTAGCCAATGGGATTCGTCTAAATCTCTAATATTAGAAGATTTTTTAACCATTTTATATATTGTACATTTTGTATAGTTTTTCATGTTTTCCTCTAAGTGCCTTATGTACATATTTTTAGTTATGTGTTTCCCTTCCCTAAGTGCCTTGGGCATATTGATGGTTTTATTTCTTATTGTCTTTGTTTCTTGAAGAGGAATTTTTTAATTATGGAAAACCTTGTATCATTTTCATATAAGTTGGGAAGAAAGACTTTTGACCCCATATTGCCGATGGATCAAACAAGGTAACTAATATGTTGCATAGTAGGCATGAAATCCTCAGAGATCATTAGAAAATTTGGCCAAAATTGGCTTACATTCAAAATTTTGGCCTAGATGGATCATGACACTCTCTTAGACCCTTCAATAACCTTATACCCCCATGGCTAGTCCCTTTGTGATCCTAACTTGATGATGCAGTTCATTATCTTGGGAGGTCCTAGTGTGGTATGAGATGCAAAGAAAATTTCTTATTAAGTGGTTAATGTAATGGTGGAAGGGGGAGATAAACCTCATGACCCTTTCACATGTCACTTTCAAGCTTTTGAAACACTTAATGCAAGATTTAAGGTGAATTTGGTGATTTTGAGGAAAAGGCCTAGAATTATAAGTAAAGGATCCAATAGGTTATTAGCATGTTCGATCATTCAAGGGCATGAGGAAGGTTTTCATAAAGTCTTAGAGATTCTAACTAGTCAAAAATGAGTCCTAAAGGAGATATTATGCCTAAAATACCCCTAAAAGTGTATTAGATGACTTAAGGGTCCTCAAAATAGAAATTTCAAATCAAAAAAGTATCTTTTTGAGAAAATCAAATTGGTTTTGACTTCCTTCCACCTCCTTATGGCATGTTTTACCTTTTTAGACATGTTCAATGTCATTTCAAGCCATTTGGAGTGGAGGAGAGGAGTTTAGGAACAAAATGATGGATTTTGGAGCCTTTTGGAAATTTGATAGAATAGATTTTTGAAGTATTTTATTTATTTATGGGATAAAATATCATATTTAGGAATTCATGGTGTCCCTAATATTCTCTCATAATCCTCTAAAATTAGATTCTAGCATAGGAACCATCAGAGGTAAGGAAAACCTATTGGCTATAAACTAGTCATGAAACATGTTTTCTACCATTAATTGAGGTAAAAATATTTTAGATGGTTTAAAAATTAATTAAAAGTTATTTACATCCTAAAAAATCTTTCTAAAGTGTTATATTTCATAGATAGGCTTTTGGTTCTTCATGCTAAGGAAAACCTATTTTGGATAGTTTTGGACAACTTTAGGAGAGCCTTAGGTTTTCACTTGATACGGTCATGAGAGAAATTTGGGTCATAATATTTTTGGAAGTGATATGTATCCTAATTACCTCCCACATTTTGGCATTGGTGGTCTGGTCTATCTCCCCATGTTTATGAACAAGCTCTAATAGTTCAGGGGTGTCTAGATGGCCTGTTCATCTAAATAGGGTCCAAGTTTTCCACTATTTTTTCACTTCATAATTAAATGATAATAATGGTTTTATAAGACTCATTTTAGGGTCAAATTATACCTATTATAATTGGTTTCATTAAATAACTCCTCCTAATAAGGTACTTATGGCATAAAACCTATTTTCCTTCTTGTCCTTGTGAATGGCCTATTTGATCAGTTTTAGAGAAAAATTTAGGCTATAGAGATAAATTAAATCATACTCATTATTCCACATTAACAACACATAATTCATATTTCTCCTCAATCCTTAGTGGTTCATCAAATCCTTGGTAAGCCAAACAGTCAATTTCCTAGATTTATACACATAGTTTGAGAGTAGGTATGTGGGGTCATAAAAAGGTTCATATAAATGTTATGAAGAGTTAAAAATGGGTTTAAAAAATTCTCATAACATGAAAAATCAAGATAATCCCCTAAATTTAATATATATCATGTGGAGACAAGTTCTCATATGTACACAATCATACACATTAAAGTGTATCTATAGATGTCTTAACAAGATGTTAATCACATTAAATAGAGGAATTGAAATTGGTTTCAAGTTCCTTAAGGTTTTAAATATTCCATTTGATACCTTGAAATTTTTAGGACTTGTTGAAATAATCACACACCATACACATTTCTAAAGTCTTGCATTCACTGCTTTGTCTACAACTTCCATCAACATCTACAGTAGACTAAGGATGTTGGGATGGAGGTATGGAAACATGTTCCAATCATTTCAAGGTGGATTGGGTAAAAATTTTAGTCATTTTATAAATTTTTATATTATTTTAAGACCATATTTCATGCACACTACCTTTACTCATAGTCACTACCTACATATTGAGATGACCACCTATAGGTGGATTACACATAAGGATGGAGAAACTATGTGGAAGAATTTGATGTGTTTAAAAACATTAATAAAGTTATGTAGGTAATTAAATACCATGAAAATAATCTTTAAATTAATGGAAGAATAGATAGGTTCAATAACCCATGCTCAAGAATTTGAGGTTAGGGACAAGTTTCACTAAAGCTCTAAAATAGTGACATATCCCCTTTTGATGATAAAAAATGGTAATGTTTAAAGGATTATTGATGAATATAAGTGCATCCATCATTAATCACTCACATAGTGTCATTAATTTTCAAATGTATGAGGTTGTGTGATTATAGGGGCTTAGTGTTTGAAGGCTCCCAAATTGTGAAATTGTTGACTGTGTTCATTCAGTGTTGTCTACAGGATCTCAACCTCAAAGTGACATCTATATCCAAAGTTTGAATACAAAGGCATGTATTCATGTAATGTGTTTATAATAAAATTAGGGGCACATAAATTCTTCTAAGGTCATCAATAATGTTTTAATTATAGGTTTTGGACCATATCAACACCTACATGTGCTTTTTACTTGAGATAATTGACCTACAGTTGATTGTGGATGCCTATAAGCCCTTAGTGTGAGATTGAGCATGGAAAAATACAATATGAATATTTAAAAAGTTAAAAAATTCTTTAAAAAATTCCAAATTTATTCAAAAACCATGTAGTAATGATTCCAAGGAATATTCTCACCTATAGGACCTCTGCACATTCAACTGTAGCTGATTATAATAGACAACAAGCAAAATTATGGTGTCATGAGTGTTGGTATTTCATGTACATGATTTATATTGTTAAAAATAGATTAAAAAAGACATTTTTAACCCTAATAAGGTATTATTGTAATGTATTAAATATTTAACTATGCAGATGAACCTACAAGTTCCTTTCGAAGCATGAAACATAATCAACCTATCTGTTGGGCCTAATAGAGCAAAGGTATGGATTGAGGGTGAAAGAGTGGGTGATATGAAATTTTTGAATATGGTAAAAAAATTAATTTTATTATTATAATCTAAGGACACTCTCATCTTAGTGAATACATGACATGGATAGTTCCCATAATGCAACCTATAGTCCACATTTAAAATCCTGCAGACAATCAACTTCTCAATGAGTTTGTCTTAGGTATTCAATAGTTTAGAGGGTATAATTATATGAAAAAGAGATAAAAATTTTAACATAAAATATCCAAAAATTTAATTATCCTATCACATATATACCTTTTCTGATAAAATAGGGGAAGTGCCCTTTGTTTTGTCTCAGACAGAGGGCACTTGCCAATGGTGTAAATCTACAGTTCAAGGGGAAAAGAGAAAATTTGGTAAGATATAAGATTTTATACCTTGAAATAATATTTAATTAGTTATTATAGACATATATAAACATATATAATCCCTAATGGGTGATACAAGATATGTATATTACTCATAAGTGATGCAACATAGGCCTATAAATGGTATTTTTCTTGCACAATCAAAGACAAATTCAATTAGAAAAGTGGAACAACAGAGGTGAGGAGTTGTTTTAGTGTTTTTAGGAGGTGAAGGTATTATAAATATACCTATATAATATCATTTTTACTTTTGAAAAACCCTATAACTCTTGATATAGAATTTCTTAGGCTCTCAGGCCTATGTAGGAGATGAGAAACCTTAGGTTAGGTTTTTGTTGTTTTAGGGAGTTTGAACCATGGGAAAACAATAAAAAATGGTGAAATGATATGGGAAGATTTATATTAATGTATTTTTAGGTTTTTGGGTTTTTAATGATCTATTCATACAATATATAAGGGACTGTGTGTTGTGGGGTTCAAAATAAACCTAATAAGTCCTAATGGACACCAAAAAGGGACCTAAAATGTGTCTATAAGATGGATTTGAGTTTTAAAACCTGATAAGAATAAATAAAATGATAGAGGGTATCTTAAAAAGGTTTTTTTTCCTTTTTTATGTTTTAATTGACCCTACAAAGTAAAAATACCCAAAAAAGGGCTACAAAAGAGGATTATAGCAGTGGTAAAGTTAAGACATGTGACAAGAATTGTTGGAGAGGATTATGGGTTGAATGAGAGGACTAAAATATCTTTTTTAGACATGATAATAAAAGGAAGAGAGAAAAATATCATAAGTAAATTGAGGGGGTAAGGTCTCCATGTTACTCTTACTAGAGGATGAACAAGGTCATCAAGACTAAAGAGTAAATTAATGAGAAAAGGGTGCTAGGTGTGATTGTCATAAATAGTGAAAAATTCTACTAGAGATTGATGCCTTATAGGTAGATGAGATGATTTTTCAAACCAAGGAGTCAAATATAAGGTAGTGATGTGGAGTTAAGGTGTCACTTTAGGGTTGTTATGCAGAGAGGTAGTGGCCTTCAAAAGGTATAAAACTATATAAGCTGCTCATGATTATTTTTGAAAAAAATAAAGGAATTGGTTTTATATTTGTTAGAGCTACTTCAAGTCACCCACCTATAGGTAATAATTTATATTCCCCCAAATCACACCTACATTTGCGGCATCACATTAAAGTATTCAAGATATACACTTTAGGGATAAAATCTTTATTTAGGAGGCTCTCAAGGATAAAATATCATGCCATATGGAAAACCAATATGGAACTATTTTTATAACTCTCATAGTATGAAATATATCAAAGCATGTTGGTAAGGGCTCTCAGGGACTTAACATAATCAATTATAATCAAATATCTACCTATAGACTCAATAACCCAATTTATCCTTTAGATTAGAAGGTTGAATGAGAGCATAGTGGTCTCTAGAAGGGTAAGGAATGAAAGGTTAAAGGTTCATCAAGGATTATTTAATTTTAAGTGATCAATATTAAATAAAGGACATAAAGGTTTAAACATCATGTTTGAGACAGAAAATACTAGAAGAGACTCTCAAGGGCATAAACACAATCGAGTTACCCTAAGAACACCACCTACAGACCTATAATTGAACTCAATAATTTTTATAAAATGGAGTGGAGAGGAAGTTTTCATGGAAATAAATAATATTTTCATGATGATGTAAAGGTTTCATAATAATGAAAACCTTAGTCATGAGCTAATGGACATCAAGATAGAGGTCAAGGATATTTCTACAATTGGATCACCTTAAGGTTCATAAAGGATTATTTAAGGTGAAATGGTAAAGATTAAAGAAAGGAAATATAGGTTTAAACATAATTTTTGAAAACCAAAATACTTTAAGAGACTCTCGAGGGCATGAACATAATCAAGTTGCCCTAAGAACACCACCTATAACCCTCTAATGGAACTTATTCCTATTTCCAAAAGGGAGAGGAGAGGAATTTTTCATGACAATAAAGAAGAGTTTCATGATGATGTAAAGGTTTCATAGCAATAAAAAAGTTAGTCATGAGTCAAGGTGACAAGGTCATCAAGATATAGGTCAAAGATATTTCTACAATTAGATCATCTTACCAACCATATCAAGGTTAAAGGACCTTCAAGCATTAGGGATAATGGTATAATAAAGAGGTTTCATGAATTTTTGGGGTTAATAAGGAAATTAATGGTGTGATTTGGATCTAATCAAGAATAAAAGTGTTCCCAAACACTTGTACATACTTAGTCACCCTAAAAGGATCACCCCCAAATAGGCTTCCTGAAGAGGTGAGGTCTAGAAGAGGTAGAATGAAGCTAAAGGAAAAAAATGAATGGTGAAATAATGAAAGGATAGGTTTAATGATATATTAAAATAAAATTTATATTATTTTATCTCAAACCAAGGCAAATAATAATAAATATTAGTTGTAACATTTAACCAAGCAGGCACACGTCACTCGCCTTTGCCGAAATGGGTCTACAATAAAAAATATGTAAGATCCAATCACAAAATTTGGTAGAGAGAATAATTATGAAATAATATATCAATTAAAAATCATATTAAGTTATTTTTATAATGGTAACTATAAAATATTCTAGTACAATCAACCTTATGTCTAATCCTAGTCAACATTAGAACATGCCTTGGAGAAAATTGGTCATTTTGGGGCATCTACAAGTTAATTCAAAGAAAAAATTTGGTAATAATGGTATAAATTACCAAAAAAATAGTCCCATTCCATAAAAAATGTCCTATAAATCATGAAAGTACTCATTTTTCTTACACAGGCCTCTTGTAGTCAAGAAGGTAACCATTAGAGGTCAGTTGAAGTTTTGTTAGTTATGGGTGATAAGAAGAATTTTAGGCCTTAAAGAGGTATAAAAATGGTATAATATGATGTTATAAAACCTATATTTTCATATAAAATTTACAAAATTTATGTTTTTCAATCAAAAGTTTGAAGAAAGATAAGTTTTAGCATGGAGGAAACATGCAAGTAGCTCAAGGTAAATTTTGGCAAAAAATATCTACAAGACAAAGTACACATCCAAAAGACTTGAAAATTTTTAATATTGGTGCTAGTGACATAATATACCTATCCATAATATTTTTAAGGTCATGTGATTAGTGAAATTTCCCATTGTTTATACACAATCCCCTCTATGTCTCATAATGGTCACTATTGGTGCAGGCATAATTTTTGGAGTTTTAAGGTGTGGTTGCAGGTTACAAGCTTAGGGAAGTATTTTAAAATCATGGAAATATGCTTTTAATCCAATTAAATAAATTTAAAGATTGTTCCCACTCTAAACTTCATGCAAACCCCATAGGCAAGCTGAAAACCCCACAGGTAGTCTCAAAGGCATAAAGAGCCAAGTTGGTTTTTGATTATTTGAAAAGGTGTTATGAGATGTTTCAGGTGTAATGAATATTTTATAATGCAAAAAATATCATTGGGAATTTCAAATTGGTCCTTTTGAGGAATTTGATCTTTTTAGGCCTAAGACACCCAATTTTAACCCTTCTTCCGATGTTCATTTATTTCATACCATGAAGATTTGGGCCATGGTGATTCTAGTATATTTTAAGTAAATATATTTAATTAAAATTAAATAATTATTTAGTTTTTTTAATGACTTGAGTTTTATGAACAATCACTAAGAGTGTAAGCATGTCCAGAATGCTTGCAAACCCTATAGGTGATTATCTTACATGTGTATATTTTCATGCCTTCTGCATGTGAGCCCAATATTTTCAAGGGTGTTTAATGGGTATATGTACCATATGTAAATGTAAATAAGTGGTGGAATGGTTTATTCATTATATGAACACTCATCTTGAAGTTGAGCTTGTTTGAACATTGCAAAGGAGCTTTTTGACTAGTTTTGGGTTTTTGGACTCTTAAGTCCATAAAATGGACTATCTTTTAAATCACCTATAATTCATATAGGAATCCATCCATATCTTGAAAAACCTATTTTGTAGAATAATCTGATATGTTTGGGTGCTTAGAAGGCCCAAAATGGCTAAAAAATTCTTACTTTTACAGGTCTTCAAAGAGAGAAATGGCCTAAATCCATGTAAGAGGTCTAATGGGACCTAAAAAATCATTATATGGAACTTTGAGCTCTTCAAAATGGTTTTTATGGTGCCTTGCTGAGCTAAAGGGTCAAAAACCTAGTTTTTGACATTTTATGAAATGTTGTAGGTGTAATGGTGATTTCCTACATTGGTGTAGGTATTTAAGGTTTTCCAAATCTTCATTTTATTCTTAATATGCATTACAGAGATGTCTATAGGTCTTATACAGGTCCATAAGTGGTATTTAGGGTGCTGAATGACCTTGGGAGCAATTTTCAGGGTAGATGGTTGAAGGTGGATCAAGCTTGTGACCTCCATCAATGAGGTCTATGAGAGTTTTAGGTTTCATGGAGTTTATTTAAAGTTGGAGGATAAAAATAAAGTTGAAAATATAAGGGATCCTTAAAAATCAAACACAAAACTTAACCTCCATGGTCAATTAAGCATCTTGTGCCAAGTCATCTAACCTTTTTCCAATGACCTTCTAGAAGTGCAAGTGGAGGGGGCATAAAATTCAATGGGAGAGAAGTTTGGAGTTTTGGAAGTTCAAGTGGAACATTTAATGAAATTTCAAATTCTTTTGAGTGTTTTCCCTTTTAGTGGATCATAACATCATCATCCTCAAAAAAAATTGTCTTATATTGTGTTTCTAAGCCAATGATAAGGCTTGAGGACTATTTTGGATAATGAAGGTTAATTTATTAAGGAAGTATTAGTTATAATTTTTCCAAATGTGGTTGAGAATCCATGGAGTGTGGTTGTGTCTCATTTATTTACTTTTGTTTGCTTGCTTCTTCTCTCTCTCTTCCTCTTTTCTCCTATATCTCTTATTTCTCCCCCATTTTTATAATATATTCTCATCTGACAAGGAGAAACTCTATAATTTTTTTTTAATAAATACATTTTGAGTAAATAAATATCATTTTTCACCTATATCTTGCCTCTAAATTATGTTTAGCAATATTATAGATGATGGCCTTGTGAAGAAGTGTTCTTCCATAACCATTGTCTTTCTTTCTTGCCTACTTTTAGGTGTTTTCAAGTTAGTTATAGATCTGAATTTTATCTCTTTCCACCAGTAATGGATTATTGGTGTGAATTTTATAATTCCTCTTTGCTTCATGTATTGTTTGGTGATCTTAGTTTATGAAATACCTATGCAAATTAGCTAGTTTGTGAGGTTGTGTGAGAAAAAATATCTTATGTTGAGTTAGTGTTTATTTGGAGCTTATGTGAGTTTCAATCAATTTGGTATATCACCATTTTAGTGTTTTTAGTCATCCTATACCCTCTCTCTATCTCTTTTATAGGTATAAATAGTAGTTTAGGTGATCTACTAAGAGGAAGCCAATCTTCTCTAGAGGTTCAACCTCACTATAAGATACCCAGAGCCTGAGGTTTCTCCAATATTATAGCTAAGAGTGATACAGATTGAATAAATCTCCCACAAGGATGAAATTAGACATTATAATAGGTACCAAAACATAATTTGTAATTGATAGAGGATTTTTATTCCTTAAACATACACATATTATCTCATATAATGAATCAAATAGAAGATACATTAACAATAGTAGATAGTACTTTGAATCCAATTTCTAATTATTTCTTATAAAGATTTTCATTAGAGATAATTTGCATTCCTTCCATTCTAGATAATATCAAAAAATTATAGGAATTCAATGATGATCAACATATTATTTACTTTATTAACGACAATGATGCATTGGAATCTTGGATTATTGAAGAAGTTGATATATATGACATTGAGCTAGATGAAGAAGCTATCCTAAAAATGGAAAAAATAGTATTCCAAAAGGTATGATTTCATTATAAATATTATATTATATATATTATAAACTTGAATGACATAATTTATCCCATTTCTAAGGTATGGTACATCATCCATGTAATCCTGGGAGTGTTGATGACTCAAATAAAGTGATATTAGGCATAAGTTATATTGAAATGGTGAAGCAATAATTTGTTAAAGCATTTAAATATTACAAGGACATCATATCATGGTGTTATGAGTAATTAAATGTATTTGAAATTAAAATTCTCCCTCATACCATTCTTCACAATCTCAAAGTTAAGTATTTTTGTCAAAGATAAAGGCCTATGAATCCACTATTAGATCCTTTGATCTTTAAGGCAGTACATAAATTATTATCAGCAAAGATTATTTTTCTAGTTAAGAACTCTATGTGGGTGTAAAACCTTATTGATATGTGTAATAATATTGGAGGGATATGTTCATGCATATATTTCTATAATCTAAATAAAGTTTCATAGATATAAAATTACACATTACCATATTTGGATGAGGTGTTACAAATTGTGAATAGTTCAAAAATGATGTAATTTTTAGATGGATTTTCGTTATAATGAAGTATTGGTGAACTATTAGGACATAATTAAAATAAACTTCACTAAAAAATGGGGTGAATTTACATACAATAGAATAGATTTTGGTTTGATCAATGTTAGTGATACATTTCAATGTGATATAGACATTGTATTCAAGGACCTGATTGGTAAGTGTAATATCATGTATATGTATGTTTTAAAAAAAATTTCTAATAAATGAGGTGATCATGTAAAATATTTTAGAATGATATTAAAAATGTGTAGATAACATGGTATCTCCTTAAATCAAAATAAGTGTATATTTAGATTTATTGAAATAAATTTGTTTAGCCATGCGATCTCTAAAAGTGGCATAGCCATAGATCAAGATTAGGTAGAGATAATTCTAAAAATCCCCTTGAATAGTAGTAAAAAGGAGTTGAAGTCATTCTTTGGTAAGATTAATTTTGTATGTAAATTCATTTCAAATTTTGTTGAGATAGTTAGACCATTGAATAACATGCTAAATAAAGATGCAAATACTGAGTGGATTAGTGAAGTACAAGATTAATTTTCTAAAATAAATAAGTCCATTATAAGTAACCTAGTGTTAATCAATTGAGATTACAAGCATCCCTTCTAAATTTATTCTTTTGCCTTAGAACATTCAAGTGGTGTTGTTTTGACCCAAAGAAAAGAAGTTGGAGATGAGAGACGAATGTATTTCATGAGTTATCCACTAAAAACTTATAAATTAGGTATTTTATCATTGATAAGTAGGAATTTTCTTTAATTAATGTAGTTAAAAATCTTTGACATTATATTTTATGTAATAAAGTGTTTTTATTTTCATTGTTCACATTGTAAAGGTAATGTTAATGCTTAATGAGCTAGGTGAATGCAAAGTAAGTGGATGACTCTTGTACAATAATTTGTTTTATAAATTCAACTAATGGATGTATACAAAGGTCAAATATTAAGTAAGATGATTGTTAATGATGACTGTCATCAATATATTCATTTAGATTAGCTCAACCTAGATGATGTCATGTCAAACTAAGGCTAGTGTCCAATGGTAGTATGAAGTAAGGTGTCAAAGATAATAACTAACAATTGTATTTTATGGAAGAGTTGTGGATCATTTATCCTAAGGATCTAATATAATTTATTAAATTGAAATCTATCTAATTTATTGGAATGAAAACACTCTGATACAAAATTGAATTTTTGATTAAAGAAGTAAACACACTTTCTTTGAAAAGAAACATACTTTGATTATGAAGGAAACTATTTATAAATTAAAAAACTTGCTAGTAAAAGGAAACTAAACATTAATTTATTTTTTGAATTTAAAGAATGTTTTGGAGGTAAATGATTAGAAACAAATTTTGGAATTTAAAATATGGAAATTATCTTAAAATATAAACACACACACATAGATAAATACCTACATGTTATTTTTAATCACATTTTTGATCATTAATATATAAAATATAAAATACCATAAAATAATTTAAGTTCCTTAGTTGAGTGGGCCATTTTTATTCTTTGGAAAAAAATGTAGATCAAACTTAGTCTTTCAAGAACATAAAATCTTAATGAACTCAATAAGATGCTTACAATCTAGAAAATTATTCAACATCTCTACTTAATCTCAATGTTTCTCTCTATATAACTTACTAGATGCTTAAATTTATAATTAGCCAAGAGAAATCGGTTATATTTCCCAAAATGATTACAATGGTTGAATAGAATAGATATATTCTAACAATATTACTAAATACATCTAGATATATCATTAATTTCCTATTTTCTACTTTAATCCAATTTAATTCTTGAAAATTTTCATCACAATTGGTCATAATGTCATGATAATATAACTATGTCTAAACTATTTGGTCTACTTATGTTTTTGGCCTATCCACTATTTCTTTTAAGGACAATCTCATTATCTTTATGAAAATATCACATCTTAGTTTTTTGTAATTCCTCTTGAATAGATATATAATATCTTCCTTACCCTAAAAAATAATTTTAAGGAAAATAATTTATTCATCTTGTTTTCTTATAGTAGCTTCAACATTTGAGAGGATGAGGGCTTATTTTGCTTTTACTTCCTCATCATGACTGGAAGAGTGAACCTCTTATTCTTGAATTGGGGCATTCCCTTTATCAAGTAGTGGTTAAGATGAAAATGGTATTGGAAACCCTAATACAACTTCTTAAAAAACCCCTACCATAGTGGCTACCTCCTCAATTCACATTGAGGGATCTTCTTTGATATCTTCATTCACATGTTCTTCACTGGTTTCAACTATTGAAACTACTTCAATACTTATAACCTCAATAAGGTGTTCATATTTTAAACTTCCAAGGATATTTGTATCATCTCTCTTTTGATATCTTCATCTTATAATATAAATATTCTTATTCTTATATTTGGTAGAGGTACTAGCCTAAGATCCTCCTTTAGAGTCTTTCTTCTTGAATTCCTCCTTATAATCCTAGTTTCTAATACTTCTGGGGTTAATATATCTTCATCAAAGATCTCCAATATAGGATATTTTATAGTGGATAGTTATGGGGTTTCCTCAAAGCTAGGTTTAGGTTTCCCTATTTGCAAATTTTTCTCTTTCCTAACCTTTGGATTTGGATCTTCACTAGACATTCCTTATTTTAGGCTAGATATTAGTGTAAGGGGGAAATAAACATGTCTTATATTTTTTACATATTTACTCTTTATCTTATTTTTTATTAATGATTTCCAAACATCTTCCCATCCTAAGTCTTTATGAAATGATGGTGTAAAATTAATTTATTAAGCCCATGGTCCTAGACGAAAGCAATTCCCTACACATATTTTTCTACCATGACCTGAATAAATCCATGTATAAATTTAGGTAAATTTACATCCACTCAATATTATGAATTCATTTTCTAAGGTGAGTAATGATTTTCATTATATCATATCCAATAAAGCTATATTTCCCATCTCAAGTAAAATATTTTATCACCCAAAATGTAGTTATTTTCCAAGGCTCTAATAGAATTTATCTCTTGATTCCCTTAACAACTCTTTAAAGGATGATAATTATCTCAAGGATAATTTCCCCTTCTTCATGAAATATTTTGATCAATTCCTTTGTGGACCTACCTATAATTATAATTCATTTACTTGGAATAAGCTCACTAATAGCCTAGTTACTTATTGGAATTTTAATCCCTCTCACCTTGGTGTGATCACTATTGACGATGATTTATTTTACAATACATTCATCATGCCATTAGAATTGATTCATAAACTATATCCATACTACCTCTTCAAATATGGAATCCACTACTTCATCTTCAAGTAACAATCATTTATATTCCACCTCAAATTTCTTATTTTTGCCCATATTATATGGCTCTTATTTTATATATGTCTATGGTGTTTGGACAAAACTATGAAGAGTTCCTTATATAGGTGAAATTCACTCCTAGAAAAAATATGAGGACTTTTTTATCTAAGTAGTGGTTTTAAAAACAACATGAAATGTTTAAGGTTGCCTTGCATTAAATTTCCTTTGACTTTGGGCATATCCCAAATCTTCAAATAATCATTAGACATGATCATTTGAGGTAGTAAATGAAAATAATTACTTTATGTTGAGATATTGGGATCCACATAATATTTTTTTACATCCTTTCCTCCTGTGATCCTATGTTTTTATCTCTTCTAATAAATTTTATCAGGACTTGAGCTGACATCCCCATCATTACTCTTTTCCAAATATGTTTTTCCACATGATTGCATATGTCATATCATTATGGAAACATTATGTCACTCTTATCATTTAAGAGACATCGTAATCCATATATTTTCTTGGAAAAGATATTTTATTTTTGAAATGACCATTTAATACCCCTTTTTATGGCATATTTCCATTTTGGAAAAATAATTTTTTTCAAAAATGGATAGATGTGTCATTTTAATAAGTTAATTTTAATCCTATACATAAAAAATAAAGTAAAAATTATCTCAAATTAGAAATGATGTTGTCTCTATCTACTCAAGTTGTCACATGTCCTATGAAAATGACCACATGAATAAGTTTAAAAGAGTACACACACAACATACATAAGCATGAATTTTATTTCTTTATTCCTTAAAAAGTTTCCATTTATGGTTTTCAACTTTTCATCCCTTTTTAATATATATTTATTTTCTTTTTCTTTTTTTATATTTTTAATTTTTTTTGGAGGAAGACTAATATTTTATAGTTTTAATCCTCCTCATTTATTAGGCTCTTAAAATCTCATCCTTTTATTATAATGGACGAAAAATATTCTCCCATGTAGTCAAATTCATCTTGAGACTAAATTTTCTTAAAGAATAATTATTTGATTGGAGGTTTGTGGTAGATTCTTAGCCAATGTCCCTTAACTAAGAGTGTTATATTGTTCCAATCAATTGTTAGAAGTTAAAATGACCCATTATCAAAGATATTTTCCACTTAATAGGGTCCCAACCATCTAGTATAAATGATAGTACTTTGAATCAAACAACAGAGCCTAATCTCCTTCCTTTATTTTATTTTATTTTATGTGAATGTCATGTCATTATTTCCTTTGATGTTGCATAAGTTTAGTTTATTTCAAATATTCTAATATCATATCATCAAGTTTATTGAGTTGAATAATTCTTTATCTTTTTGCTTCATCCAAATTTATGCCCACTTCTTTAATTATCCTCAAGATCTATAATTCAAAATAAATTGGGAGCAAGGGATTCTTTCCAAACACAAGTTCATATGGTGATAAAATTGTGGTGATTTTCCATGTAGTATTATAATCCCATACTAATTCAAGTAATTTTATTTCCCAATCCTTTCTATTGATGTTGATTATCTTTCTTAAAATGTTCTCTATCTACCTATTAGTGACCTTAACTTTACCATTAGCTTTTGGGTGATATGGTGATGCATTCTTGTAGGTAATATGATAGTGATTTATGAAGGATTTGATCATATTATATACAAGTTGAGGGCCTTAATCAGATATTATATCTTTTGGTACTCCAAACCACTAAATTATCTTATAATAAAAAAAATTGGCAACTAGTTCCTCTCTTACAAAGGGTAGAGCTTAGAATTCTACCCATTTAGTGACATAGTCTATAAACACAAGGAGTTATTCCTTTACCTAGGATGGAGGATAAATAGGACCAACAAAATAAAGTCTCCATTTCTCAAAAGGTCATATAATCACTTGAGGATGGAGAGGAATTTCATTATACAAGGTAGGTTTCCCCATTCTTTGGTAAGGATCACACTTCCATAAACATCCCTTCACATTTATGTGAAGTGAAGCCAAATAATATCCACCCCAAGGATATTATGAATAGTCCTTTTGGATTAATATTGGCCTCCTCCTAGTTCATCATGGAAATCCCTTATAATATCATAGGTTTAATCTTTTATTACACACCTATGAATCACTAGGTCAAGTCCACATTTAAATAAAATACCATCAATCCATTTCAATTGATTATTATTCCTAACAAAACATTTTATTTATTTATTAGTTAAATCAAAAGGAAATTTTCCTATGGCTAGGTGGTTTCCCATATCATCAAACCATGGTGAGTGTGCTAAAACTATGAATATTTGCTCATCTAAAAAGTTATCTTCAATTGGTTCATCTTCACCTAAAACATTCAACCTTGATAGAAAATAAAAAACCACATTAATTTTTCCTAGCTTATCAATAATTTTAATTTCAAATTCCTAAAAGAGGAATAGCCACCTAATGACCTTACCTCCTACCATTAGTTTATTCATTCAGTATCTTATGACTAAATGGTATGTGTAGAGAAATATCTTGTATCCAATGATATGGTGTATAAATTTGTTCATTACATATATAACATCTAGGAATTCATTTTTAGTGGTAATATAGTGTAACATCCCCACTGGGATCTACCTAAAAATACATGATTCAAAAAGAAAATAAACAAATATACCATAAATATATTACACTAAAAAATCTAATCAAATATCATAATAAATACTCAAGTGATAAAATTAAATAAATAATATTACATCATATATCATTGATCTCTAATATCATGAGAACACAACATAATATGAATTTAAAAAGTAATTACATTAACTCAACCATGGTTGATACAAGTATACAACCACTTCTATTAATGAATAATAAATAAGTAACTACATCTGTTCATGACAATATTTCAATAATAAATACAATACAATGTACATATAAGATACATGGATCCCTAGAAGCATAGTTCTCGAACTATAATATATGTGGTAATCTCAAGTGTCATTTCCAAAAATAGTACTAATTTAGGGAGGGAAAGCATCATCTAAGTGATTTTCCACACCAAACATAGATCAATGATCCCCTACACCAATATCATCATGGAATATCCCTTATTTCATAGATGAGTAGTTAATGATGGCATGAAAATCTAGAGAGACAAGGAATCACCCATGTGTTATATGATTTCTATAACTAAACATGTAGTGTATCATAGAAAACTTGTTTTATTGCAAGATATCACACAAACATGTAAATCATACTCATGAAATGATAATATATCACTTAACATACTTTGGCCATAGTTATAAGAATAATAATGATCTATATATCAATCAATTTCATACACACCACTTGATTAGATTTCCTTCATTTGGCATTGTGATGTTGTAAGTTACTGAAGTCTGTCTCACTCCTTACTCAGTATCAATAATTCAAGATATATCAAACATAATTTAACTAAAATATTCATATAATCTACATCCTATTATCAATCATAACACATAACATGCTAAACATAGGAGTAATCAAAGCAAACATTTATTTTGTGAAATTTATGAATGAATCGTACATTATTATCTATCGCATATTAGAAATAATGACTATAGTTAATACCATCCAGGTAAAATACACATTTAACTATAGATTTTAATTAGTTTACAAACATTCTACACCCTATGATAACCCATAGTATCATAGTCTAGTGTTTTTAAACATAACTACTAAGTACCACAACTAGGCTAATAAAGTAGTCATAAATCCAAGGAAACATAAACTCTTATACAAATAGATAGATATAACAGACCAAGTCTTCGTTCACATGAAACATAGAGTACTACAATCTAGAATTTATTAAACATTTAGGGGTTTAAATGTATTCACTCATTAAGCTTCATTATACATATTTATTTAATATAGTTTATAACCACCCATGGAAATATAACCATAAGAATTCACCCCTATGCACATGTATAGGTTATTAGGCACATTAACACCTCTAACTCAAATTAATTATACTGTAACTTATTTTAATGTTACATTTATACCAAATGTTTTGACTTACAAGTTATATTTAATAATAAAATTCTCAAATATCATAATAAAGACCTCATTGAGTTATTTATCCTATACATGCCTTACAAAAATAATTATAGTAACCTCGATATACTAATCAATATATACACCCATAGTTATTAATATTCCTAGTTAATGTTTTCATGAGGTTTTTCAACCATTTTGATATCAAGTAGATTGACTATGTTTTATAATCTAAATGATCATTATTAGTTAATTTTGAGGATTCTATATAAATCTATAAATACTTAAGTTAAAATTTCATTGATATAGGCCTACATATACAAGAACTCTTATCTTATTATTATTTACAAATTTATCTATTGTTTGGGTTCAAATATAAATAAAATAGTAATTTTACTCATTTAATTCAAAATCATACTTTTAATATTATAAAATCTTTTCCTTAATTAGTGTTTTATACTAATACCATACTTATATAGTCCCTACTATATAATTAATTCCTCTTTGCATAACTAAGGCACTAAAGGTTCTATATTCTCTTTTTTAAAGCCACCAAATCATTGCTATATCATTCTAATAAAATTAATGTCTAAACATAAATAGATACACTTCTAAATATGGAAATGACTCGACCATAAGTTTGTAACAATGTAATATATAAACTATTTGTTTTAAGCTCATTATTCCACTAGCAAGTAAGCCGTATAACTACTCATCTCAGTAAATTGGCTGGGGATAAAAATTACAATGACTCATTTTTCCTTGTATAAGCTAAAAATATAATATTAGTGAACCTATTTGAAAACTAGAAAATATATATCAATGCATATGCTATATTAAATGGCTATGAATAAAATAAACTATGACAATCTAAATAGGAATAATAATGAATGATGATGTCATTATACAATTACATAGGCTAGGAATAGTGATTCTATTAATCAATACAACAATGCCATTATATAAAATAAATATTGTGACCAACAATGATATATATATATATATATATATATATATATATATATATATATATATATATATATATATATATATAGCATTGTTGGTCACAATATTTATTTTATATAATGGCATTGTTGTATTGATTAATAGAATCACTATTCCTAGCCTATGTAATTGTATAATGACATCATCATTCATTATTATTCCTATTTAGATTGTCATAGTTTATTTTATTCCTATTTAGTTTATATATATATATATATATATATATATATATATATATATATATATATAGATAGAGAGAGAGAGAGAGAGAGAGAGAGACATATATATAACTCCATGGAGGAAAGGGAAACATGAAATTTTTATCTATGTATCTATCATAATCAAGTTGATGAATATGTATTTTATTGAAATAAAGTGTATAAAATACAATTTTTTTACAACTTGAGAGTGGATCAACACTTACCATTGGATTTATGAATAATCTCCAATATTTGTAATATGGTTTTAATGAGAGAATATGAATTTTTTATTCAATATTATAAGCCATTTACACAGTTCACTATTCAAATAAAAAAGTGTCAAATAAGACAAGAGTCTAAAGTGAAAATATCCATACTCCACTTTCACACCTAAGCGTATTATAATTCTTTCTATCGTGGATAGATAGTCATAGTTTTAGCTTTTAAAAATATATAGTGGTGACTTTACGAGAGACATAAAAATATATATTAAGTCTATATTAATATCAAGTATATTATCTTATAGAGGGATACCACTCATAGATAATTCACTAATTTATCTCTATGCAATAACATATGGTGATGGGAATGTTTGAATCTAACACCTAGAAACATAGTATATGCCTTAATGGTTCTAGTTGTTTAGATCTATTATCTATACAAGAAAGATGGGAGTGGGTTGATACCTATGTATGAATGTAATTTTTTTTCATTGAATCCATTTTACTTTGGATGCCTAGATGTATATCCTTACCAAAATAATTCCATAATAGACAATTTTCTAAAGCAAACACACATCAGTTAAGGTTTTCATCATGGCTAAAGTGCCTACCTAGTAGTCTAAATATCTTCTTTCTCTTTGTCTATCTTTGCTAAATCCCTTCTCCTCTAACGCTTATTTCCTTATGTCCTAAAACATTTTCTCCTCCTTTATATTCTCTTTTTAAATTCTTATTATTTTTCTTCCCTAATTTATGTTATGATAAATAGGCATAGTCTTTTCTTTTTTAAAGATTTTTCCTTTTTTTTTTTTTTTTTTGTTTTTTGTTTTTTTCTTATTTTTTAATGTATTTATTTTATTATTTTTTATTAATTTAGTCCTTTATTTTTTTTATTGTATTTTACATTTCTCCCTCTTCAAAGGTAATTTCTAACTTTTATTTATCTTAACATAAATTATAGAAAATCCATAATTTACTAATTTTATTAATCATCATTTATTGCCATAGAATTTTAATGACAATTTCATCAATTAATAATCTATATTTTAAATTTAATTATGATAATAATGTTTCTAATAGAATTAATGATCAAACATACCATCACATAAAATAAGTTCATTAAACCATTTAAACTATACTATCAAATCATGAGAAACAACTATTTAATATAATAAGAAATAAGCACACTATGTTACCCATTTCATTATGCATTCTAACATGTGATAACTACTATTGTGTGTGTATGTTTCTATCTAGTTTATTTTTCATCCTCTGACATCTCAATCTATGTCACCCTCTCTGATGATGCTCTCCCTCTATCACACTCTGAGGAATGAGTTATCCTATGTCAACCTCACAACAAACAAGTATTTATACTATATCAACATGATATACATACATCATTAAATATAATTGAAATGATACATCAACATGTTTATAATGTAAACACATACACTTAAGCTAACTCACAATGATGAAAACATGTATTCTAAGCAATATCTTACTATCCTATAACAACATATATCTCAAAGCTTAATCTAAATTAACAAAATCAAATGTGTCAACTATAAATATCCAAATATAATTAAATAATTTGCGTAGCAAAGAATTAGGATGTTACATCATTCCTCCTAAAGCTAGTCATCATCCTAAATGATTTTTATTCAAACATAAGTTCTGACTTAAAAATATTGTTCAACAAAAAATAACATAGTATAATAGTATCTAATCAAGCAAATAATTGTGTAAATCTCATGCATAACTTATCATAGTCCTCCCAAGTATCACTAATCTCATATTATTGGTCCCATTAGACATTTTACTATGGCATTACTCTATTACACTTTGAATTTTGCATGTGTTAATTAACCCGATTAGTTCTACCATAACTAACTTGAGATCCATAACCTACAAATCATTCCAATATAACACATGCATAAGATGATTTATATGCTTCTTAAGATAAGAACCATGGAATAGATTATGTAATATAGCTAGGGATGGTGGTAATGCAAGCTTATATGCTACAAGATTGACCACTTATAATACCTTGAAGGGTCCCACATATCTTGGTGATAATTTTGCTGACTTCTCAAATTTAATTGAGCTCTTTTATGGCTTAACTCATAATAAAACTTTATCACTTACTAAAAAGTACCTTTATATCCTCTTTAAATCAACATAAATATTATGCCTATCATTGGCCTTGGATAATATATTCCCAATTAATCTAACTTTCTCTTCCATTTTTGAGAGCATCTCAGGTCCAAAGACTACCCTATCCTTTAACCTATCCCAATTGATTGGTGTCCTACACATTCTTTCATATATTGCCTCAAATGGTGACATCTTCAACACTGATTGGTATGAGTTATTGTATGCAAACTCAAGCAATGAGAGATAATATTCCCACTTATATTTTTGATCCATATAATACACACAAAGAAGATCCTATAACACTTGATTAACTCTCTCAATCTATCTGTCAATATTTGGGTGATATACTATACTAAAATTTAGCTATGTACCCAAGGCTAAATTCAAAGTTACCCAAAATCTTGAAGTCATCTTCATATCAAGATCTAAGATGATATTATCTATAAATCCATGAAACCTATACACTTTATTTATGAACCTCTTCTCAAGGGTAGGTGCATCATCTATCAAATTTCTTGGTATAAAATGAGCCACCTTGGTTAGTTTGTCAACAACTACCAATATCATATCATACCTATTCCATGACATCAGTAAACCTTAGACAAAATCCATACTAATCACTTGGCACTTCCACTCTAGTATAGCTTGTGGATATAACAATTTGTCCAGATGCACATGATCATCTTTTACTCATTGACATTACAAACAACCAAACACAAATCTACTATATATTTCTTCATTCCCTTCCATAAATATAGTGGTCTAAGATCTTTCATGAGCTTGGTTACTCTTGGATGTCTCAAATATGAGGCATTGTGCAATTCCTTTAACATTGTGTTCCATATATTCTCTCAATCATGTACATACATCCTTCTATTATAAAGTAATAAACCATCACTATCTAATATAAATCCTTTATACTGAGGATTTTGAGTATTCTCAGATAATCCTTTCCTAACTTAATCATAGAATTCATCTCTTGGTGAGAATTCAATCACTTGATCCCTAAAATTACTTTTAATTGTAGCTATGGCTACCATGTACCTTCTGTGACTTAGGGCATTGACTACTCTAATTTCCTTACCTTTGATATAGTTTATGTCAAAATCATAATTGAACAAGAACCCAAGCTAATGTCTTTGATGAGAATTCAAATTAGGTTTGGTGAAATTTACATGAGTCCCAAGTTATTTTTCTTGAACTCTCAAGAGTTTTTCCCAACAAGTAATACTGCTACACTTGCAAAGTGTGAAAAATCATTACAAGTTCTAGGTCATGAGGGACAAAATTAACCTCATATGTATTTAGCTTCTCTGACTCATAATCTACCACCACACCATCATACAATAAGGAATCATGCTATCCCATCCCTTGAAGAATCTTTGATCAATAAAAATTGACCATTGGGGTTAGGAACTCTTAACATTAGTGTGGAATTAAGCTTTATTTTTAACTCCTCTAAAACTACTTCACACTTTTCTGTTTAGACAAAAATTTGGCTCTTCTATTATAAGGAAGTAATTAGATTAGCCATCTTGGAAAATTTTAAAATGATCTTCTTATAGTAACCTATTAACCCCATGAAACTTCTTACCTCATGCACATTCTTTGGCACCAGCCTTTCCATAATGTCTCTAATCTTTCCTAGATCTACTGAGATACTATTCATAGAGATATTATGTCCCAAATACTAGATTATTTCTTAGAAAATGTGCACTTAGAAAACTTGACATATAGCTTATGATTCTACAACCATTATAGAACCAATTACAGATGCTGAAGGTGGTCCTCTTCATTATTTGAGTAGATAAAAATGTCATCTTAGAATACCAAAACAAATTGATGAAGGTAATATCTGTATAAATTATTCATGAGATTCATGAATGTTGACAAAGCTTTAATCAGCCCAAATAGTAACAATGTGAACTCATAATGCTTGTACCAATTTTTTTATCATTATTTTTGAGATATCCTAATCCCATATCCTTAATTTATGGTATCCCTCTCTAACATCAATCTCAAAAAATATTTTTTCTCCCCACATTTGATCAAAAATATAATCTATACAAGGTCGTGAGTACCTATTTTTGATGGTTTCTTTTTTCAACATTATGTAATCAAAGCAAAATCGAAGGGTACCATCCTTTTTTTTAATAAAGACAATTAGTGCACCCCATGGTGACACACTTGGCTTGATCAACCCTTTCACGAAGAATTCCTAAAGTTGAGACTTCAATTAAACCAACTCAATGGTTGTTATCCTATATGGTGTCATAGATTGTGGTTCCAAACTAGGTATGATGTTGATATAAAAATCAAACTCACATCTAGGAGGAAAACATGACAATTCTTCTAGATACACATCATGAAAATCTATAAGATATGGGTAATCTTTGAGAGATGGTTCCTTAGGTTCTTCTATTTCATTTATATTGATGATAAATGCTATGAACCCTTTTCCTTGAGCCCTCTCAAGTTGTATTATAGAAATATAATTAGGCTTTAACTCTCTCTTCTCACCTTAAATTTGTGTTTGATTTATAAAATAATTAAGATACTCAACCTTCTTCAGATAGTAGTCAATCTTGGCTTTATGTTTCATAAGAAAATTGATTCCTAATATCACATCATATGATCCTAGAGGTACTACATATAGATCCACAACTATTATGAATTTAGTCAACCTAATCTCTACTTCAACTAAGCACATGTCAACCATGACTTTTGAGTCATTCTCATTCTATATTGACCATGTATTTGTCATTACACCATATATTCTAGTTAAATTACTAAACATATTAGGATCTATAAAACACTTTGTGGTTCTTTTATCTACCAAAATAGAAATTGGATGGTCAAACAAAGTACCTGATAACTTTATGGGTAATGCCTAATATTTGGCTTATCAATTTTCAAATTTGCATGTATCCACCAGTAAAAATTTCCCTATATAGGATTAGGACCTTTTCGATTTGGCTTGTCTTGAGGACAATCATGATCATAATGGTCATCTCTATAAATGAAACAACCTCTAGATGGTCCTTTCCTATCATTCTATTGGTTTCCTTTGAAACTACTTTTTGATCAATTGCCCTATTTATTATTTCTTGAGCCATTGTTAGACTTGACATTTTGATTGTTAAACTAATTTTTTGAGTCTCCACTCCTCTTTTTCCACTTATTCTTCTTGAATCTTGTCTTACAATTTACAAAAAAATTATTGAACTTGTCCTTGGCCTATGAAATAAACTTCAAATTTTTATCTTGTTTGACCACCTTTTCAAAGGCCTGATCCATGGTAGAATGTCCATGAACATCCACCTCTCCAATGATCTAAGGCCTCATATCCATGATAAACTTCTTGATCTTGAACCACTCATCTTCATGGTACTGAGGTACATACTTTAGAAGTTTGGTGAATTGCTCCTAATACTCATTCAATAATAAATCACCCTACTTTAGATTCTATAAATATGTAATATTTTGATAAAAATAAATTTATGGAATCCATCATGACCTGAATAATTCCAAATATTAATCCCAAGTAGTTGTGGTCAAGTTAAGATTCATTTCTAACCTCTTATTGGCCCACCACATAGTTGCCTTGCTAACCAAATATTATGCTCCCCAAAATGTCTTAGTGACCTTAGAGTAGTATCAAATTTAAAAATACTTATCCATATCAATTGGTCATACCTCAAATCCATTACCCAATATAGTCACATCAAACTTAGGTGGGTTCACTTTTTTCATGTCTCTAGCCAACTACATAGCTACCTAAGCTCTAGCATCTTAAGGATTTTCATGTTTAGTGGGATACTCTTTAGATACATCCTACTATTATTCCTCTTCATGGCCATGCACCACCTAATCTATAGTTATTACCTGATCCCTAGTCTCATTCATGGATGTGAGAATCTAGTCCATCTTTGTGGACTACTCATTATCAAATTAACTTCAATCAAATGGATGGTTATTGTCATTAGAATTTGATGGACCCTCTCTAGAAACTCTATATTTCACCATACTTCTTTATATCAATAGAAGGATATGAAAATTTTAGGGGACTCATTAATTCTTAGAGTTCAAGTCATATATTTGATACCACACGTAACATCCCCACTAGGATCTACCTAGAAATATGCAAACTTTTTAAAATAAAACACATATACCATAAATATATTACACTAAAAGAATATAATAAAATATCATATGATTTAATTTAAGTGATAATAGTGAATAAAACATATTACATCATATATCACTGATCTCTAATATCATGGGAACATAGCATAATATGAATTTAGAAAGCAATTACATTAATTTAACCATGACTGATACAAGTCTACAGTCATTTTTATCAATAAAAAATAAATAAGTAATTATATCTATTCATGAAAATATTTCAATAATAAGTATAATACAATATAATGTACATATAAGATACATGCCTCTCCCAAAGCATAGTTATCAAACTTTAGTTTCTATGGAAATCTCGAGTATCATCTCAAAAATTAGTACTGTTATGGGGAGGGAGAGCATCATCTGAGAAATTTTTCAACCTAACCACAAACCAACAATCCCCAACACTAATATCATCAAGGAATGACCCTCCCTTCATAGATGAGTAGATAGTGATGTCATAGAAATCCATAGAGACAAGAAATTACCCATGTGCGATACGATTTATAAAACTAAACATGTAGTGCATCATATAAAACCCATTCTATTGTAAGATATCACACAAACATGTAAATCATAATAATGAAATTTTAATGTGTCAATAAACATATTTTGGCCAAATTTTTAAAAATAATACATAATATTGATCTATATATCAATCAAATTCATAAACACCACTTGATTGGATTGCCTTCATCTGGCGTTGTGATGTCAGTAAGATAGTGAAGTCCATCTCACTCCTTACTCAGTATCAATAATGCAAGATTATTCAAACATAAATTAACCAAAAGATTCATAAAATTTACATCTTACTAGTAATCATAACACATAACTTACTAAACATAGGAGTAATCAAAGCATATATTTATTTTATCAAACATATGAACAAATATTATATTATTATCTATCCCATACTAGAAATAATGACTACAATTAATACCATATGAGTGAAATATACATTTAAATACAAATTTTAATTACCATAATTAGTTTCCAAACATTATACACCCTGTGATAACCCATATTATCATAGTCTAATGATTTTAAACATAACTACTAATTACTACAACTAGGCTAATAAAGTAGCCATAAATCCAAAGACATAAACTCTTATACAAACAATTAGATATAACAAACTAAGACTCAGTTCACATGAACATAGAGTAATCCAATGTAGAATTTTTATATTTTTAGGGGTTTAAATGCACACAATCATTAAGCTTTATTATACATAATTATCTAATATATTTTATAACTACCTGTGGAACTATAACCATAAGAATTCACCCCTATGTACATGTATACTCTATTAGGCACATTAACACTTATATCTCACATTATGCATACCATAACTTATTTTAATGTTACATTTACACCATATGTTTTGATTCAAAATTCATATATAATAAGAAAACTCTTACATATCATAATAAAGACTACATTGAGTTCTTTATCCTATACATGCCTTACCAAAACAATTGTAGGAACCTTGATATACTAATTACATATATACACCCATGGTTATTAATATTCTTAGGTAATATTTTCATGAGAATTTTTAACTATTTTGATATCAAATAGATTGACTATGTTTTATAATCTAAACAATCATTCTTAGTCAATTTTGAGGCTTATATAAAATTCTATAAATACTTAAGTTAAAAGTTCACTAATATAGGCTTGCATATACAAGAAATCTCAACTTATTATTATTTATGAATTTGGTTATTATTTGGGTTCAAATAGTAATATAAGAGTAATTCAACTCATTTAATGAAAAATCATACTTTTAATCTTCTAAAATATTTTCCTTAATTATTATTTTATACTAATGCTATACTTATATAGTCCCTACTATATAGTTAATTCCTCTTTGTATAACAAAGGCTCTAAAGGTTATATATTCCATTTTTTAAAGCCACCAAATCATTGTTATATCATTCCAATAAAATAAAAGTCTAAAGAGAAATAGACACACTTCTAAATATGGTGACGACTCAGCCAAAAGTTTGTAACAAACTAATATATAAACTATTTGTTTTCATCTCATTATTCTACTAGCAAGTAGATCATATAAATACCCAACTTAGTAAATTGGTTGGGAATAAAAGTACAATTACTCATTTTTCCTTACATAAGATAAAAATATAATATCATCAACCCTATTTGAAAACCATATAATATATATTGATGCATATGTTATATAAAAGGTTATGAATAAAATAAACAGTAACAATCGAACAAGGAATTATAATGTACGGTAATGCCATTACATAATTACACATGTTAGGAATAGTGATGTCATTAATAAATAAAATAATACCACTATATAAAATAAATAATATGAATATATATATATATATATATATATATATATATATATATATATATATATATATATATATATATATATATATAAATATAAACTCTATGAAAGAAAGGGAACCATGAAAGCTTTGCCTATGTATGGCTTGGGCATAATCATAAGCAAGTTGATGATTATGTATTTTAATGGAATAAAGTGTATCAAATATAAAGTATTTACACCTTGGGAATGGCTCAATTCTTACCATGAGATTTATGAATAATCTCTAATATTTGTAATCTAGTTTTAATGAGAGAATATGAATTCACTATTCAAGAGTCTAAATCATTTACATAGTTTGTTGCTCAAATAAAACAAGTTTCAAAAAATATAACAATCTAAAGTGTAAATCATAATACTCCACTTTCATACCTAAGCACCTTATAATTCTTTCTATCATGGATAGATAGTCATAGTTCTAGCTATTAAAAATATACAACGATAAATTTAAAGGAGATATAAAAATATATACTAAATCTCTGTTAATATTAGGTTTATTATCTTTTAGAGGGATGCCACTCATAGATAAGTCACTAATTTATCTCCATGAAGCAACATATGGAGATTTGAATTTTTAAAATTGACACATATAAACATAGTCTACAGCTTAATGGCTATAGTTGTTCAGATCTTTTATCTATATAGGCAAGATGGGAGTGGGTCAACACCTAGGTATGGTTGTAAAAGATTTGCATTGAATCCATTTTAATTGGGATTCCTATATGTATAACCTTGACAAAATAATTCCATAATAGATAGTTTTTCAAAGTAAATACATAGAAGTTAACTTTTTCATCATGGCTAAAGTGCCTACTTGGTAGTCTAAATATCTTCTCTCTTTCTCTATCCTTGTTAACTCATTTCTCCTAGAACACCTCTTTCCTTATGTGATATTCACTTTTCTCCTCCTTGAAATTCTCTACTAAAATTCTTATTATTTTTCTTCCATAATTTATGTTATGATAAATAGGCGTAGTCTTTTATTTTTAAAATATTTTTCCTTTTTGTTTTTGATTTTTTATTTTACTTTTATTTTTGTTATTTTTTAGTGTATTTATTTCTTTAGTTTTTCTTAATTTTAGTCCTTTCATTTTTTTTTATTGTTTTTTTCCATTTTTCCCTCTTCAAAGGTAATTTCTAACTTCTATTTATTTTAACTTAAATTATAGAAAATATTAAATTACTAATTTAATTAATCATCCTTTATTGCCATAGAATTTTAATGACAATTTCATCAATTAATAATCTAGATTTTAAATCTCATTATGATAATAACATTTCTACTAGAATTAATGATCAAACATACCAATCACATAAAATGAATTCATTAAGCCATTTAAACTATACTAAAAAATCATGAGCAATAGTTATTTAATGTAATCATAAATAAACACACTCTGTTACCCATTTCATTATTCATTCTAAAATGTGCTAACTATTGTGGTGTGGGTAGGGTTCTAACCAGTTTCTCTATCATCCTTCAACATCTCCATCTACATCACCCTCTTCAATGATTCTCTCCCTCCATCATGCTCTAAGGGATGAGTTATCCTACGTCAACCTCACAAGAAGTAGGTAGTTAGACTATATTAGTATGATATACATACATCATAAAATATAACTAAATTATCACATCAAAATATTCATAAAGTAAATACATACACTTACAACTAACTCACAATAATGCAATCATGTATTATAAGTAATATCCTACTATCCTATAACAACATATATCTCAAAGATTAATCTAAATTAACCAAATCAAATGTTTTAACTATATATATCCACATATAATCAAATAGTTTACTTAATAAGGAATCGAGATGTAAGATATAGTTTATTTTAGTGGGGGTGATATTCTTATTAATATAGTAAATGACATACATTTTTTCTTCCTCATATTTTTTTCCAAATAATTCCCCCATAGAATTATTAGAGGCATGTGTGTGTGTGTGTGTGTGTGTGTGGGTGTGTGGGTGTGTAAGTGAGTTTGGAAAGGCTACACCTAATTATGACCTCTTAGAATTGGAGTAGATATTAGTTTCTCTATTATTAACTCAAAAACCTATTGACACTTGTTAGTCCACAAAAATTCAATGTCCTTAGTAATACAATAAAACATAGGTGCAATAATTTTACTAAAGACTTATATAAAACATCTATAGTACCCTATATGTTCTAGAAATTTTTTGATATTAATTTGATTTTTAAGGGAAGGTATGTTAGAAATGACTTCAATATTTTTGGGATCAACTTTTATGACTTGATTTGAGAAGTGATGATCTAGGATAATCCCTTGATCAACCATCATCAAGCATTTCTCATGGATTAAGGACAATTGATGTTACTCACACCTAGTTAATACTTTATCTAAATTATTTAATGCTTCATCAAAATAATCACCATGTACAATAAAATTATCCATATAAACTTCTACATAGTCATTGGTTAAATCAACAAAAATAGCTAAAATTACCCTTTAAAAGGTCACTAGTTTATGACATAGATTAAAAGTAACACTTTGTATGTAAATGTTCCCAAAAAACAAGTAAAATTTATTTTATATTTATCATTTATAGAAAATATTATTTGATTATAACCAATAAACCCATCTAAATGGAGTACTTATTCCAAACTAAGCTATCTAGAACTTAGTTTATGAAGGGTAAAGGGGAATAGTCTTTCATGGTGGCCTTATTAAGTTATCTTTAATCTATACATATTCTACATTTTCCATTTTTATTTGGAACTAGCCTAAGTGGGGAGACCCATTGACTATATGATATTGGGTAAATGCATCCCACATGTAATAGTTTTTATATTTCTATTATAGACTTGTCTCTTAAGGTTGGGTTGATTCTCCTACATTATGGTTTAATTGGTTTGGTGTTCTATTTTTATACATGATTGGTGCATATACTTGGATGAATGCATTTCATGTCACTATATTCTCATGAAAAGTATTTTGTATGGTTTCTTAAGATATATCAAAGACTTTTGTTTCTTGCTCCTCATTCAATAAACTATTTATACTCAACATTTTTCCTAGTTAAACACATATCTATTTGATTTTAGGATAAATGGAATTGAGATACTTATAGCAATTCATCAAAGAGTTTAAATGGTATGGATGTGGTAGAATCATATAGAAGGTGGATATGTCTTTCAAAAAATATTCACCTTTTAAAATAACCTCTACTAATGGGCTTTATAAGGTTGTTAAAAGTGTGTCTTGACTATAAAGTGCCCATGTAAAAAAGCTTTTTTGGAAGGGTATATGATGATACTTTTCATAAAAATGGATTATAAGTTTATTAGGTAACCCTTAAAAGATAATATATTAAATTTTGAAGCCACACTAGCTGGATCTAGAATAAGACTAATGGACTATAGTGCTAGATTGGTGGACTTTAAAGCCATATTAATAGACTCTAGAGCTAGATTGGTGTACTCTATATCCAATGTGGTGGTTTGTAGATTTCAAATCAAAAATAGTGGAGTCTAGATCCATATTAGTGGACTCCAGATCCAAACTAACAGACTCTTGAGTTAGTTTGGGTTCTTTAATACTTCTTATCAGTTCTTTTTCTATCTCATTTAGATATTTTTAATTGCTACCATGGCCAATGAGGATAGGCTATTACTATTTTATTTTGGTTCATCCACCCATACATGATTTATAGATTTTAGATATGTCTTGGTAGGTGGGTATGAATAAATTCATTTTACTGTCACCCCATTTGAAATTGTCATGTCTCCTAACCTATAGTCTATATAGGCTAATACTATAGCCAGCCATGGTCTTCTTAAGATAAATGTTTATCCTATTTTTTTACTCTTGGGTTAGAGTATCATGAAATCCATAGGATATTCCCATGATTCCATAATCATAAAGATAACCTCTATAGTTCCATCTAGTTTGGTAATGGATTGGTCTACCATCTATAGGACTATATAAGTAGGTTGTACCCCTATACGGGACAATGATTTTAAGGTATCTTTTGTCATCACATTAATGAAAAATCCTAGGTCCATAAGTATATTTTGTATTTATTTTATTCATAATGATTATTGAGCTTACAGTGTCCCCATATTTAAGCATAAGTATTTTTCTTGCTAATAAATCAACAAGTTTACCATCCACTTCTATAGTTTTAGGATATTATCTTTTTCTTGTTGGATTTTTCATACACAATCCTTTAATAACTCTTTTTTTTCTATAATGTTTCCTATGCATTTTATCAATGGTATTTCAATGTTCAATTTTCTCAATTATTATACTAAATTAGATTCACTTTTGTTTCTAGCCTCTTATAGTCATTCTAAAAAATGAATGGTTGGAGGAACTATATTAGTTTCTTGAGGCCTTTCCTTTAACTCTTTAGGTTTATATTTTTTTTAATAGCTATTTTTCTGATCGACTGAATTGAAAGATATATTTTTCATTTGTGACCTTAGTTATGGTAATTGGTATTTATTTAATGTTTTACCTAATCTCAAATGGACATTTTTATAGTCAATGACACCAACCCCTAGGGTTCATTCTTTCTCAATCATAGATATGATATATCTATCTATTTTCTAGATTTGCTACTATTTGTGTAGGTAATTAAGGTTGAGTTACCTATTCCATTTATGGAAGTTGATTGGTAAGGGAGGCATCAACACTTGTTGGGGAATATCCTCTTTTGATTTAAGGCTTGTTGGGGTACCCATTGTTGGTTTTACCATGGTTGGTGATTAGATTGGGGCATCAAGGCTTGTTAGTAAGGTTGAGGCATCCATGGATGTGGTGTCCACTCTTATGTTACCCATGATGGAGCTCTTATGCATTTGGATGTCCTTGTTTATCCCATGCCATCATCCATGGGTTAGAAGGAGATATTGAAATAAAATGTCTCTATTTTTTATTATGTAAAATTGGTTTACTTGTCTTTTTATAAAGTTTAGCTCTTTTGTTTGTTGGGTAGCCTATTTTAGTTTTTTTTTAGAGTGGAAGGAGTACATATTTTTTGATATCATGATCATTTGTACCAAAAATAACACACATGTTTTTCATGTCAAGAGGGAAATATATGAGAGTATGTTTCAACTTAAATTTTGGATAATACATGACCAATGGTTTATTATTGGAACTAGATTTTGCTTGAAACCTATCTAACATGGTATTTAATTTTACCAAAATGTCTATTTTGAGATTTGAAAATTCCTCCATGAGCTGTCCTACATCATTACTTACCTTTGTTATTTTCATTTTCCTAACATTATCCCTTATTCTTGAATAATTCATATATATTCAAACTATATCATTGATTAAATATTCCCTAGCATCATCATCTAGTCCTTTTAAAAAAGCCATTATGCTTAAATCTTCCTCTAACTCATATCCGCATCTTCTATGTGCAAAAAAGAAGAAACCAATATACTCTTCCAAATTCTCATATTTCTTTTTCTTATTCAAAATGATTATTATTTTCTATCCCTCACCCTACAATAATCTTGATATTAATTCAATAATACATTTTCCATATCATCCCATGTGTGAATGGATTTGGTTGTAAGCCCATAAACCATCTCATGGCTGAATCCTTGAATGTATAAGAGAGTAATTTTAGTCTATGATTATCAATTTTGTAGTCATAATTTGACACAAAACCTAAAAGTTTAATAGGAATTGATCAGGGTCTTTTGCATATAATAATCTAAATGTAGGTAGTATGTATGGGTATATATTATTTAGTGCTACATTGTCATCTTCATATAAGATAATAAGATAGGTGAACATTATACTTGGTGGTTGAGATCTACATCATGCATCTCTATTAAATGGATTTTCCCATATTATATTTGATGGTTTCCTTTAAAATGTTATAAAGAATTCTCTTGGGAGTTGTTAAATTAATAGAAGTGGCAAAAAGGCTAATTATTTGAGATTCAATAATATAAGTATAATTTAGCATTAATTTCTTTGATTGAAAATTTTTACCTACCTCTAGGGAATGATCCCAAAGTTTAGATGAAGCTAAAAATGGCTCTTCCTCAATAGTCTGAAGTTATTTTCTTAGAAGGTATTCTAGGAAATGTTATTATTATGTTTTACTAGTACTTGTGCTATGTTGATGGATCATTAGAATGCATCTTTGTATATTCATATATTTCTTTAATTCTATGGAAAGTTTTTATTAATAAATTATAAATTTATATTTAACCTTAATTTGGATTGTGGAATACCACTTGGGTAGATAGGGTTAAGGATATATAAGTGATAAGGAACAAAAGTGAATATTAGATCTACAGTAGGATAATTAATGTGCTAATCTCAGATGTACCATATGCTAAATTTATAAGAATGAGATAAGTTATTAATATAAATTATAGCTATGTCAAATATATAAATGACATAAAATAAAGTACTTATTTATTTTCGATACTAACATAGTGTAAGTATAGTATTGGTAGGAAGCAAGTAGGAATATAGTTCTATATCAGTAGTTAGATTTTGGATATGGTGCCTTTAGCTCTCTAAATGCTCACATCATCTTGGGAAAGTTACATCGATGCTAGTGTTTACATTATATGATAGTGTCCTATATAAAATATATTTTAATAAGATATTAACACCTAGATGATTATGGTTATGGTTTTGCCTTCACTCTAGTGCAATCAGATCTAGGTCATGGGATGTCACTCTTAGTGAAATGGCAACACCATAGCTTTCCATCTTCAATGTGACCTTAGAAAAAATGGGTTAGTGGGCACATGGTATCAATCTGACCCATAATGAACCATTTTCAAAGGGTGTTACCTACATATCCAATACTCTATAAGATGGATTTATACTCATGTATTTCTCCCCTACATGTCATCTTGTGTGTGAACCATGTAATTTGTGTAAATTAAAATGATAACCTAGCTTATAACTTGGCAAGCATGACCTTTTGACTATTCCTTCAGTACATCAAACCTATAGTTGGGTTGTTCCTTTGAATGATATTATAATAGGGTAGAATAAGAAAGATTTTGGTAACTAGAGTGATTCTTAAATGCTTCTTGGGGGTTCTTTTAGTCTGATTATTAGGTGAGGAATGAATGATGTTGTATATTACATTTATACCAATCCTATTAGGAGATCATTCACATTTAATCACTTAGGTTAACCATTATAATATGTTTCATTTAAAAATTAGATGATTTTATGGCAATGTTACTTGAATCAGTTTAATATATTAATGTCGAAGTTATATTTTATCCCAAACAATAGTGTCTAGGGAGAAAGAGAGAAAACATAAGCTTAAAAATTTAGAGGTATATGATAAGTACATTTCAAGCATCATAGGGAATTTGAGATGTCTATATCATAAATATAAATCTATTAAAATTAATATATATGCCAAAGAGCATAAGATAGAGCATATGTGAGGCTTTTAGAAGTAAGGCATGTGTATAACTAAGATAAATAATTAAGGTTTGAGTTTTCTAGCTGTATGTTATGCCCTTGACCATTGACATGTCTAGGGATATGTGTAGCTAAATTATGGCTTAAATAGCCCTGTTACATTTTATTTTACATTTATCTATGAATTATTATGCTTATTAGGTCATCCTATGGGTGGCACATGTCCTTGTTATACTATATATAAGAGGTAGGGTCAGTTATTAATCATCATATTTGAGTATTCATTCTTATTTCAAACATTTGGGAGGTTACCCCTTGAAGTGGATAATCTATTATTCATATTTTATATTATATTTCAATATCATTGTGATATACTATTTTATATATACGTATTTTTTGAATTAGTGTATTTCTAAGTGGTATCAAAGCATCGATTTGGGCCATACTTAGGTCAAAAACCCTAGATCTTGAAATTTGACTATATCTCACAAATGATTGCAAATTCATCTATAATGTTTTATTGGAGTTGAGAAATAATTCAAGTAATATTACATTCAAATTTTATATTATTTGAATCTATTTTTCAAAATTTATCTCTATTTTAAGTTTTTTTATAAATTTGCTCCATAACTCACAAATTAAAGAATTTTTCAAATTTATTTACATTTTTGGAAATCTTGGAAAAATTAGTTTGGGTTTATTATTTGATATTTGTGATTTGAGGATAACATATTTGAAAATATTCATATTCAATTTTGGGTCAACAGGGTAAAATAAAGTTCACCATCAAGCCTTCTTATGGCTGGTCCTAACACTCTTGGAAGGGGGAAAGAGCAAAAAACCCCTAAAACTCATTCAAGTGATGACATGGAGTTTGAAACCTCTCATATTATTTTTCAAATTTAGTCAAATATACATGGCCTAATGTAGGATGTTCAATTCCAATCTCAAATGTAAACAATGCAAGGGGAACTTAATAATGTGAGTAATTAGTCACATCTGATCACGACACAATTGGATACTATTTCATCTGATTTTCCTATCAACAACCCTCAAATTTTTCCTTCTAGTCCTCCTCCTTTCAAAACTAACATAGAAAATATAGGGGTGAAAATGATGTTTCCAAATATGGGCATGCACAAGTTTGATGGTAAGGATCCACTCACTTGGATCACTCAAATTGAAAATCTATTTGATTTGTACCAAATTCCTAGCTCTCAAAAGGTGGTTATGACATCTCTATATCTAGAAACTGAGCCATTCATTTATTATCATTAATTATGTGATCAAAATAAGAAGATTGGTGCATGTCAGTATTCTCTTATGAACTGATGTCTCATTATCAAGATAATTTTTCTAAAAACTACTTTAACCAATTAGCCAAACTATGCCAAATAAGAATAATGAAGGATTATATTCATCAATTTCAAAATCTATCCTTACATGTGGAGGACATCACTAAGGAAAATATAAATAACCTTTTTCTAGGTGGACTAAAAGATAAAATTCAATTGGAAGTTCATATGTTTAACGGCAAAACTATATCTGAAGCTATACCAAGGGCATACTTAGCAAAAGAAAAAGAGATAATCAAATATCATCCTTTCATTACTAGCTAGGAATGTACCTTTCCAGCTCCATCACCACCTCAAACTAACAAATTGACACCATAATAAATTAAGGAGAAGTGTGCCAAATGGTTGTGATAATAAATGGAACAAAGGCCATTGATCTATTGAAAAGAAGTTATTTTACATTGAAGGAGCTGATGAAGATGAAGAAGATGAGGAGGCATCTAGAAAGGGTTTTAAAGGACCCAAGGATGAAGTTATGGATTCTCAACCTACTATTTCTTACCATGCACTTGTAGGTATTTTGACTCAAACACTTAAGGTGGTAGGTTTCATTAATAAATAGGTCACATTGTTAATTGACTTAGGTAGTACACACAATCTCATTAACAGTAAATTATTTACTAATTTAAATTATTTCATCTACCTAGCCCCAAAATTTCAAGTCATGATTATAGATGGTTGTACAGTTAATTATTTTGGAAAATGTCATAATATTAAGTTAGTAATGGGAGACTATTTGCTATATTCTCCTATGTTTGTTATTCTTATGGGTGGGATTGACATTATTTTGGGAGTTCAATGACTCACCACATTGGGTACTATTGATATGAATTTCTAAGAAATATTCATGCATTTTCATTTTGAAGGTGATTTAGTAGAGCTGTGGGGATTAAGATCTAAATCTCCACAAGTGGTTAGTTCACATCATATGACTAAGATGTTGAAAAAAGGTGTTGAAGGATTTGTGGCATGCTTATTTTTCATTAATTTTCAACAAACTAAGGAGTCTACGCATCCTGATTTACAACAAATATTGGATGAACATTCAATTGTTTTTACCCCATGCTAAAAGGTCTTCCTTCTAGCCATACCCATGATCATGCCATTAGACTCATTCTTGTAATTATGCCACCTAACATCAGACCATATAGATATCCTTATGCTTAGAAGAGTCAAATTGAAAAAAATGGTACAAGAGTTGTTGGAGGTAGGAACCATTCATCATAGCCAAAGTGAATATTCTTCTCTAGCAGTCATGGTTCAAATGAAGGATGAAACTTAGAGGATGTGCCCAAATTATAGAGAGATCAACAAGTTCACTATCAGAGATAATTTTCTTATTCCTATAATTGATGATTTTTTAGATGAATTACATGGTGTTGTTTATTTTACCAAATTAGATCTTTGCTATGAGTATCATCAAATCTAGATCCATGATTAGGGCATTCCTAAAATAGCTTTTCGTACTCATGAAGACCATTATGAATTTTTGGTCATGCCTTTTGGTCTCACCAATGCACCATCTACCTTTCAGATTTTGATGAATATGTTTTTTAGGCCATTTTTGAGAAAGTTTGTACTTGTGCTTTTTGATGACATCCTTATTTATAGAAAAATTTGGGAAGACCACTTGCAACATGTGAAACATGTACTCTTAGTTCTTGAGAAACATTAGTTGTATGATAAAACATATAAATGTGATTTTGGAGTTTGGGAAGTGGAATATTTGGGTCATATTTTATCACATGAGGGAGTAAAAGTTAATCCTAAAAAATACAAGCCATTATGGAGTGGTAGATTCCCAAGACACTTAAGAAATTAAGGGAATTTTTGAGGCTAAATGGTTTCTATTGTAGGTTTTTAAAATACTATGGTATTATTTTATCACCACTCACTTAATTTTTGAATAAATAATCCTTCTAATGGGTTGATATATCAACTAAGGCATTTGAAAAAATAAAAATGGCTTTGTGTACCACCCTAAAGTAAGGTTAAAAGGGGAGAATGGTAGTACTACCCATGCATTGATTACAAATCTACAATAGGGTTTAGATGGGATTGAAATGTTTATATGTAAGGTTAATGCATTATGGTAAAAATATAGATTATATCTATGTCATAATTCTCTTCTCAAATAGAAAATATTTCAAGAACTTCATGCATCTTCACTTGGGGGTCACTTAGGTTTTTTTCCAAACCTATCATAATGTCAAGAAGGATTTTTTTAGAAAGGATTCAAGGGGGATGTAAAAAAATATGTGGCTAAATTCATGGTATTTTATTAAAATAAAGGTAAAACCATTAAAACCCTAGGTCCTTTACAACCCTTACCCATCCCTAGTCAATGATGGGAAGAGGTATTTATGGATTCCATTACTAGGTTACCATGATCTGAAGGTATAAATGTTGTCATGGTTATTGTGGATAGACTCATAAAGCATTCTCATTTTTTTTCTTTGTCTAAACCATTGGTGGCCAGTACAATAGCTTCATCCTTTCTCAATATAGTTTAAAAATTGCATGGTACTTCCAAAATTATTGTCAGTGATTGAGATCCCATATTCCCTAGTAATTTTTGGATAAAATTGTTTGCATTTTTGGGAACCCATTTGGACCATATCTCATACTATCATCCTTAATCCAATGTAAAAATTGAGGTATTCAACAAGTTTTTGGAAAGGTAATTCATTTATTTGTGTTAGATAAATAGGATAAATGGGTTCAGTGGCTACCCTTGGCTAAATGGTGGTATAATACTTTAGTGCATAGTTCATCCAAAATGTTTAATTTTATGGGATTATATGGATACCATCCTCCATACCTCACTTCACCCTTGAAGGCCAACCTAAAGGTATGTACAGTGGAGGAAAACCTTCAACATCAATAGGAAGTCCTTGCTTGTTTGCATGAAAATTTAGCTTTGGCCTAGAATCATATGAAGCAATAGGTAGATCAACATAGGAGTGAAACACATTTTTAAATTGGTGATTGGGTATTTTTTCACTTGCATCCATATAATTATATGTCATTGAATTAATATAAAAATGATAATAATTTGTTTACCAAGTATTATGGCCCTTATTAGATCTTGTAAAAAATTGGTAGTGTGACCTACAAGCTAGAATTTCCACCATCCACTCACATTCATCTAGTATTTCATGTATCTTTCCTTAATAAGATCATTAGATAGAGAGTTACCACTCAAATTGAGTTACCAAAATTAGATGAGGAATGGAGGGTTATTATTGATCTTAAATTGGTCCTTTAAATGCATACTAAGTAGCTACAATCTAGATTGATTAAATAGTATGTAATCAAATGGAAGAATATACCTTCTAAAGATGCTACATAGGAGGATGAATCATTCATGAAAAAACATATGAGATTACTTCAACATTGAGGATAATGTTATTTTGAAGGGGAGGGGCATGCTATGCCCCTAACCATTAGCATGTCTAAGGATATGTGTAGCCAACTTGTGGCTTGCATAAACCTTTTACATATTATTTAACATTTATCTATGCATTATTATGCTTAGTAGGTCAAACTATGGGTGGAATATGGCCTTTTTAGACTATATATAAGAGGTAGGGTTAATTAAAAATCATCATATTTTAGTATTCATTCTTATTGCAAGCATTTAGGAGGTTGCCCCCTCGAAGTGGCTTATATATTACTCATATTTTCTATTATATTTCCATATCATTGTGATATAATAATGTATATCTACTTATTTTGTGAATTAATATCATTCTAGTGTACAAGATTGAAGTGCTACATAATCACAAAATATCATCTACATTTGTCCCCCACTTTAAGCTAGTAATTAAATTGCTAGTTTAAAGGAAAGGAATAAGTACCTAGGTGTGTATATACACATTATATTTACTTAAGTTAAATTTGATTTATTTGTTGGAGTTATATTTGAGTGATTTGTTGGTGATTGACTTGAAACCAAGAGCATGTTATAGTTTATAATTAGTGAATATAACTGAGGTCAAAATTACTTGAAATAGAATTCAAATGAAAGAAAAAATATTAAGAGTAAACACGTGTGTCAATGTAACCATCTTACATATTGAAAAGTTAATTTTGCAAAAGATATATCATTGTAAGACTCTAAAATTGAGATATGATAACTATATATAAATATTCAAAGTGCATGTATCTAAGGAGATAGAGAGAGGGGAAGATAAAGAGGTTGGAAGGCACATGCCCCCAACTTTGGAGTAAAAATGAGTTTTCACCTAGTAGTTGAGATTATCTTAATTGTGCAACCCAATGATATACATAACCTAGTGAATTTAGATGATCAATTCCAAAATAAAAATTTATAAATATTGAGTGATTTAATAAGCCCAACCATGCAAAAATGTGAACCAACTACTATAATAGATTGGTTCGCTAAAGTATATAAAATTCCATTGGGTATCAATACATGAAATTGTTTTAGAATTTTAATTTTATTTAGGTTTTATAATATTAGGCATATGGTACATAACATATGCACCTTAGATTTGTCTCATGATTAAATTGTGTGTAAAAATAGTACCATGTATATAATTATATGATAAATGTGTATCAAAATCATATAACTATGTGCTTTGACCAATTCAAAAATTTGTGTAAGTGTGGAGGACATGCTTCCAAATCATACACCCACTATATATGAAGAAATTTTAAACTAATATAAGTACCAATGTGTAAGACATGTTTCCAAAACATGCCCCAATTATAAATTGGAAATGCCTAATACTGAGTAGGTGTGGAGAACATGCTATAAAAGTATGCCCCTATTGAATCTGTGAATTATAAGTACCATAATAAATTAATGTGGAAAACATTATTCCAAAACATGCCCATACTAAATCTAAAAATTGTGAATGTGTGGAAACCATGTCATCATGGCATGCCTCCATTGTATCTCTAAACTAGTATAAGTATCGAATACTAATTGAATATAGAGAACATGATTCCAAAGCATGCCCCCACTATAATCTGGAAACTATGAATATGTGGAATTCATGTCCATAACCCATGTCCATATGACATGCCCCCACTGAATCTAAGAACTATATAAAGTATGGCTAACATTCTTCTCAAGCATGTCCCACTAATATGCCCCACTTTGTGGAGAGAGAAAAATAGTACATGGAATTTACCTCACCTTAAAAGGGAGACAACTACAAATTTTGTGAATGTAACCATGTAACATATAGAAGGAAATATGTCTAGGTAAATATATCATTAAAGCACATAGAACCAATGTGATCATGTTTAGACCTCAAATGCATGATAAATGTCATGGAAAAATATAAATAGTAATAATAAAATCTCAAAAGGTAAATAAGAACACACACAAGAATACTCAAAATAAGTCAAAAGGTAATGGTCCAAGGAGATTTCAAATAAGGGTAATGTTAGAATGATATGAAATTAAATGGACATGACTAGAAAAATGTCCAAAAAATCAAATAATGACATATTCAAATGCCCATACAATAAATAATGAGATATTCAAATATACAAGAAGAAAAACATAGGCAAAGGGGATGGATACAATAGATCATATTCATGTTCTTTAATAAGGAAGACAATAGCAAGACAAAACACTCAAGGAAGTGTGTACATGGAAATCATAAATAGCCAACATAAACATGTCATAGTATCCAATAGATTGAATGTGTTATCAAAAACTTAAATTACATAGCATATCAAGTACCCTATGTAATGTATAAACATGGATAACAGCTATGTGTAAGTGTTACGTAATTAGGTTGTACCCTTCTTAAGGAAAACTGTTCACATCCACCTCAAACATAGGCTAATAATAGAATGACATATAAGCTATGGGATACCTAAGATGTAGGTCAAACCTCTAGTTTTTATGGGGCCAGATCCCTTAATTTATCATTTAAATTCTCTTTATAAGACATAATATTATTGTAATGAAAAATAAAAAGAGATGAAAACTAGTAAAAGAACCTATACTAAAGTGTTGATGCACTAGTGATTAAAGAGCCACTCTTAGTCTATTATTTGAACACACTAATGAACCTGACAAAGATTACAACTAATCAAACTTATTAACAATATTCTAAGCATGAATGTTTCATATGGAGGTTGAGTAAGAGTTATACAACTTGAAGGACAAAGGCCTATATCTACACAAGACATTATTGGCTTATGACACATTAAAAACACCTCTACTTTCCACACTTCATATAACTTACAATAGACTAATAACCTTAATTTAGGTGCATGAAAGGAAATTTAGATGACAATATCATTCATAAATTCTAAAAAACAACTCTCATAAATTACACTAGCATTCAATAAGAAATCTACAAATATTCTCTTATTTAGTCAAAGGAGTACAAGGTAATTTTGGTAGAGCATTGCTACACCCATCTAAGGGATAAAAAAAGGAGATAAATTATTAATTAAATAGAATCTTTGAGAGATAATGAAGAATATTATAGGAAGGAGAGAGTCCTTGAATGATTTCAAGGAGGAATATGATAGTTACAATAGGCATATTCCCCCTCCTCAAATATTGACACCCTTTCCATGAGTCCACCTTGGTGTTAAGATTAGGTATCAAGGTTGTAACTCCTATATTTGAATTAATTCAGGACTTAAAAATTATCAAAATGGCATGATATTCCCTCTAATGGTAGTTTCGTAATGTAAAATTGATGTGGATAGGCCTTTAAGAGGCATTAAGTAGCCTTCATTCAATGTGTCTTAAGACTTGTCCTTGAAACTGCCTCTACCCTATCATAATCATCTTAAATTTAGGATATGATTTACTAAATGATAGTTACCAATGATTCAAGGTGATTTATCAATGCCACAACTCTATTCTATGCCTACCAAACTCTTATAATTTCAAGTTAAGTAGGCCTATTTTGCATGTTCTTCATCCTTCTACTTCTTAGGTGATTATAAAAACTAAATTAGGAATTAAATTCATTAGAGAAGAGATAAAATATTATTTTATGAACTCCTTGCATCTACACTTAGGCCTTCCCAACTATCCTTCACCTATAACTCATTTGACTTGTATGACTAAACTACTCAAATTGGTTTCACAAATTGGTTGATTAGAAGGAGGTAATACATACGAGGTAATACAGACACCTTCAGGCACTTTCATGCATAATTATGGTGTTAATGAAGAATAAAAATACTTGAAATTACCTTTCCCATAATATATAACTCTTGGTTAGGCTCTATAACACATTTTATACCTAAAACCCTATAAAATTGCACTCTCAAGAGGTGTCCATACAAACTTTGTACCTTAAGGTGCCATGGACATGAGCCCCTCTGAGATGGAAACATGCTCTAGGTGTTAGTCAAGGAATTCTTGAATGTTTGAATGAATTATTAATTAAACCTTCCTATTCAAGTCACTATTAGGGTTTTAAGAGGGTTTAAGAGTGATTGGGGGTCTTAAGGATGGTTCATAGAGACCAGGTCTTAGATCTTCAAACTTATGTACCAAATTCAAACCAATAGACCTCCCCACATTTCCTAAAGTGTTTAGATCCCCATATATAGAATTAAATCCATTATGAGCATCTGAATATGATCTTAGGGTGAGAAACATGTCTTTTGAGTAGGTTTTAGATGTCTATAGGTAAAAATGACTAATTATAGGGGTTTATCCTATGATCTAAAGCGATAAAGATGTGTTCCAACATCATGATGGACCCTCCTTTGAAGGTTTAAAGTGTTACTGATATTAAAATGTGTTGGGATATTTGTGTAAGTGATATGTTTTAATTAATATCACTTGGAATTGGTGATGACAAAATGGCATGAGAGTGCTTTTAGTCTATTATGTATGATCTTATTATTCAGCTTAGTCTTTGTTGCTAGTGAAAGCTTGTAGGAGTAGTTAGTTATATGGAAGAATGAGTGGATGGAATGGAGAATTAAGAGATAGTACATGGTATGTCCATGTGGTTGAGAGAGAAATTGGAGTCATTTTAGGTGGTCTTCAGGTGGAGTGCAAGTCATCATATGCCTTGTGGGCTTAGCCATGTGTGGTTCCCTATAGGGTTTTGAGTACTTTGAGAGCTATATCATGATTAGGAGCTTAGTATTATTTTAATATAAATTTTATACATGTATAATATGTTGATAATATAGATATATGGTTTACAAGAGGTAGTTAATGGTCTGTAAGATAGTTTAACCATTGGAGTAGTTGGCCTAGGTGGGCTTATAAGGCCTTATGAAGGGTTAAAGGGTGTTTTTAGGTTGGTAAAGATGTTTTTTTCATTATATATTGTTAGGAAAGTTTTTTTAATCATTTTGATGAGATATTAGGTCAGATAAGGAGATATAAAGTTAAGAAAAGTCTTTATGTGTTTCAAAGGTGGCTTGAATGGTGCATTTTGAGCTCGAGAGGAAAGTTTAAACATTCCATATTTAATTTATAATTTTCATGGAGACCTAAGCCTTTTAGGATAGGTGGAACATGGACTTGAGAATCCTTTCCAAGTATTTTATAGTGGATTGAAAGATAGAGATTTATGAACATTCATTAAGAATGTAAACTAGTCAAAAACCCTTTATAAACTCTCATAATGGAGTTATTGGAGATATATTGATATAAAGGACATATAATTGATTGGTTTACCATGTTTTAGTATTGGAAGGTATATATTACTCATTTAGTCATCTCTAGGTGGTCGTGGTGTGTCAAGGTAGTGAGCAAAAGGTACAAAAATATGATTGTTTCTAAACATTTTAGTGCTACAGGTAGGGTTGACTAAGTCAATACATAAGAGTTACTAGATTTTGAAGGAGAGGACTTGTTATTTAATTCCATATATATTTTTTGGAAATAAATACTCACTATGTCAATTATCAAATTCTATTAAGATGACTAGTCACTAGAGTGGAAATGGAGCAAATAGTGAACAAAAGCCAATTCGAGTAAGAACCTATTTAAGGATTGATTTTAGGTGTTTAGGGATGGAAAAAAAGGTTTGGGGTATTATTTAAATACCTATACATCCTATTTAAATTATTTTTAATTGTTAATAGTGTTTATAAAATAGCTATAAGGAGCTCACAAAATGACTAGTCTATGTAAGATAAGATATTGGAACCCATGATAGTGAGAATGGTTTGTAATAGCAAAGTGGCTATTGAATCATATGAATTTTGTTATTGTAAATTTTATAAATTTTTTTTAGATCGCATTAATTAATTATAATATTAATAAAGTTTCTACACAAGTTTTATATGTCATGTTCATCATGACTAATTTTTGGAGCTTGTAGGTAGCCTGGAGTGGCCTATTTCGAGAGGCTAGTTTAATCTATTCTAAGTATATTTTGAGGTGATAGAGACCTTGGTGATATTATATGAGTGTAATATATTTATTACATCTATTTTTTATTTATAATTTGTCTCTATTTTGGTTGGAACAGTCAAAGATCTTTGACTGAGTTTCTAGTGTGCATAACCAATTTGAGCAATCAGTTTGTTTTGAGTTGGTTTAGACCTATGTGAGCTATGTGAAGGTGAAAAATGGATTTGGAGGTTTTTATAAAGTCATGTATGACCTATTAACTCATTTATTTATGGGTTTATTCCTTAAAATATTTTTTATGCTTCAGTTATATATGATTGTGTTTTCTGGGTTTCCAAACCTATTAGCAAGTAGTCTAAAAGGTTTGGTTTAAGGTATGAATTAGAGTTCCAGATGTTGTAAACCCATGTGGGAGTGATAAATTATCTATTATATGTATTTTTTACGTGTTTTAATCATTGGTTATGGATATTATTCATGTATATTTTCATATATGGTGAATGACCTATAAGGGCTAATGCATTAGGTCTAATTGAGATCGAAAGGAGGATTGAGCTTGTTTTGAAGTATGGATGACCTATTGAGTGTTTGAATTTTATTGATAAAATGTATGATGATATTTTATAATGTCAAGACAAGTATTTTAAATATATTTTTTGACCAAGATGTGTTAGATGATGGAGTGATATATATACAAGGTCAAATTAGCCTATTTATGTAGGTGTGAGAGCAGAGTGTATTTAAGTGAATAAAAGAGCTCAATAAAAGAGTAAAGATGGGAAATTAAGGACCATAAAAGGGAGAATATTATTATTCATGTTTTTTTAATCAGTTTCATGAGATAAAAATTCATTATACCTAATAGTCTAAAGGGTGACTTGGTTGAGTGTATGAGGTAGGTGTGCCTACTTGGAGAAGAGAAGGAGATTGTAGGTGTATGAGCTTCAATAGGTCATCATTAGGTGTAAAATACATTAGATAAATTTTTTAAATTAAATAATAAACTTTTTTAGTGTGTGCTTAATCACCTAGGGGTTTTTATCCTCCTTACTAGTTGGAGCTAGCTAAAGGTCTAGTTGGAGCTGGACTAAATTGAGGGGTGGATGCTCCTTGATTAGTTGGTGTTGGTCTAAAGTCCCTTGTTTGATTTATATTTATAGGATATTAGTCCATTTTTTTTGTATTATTGGGAGTGGTTTTTCACCCCTAGAGGGTTTCCCACATAAATGATGTGTTCACATGATGTATGCTCTTATTCATGCTTTAGATGTTTAAGCTTTCATGTTCATGTTGCTAAATCAGATTAATGAATGATGAATGGGTTTTGGAATTGAATGTACATTGTTTTCTACTAATTAACCCCCCATATTAGTATCTAATCTCAATAATTGGTATCATATCATGTCATTTTTGAGACTTAATCATCTTGGAAAGTGATCTTGTGAGTAGCTTGGTTGTTATCTACCTAGTCAGCTTAATGACAGAGTTGATAGAGTTGTTGATGATTAGTATGGTATCCTTGTTGATGTCATGCTTCTTAATTTTTTTTGAATTTTTAATTCAAGGTTTGATGAGCTTTTATAGTTTATTTTATAATAATATGGATGCCAATAGTTGGATTGTTCTTCAAGGTGAGTTGTTTATTATTACAGATGGTTCTTCAAGCATGAGAGTTTGTCAAAGAAGGCATACGAAAAAGAAGAAAGACTACAATGAAGACAAATTTAAGATAAAACCTAATTTGTATGATAGGTATTATTAAATATTGTCTATTTTTATCAAGCATGGTAGGTACAAATATGTCCAGCTATCCTAAAGGGTAGAGATCTACAATTGAAGGAGAAACATAGCCTAATGGTGCCTTGTTAGTATATGTAAGTGATTTGAAGGTTTTTATGGTGAGTGTCCTATTTATTTAGTGTCAAGTTGACCTCATAAGGTCATATAAGTTTGTGATGGAATCATGAAGAATTTTTGAGTAATCTAAAGTTGATAATTGTTATTAGCTTCTTGTTAGGGTTCTAAATTTTCATAATAGAGCCTTAACTGTAAGGATGAGATCGATACTTTGATATTAGATTTGAAGAGATAGCTCAAAAGGTGAAATATAGTGATTTTATAATTGGATTTTATTACCAATGTTATTCAATATGAGAATTAGTTTTCATGAAGTTTTAATAATATCTCAGTGTTTTATAGATGACAAGTTCTGAGTTTGTTATCAAAGCCAGATAGTGTTTGTTGAAGTTGATTCTTTGAGTATATATGAAAAGTATTGAAGAAGATTTTAGTGGTCTAAAAAGGCTGAATATGACCTCATGTATCTTTATTTTACTCATTTTGGTATTCTTTATTGAGTGTTTTGAAGGGAATAATGCATATCAAACATCTGATAGAGATCAAGTATTTTCTCAAGTTTAGTTTGTTGTGTGTCACCATATGTTTCATGAAGCACTTTGAAGATTTATTAACCATAATATATTATGGTGTCTAAGAGATAGATGGTTGATGAATTGAGGATCATAAGGGATATGTTCTTGATTGTCTCAGTTGTTCAAAGCAAGAATGGTTTTAGAAGGTATGTTTAGATCTTTAGGTCTTAAAGTGTCATTTTTATCATTTTTGAATGCTTTGTATGGGTGTTGATCTAAATGATATGGATTAAGATATTTGTATGAAGTCATGAGGAATATATTCATGAATCATTCCTAGGTTTTCTAAGTCCTTGATAAGCTCATACATGTGTTTTATGGTTGAAAGTCAGAGTTAACCAATTTTGGTAGTGATGACTACCTAGAAAGTGCCAATATAGCACTTAGAGTAGTCCAAGGTGGATAGAAGGTAACAAATAGATTATTCAATTTGTTTTTTTCATTTTAAATAAGGGTAAATAGATTGTATTTTCTCTTAAGATGTCTAAGTGTGATTTTGACCATTTGGTCAAGGTGCATGTTATAGATGATGACTTTGTATGCCCATAATGCTTGGTTTCAAGGGTCATATGAAGGTTGGAGATATATAATAAAGTAGTGTATGAATATGAAGGTCTACACATGTGTTTAAGATATATTCTAGGTGATTTCACAAGTTCAATCCATTTGTGCTAGGTGGAGTGTTTTGAGTGGTTTTAGGCTCTTTTTCCCAAGTGCAAGTGTTTGGTGGCTGATAGGAAGTCATGGTTACCCATGGAATGAGAGATTTAAATTTAATCCATAAGTATGGATAGGTTACCTATAGGTTTGTAAGTATTTTTAATTCATGGAATTTACCAGAGGTTGACTTTTGACTACTTGTTGCTTTGAAGGCCTAGTGATTTGGGCATGTTTAGAAAAGTGGTCTATCTTTAGAGTTGGAGGCTAGAAGCTTCAAATCAACTAAATGTACCAAATGGGTAGCTAAATTTTTTTTATAGTGGTCTGAAGGTAAGAATTTTTCAAGTTATTCAAGTTTTGGTCTTCTAGGAGGGCTAATTGGCTAGTAGGCTAAAGAAGTCTACTAAGGAAGATGAGTTAGGAGCTCATTCTTAGCATGTCTAAGGGGGCATGGTAATTTAATTTAGACATAGAGTTTAATGATCTAAAAGTACACTAATACAGATTTATGTGGTCTATAATGGCCATATAGGGCTACAAGTCTAAGTAGGCATAGTGGAGAAATTGAGCAACTTTGTGATATCTTCCCAAAGAAGGATGGCATCTTTGGTTCTAGTTGAGCATGTTAATATATTATAAGCATGATTCAAGTGTTTTTGTATACATTGAGTGCCCTTGGTTTTCTACATAGTGCCTTGAGTGCAAAGGAATGAGAGCTTGCATGGTGTTTTGGTGCTCATGTAGTTTCATAATGTAAAAGGGGTGTGGATAGGCCTTCAATAGGCATTAAGTAGCCATTCATTCAATGTGTCTATATAATTGTCCTTGAAACTACCTCTAACCTATCACAATGGTATTAAATTTAGGATATGATTTCCTAGATGATAGTTACCAATTCTTTAATGTGATTTATCAATGCCACAATTCTATTATATGCCTATCAGACTCTTCTAATTGCAAGTTAAGTAGGCCTATTTTGCATGTTATTCATCCTTCTACTTCTTAGCTGATTATAAAAACTAAATTAGGACTTTAATTAATTGGAGAAGAGATAAAATATTCTTTTATTAACTCCTTGCATCTAGACTTAGGCCTTCCCAACTATCCTTCACCTGCAACTCATTTGACTTGTATGACTAAACTACTCAAACTAGTTTCATAGATTGGCTAATTAGAATGAGGTAATAGAGACACCTTCAAGAAATTTAATGCATAATTATCATGTTAATGAAGAATAAAAAGCCTTAAACTTACATTTCCCATAGTTTATAACTATTGGTTAGGCTTTATAACACATTTTATATCTAAAACCTTATAAACTTTCACTCTCGAGAGGTGTCCATACATCCTTTGTACATTTAGGTGCCATGGACATGAGCCCCACTAAGATGGAAACATGTTCCAGGTTTTAGTCAAGGATATCCTAACATTTTTAATGAATTATTCATTAAACCTTCCTAGTCGAGTCACTATTAGGGTTTTAAGAGGGTTTAAGAGTGCTTGGGGGTCTTAGGGATGGTTCATAGAGATAGGGTCTTGGATCTTCAAACCAATGTACCAAATTTAAAACAATAGACCTCCATACATTTAATAAAGTGTTTGGATCCCAATGCATAGCATTAAATCCTTGATGAGCATTTTAAGATTCTACTAGGGTGAGAAATATGCCTTTTGAGTAGGTTTTAAATGTCTATAAATAAAAATGACTAATTGTATAGGCTTTTCTTAGGATATAAATTGATATAGATGTGTCCCAACATCATGATGGACCCTATTTTGAAGGTTTTAAGTGTTATTGATACTAATATGTGTTGGGATATTGGTGATAGTGATGTGTTGTTATTGATTTCAAGTTTCATTAGTGATGACAAAGTGGCATGAGAGTGCTCTTGGTCTAATATGCATGATCTTAGTGCTGAGCTCAATCTTGGTTGCTAGCAAAAGCTTGTGGGAGAATTTTATTATATGGAAGCATGTGTGGATAGAATATAACATGAAGAGAGATTATATGGTATTTACATGTTGTTGAGAGATAAATTTTATTCCTTCTAGGTGGTCTTCAAATGGAGTGTAAGTCATCCTATGCCTTGTGGGCTTGACCATGTGTGGTTGCTTATAGGGTTTTGAGTAATTTGAGAGATATATCATAATCAGGATCTCAATATGATTGGAATATGAATTTTATACATGTATAGGATGCTAAGAAGTTAGATATATGGTATTAAAGAGGTGGCTAGTGGTCTGTAAGATAGTTTGACCATTGGCCTAGTTGGCCTAAGTGGGCTTGTGAGGCTTTGTGAAGGGTCAAAGGGTGTTTTTAGGTTGGTGAAGATTATTTTTTGAAGAGATATGGTTATGAAAGTTTTTTCAATCATTTTTATGATATTTTAGGTCAAATAAGGAGATATAAATTCAAAAAAAGTCTTCATGTGTTGTAGAGGTGGCTCAAATGGTGCATTTTGAGCTTGAGAGGAATGTTTCAACATTCACTAGTTCATGTAGAATTTTCATGGGGAATTGAATTTTTTTTGAGAGGTGTCACATGGAACTAAGAATAATTTACAAGTATTTTTTAGTGTATTGAGGGAGACAACTTTATGAACACTTGTTAAGAATGTAAACTAGTCAGAAACCCTTTATAAACTCTCATAATGGAGCAATTGGAGAGATCTTGATAGAAAGGACCTAGAATGGATTTTTTGACCAATTTTTAATATTTTAAGGTATATAGGACTCCTATAGGCATCTATAGGTGGTAGTGGTGTGTCAAGGTAGGAGTAGAAGGTACAAAAATATGCTTATTTATTAAGATTTTAGTGTTACAAATAAAGTTGACTAAATCAACACATAAGAGTTGTTGAAGATTTAAGGCCAAGAATTTTTCTTGAATTACATAGATTTTTTTGGTAATAGATATTCATTTTTTCAATTATATAAGTTAATTAAGTTGATTAATCACTAGAGTGGAAGTGGAGCAAATAGTGAACAAAAGCTAGTTAGATTAAGAACCTATTTAAGGATTGATTTCAAGTGTTTAGGGATGGAAAAATGGTTTGGGGTATTATTTAAAGTCATATAACTCATATTTAAATTATTTTTAAGTGTTAATGGTTCTTATAAAATAGATAAAAGGATCTCACAAAATGACAAGTTTATGTAAGACAAATATTGGAACCCATGACAGTGAGAGTGGTTTGCAGTAGCAAAGTGGCCATTGAAGCATATGCATTTTATGATTGGAAATATTATAAGGTTGTTTTAGGATCACATTAATGCATTATAAGATCAAGAAAGTTTCTGTATAAGTGTTATATGTCATGTTCATCATAACTAGTTTTTAGAGCTTGTAGGTAGTCTGGAGTGGCCTATTTGGAGAGGCTAGTTTAAGTTATTCTGAGTACAATTTGAGGTTAGAGATCTTGGTGATATTATATGAATTTAATAGATTTATTACATGTCTTTGGTATTTATACTTTGTCTCTAGTTTGGTTGGAACAATCAAAGATCTTTGACTGAGTTTCTGGTGTGCATAACTAGTCCGAGTAATTAGTTTGTTTGAGTTGGTTTGGACCTATGTGAGCTATGTGAACATGAAAAATTGATTTATAGGTGTTTATTAAGTAATTAATTACCTATCCATGTGTTTTTTTAATTTTTTTTTGATAAAATATTCTATATTCTTTATTTTTATATGACTATGTTTTTTGGGTTTCTTGACCTATTAGTGAGTAGTCTAAAAGACTTGGTTCAAGGTATGAATTAGAGTTCCAGATGTTGTAGACAGATGTGGGAGTAATAAATTATCTATTTTAGGTAGGTTTTAATTTTTTTAAGAATTTATTATGGATATTTTTCATGGATATGATCATATATGGTGAATGACCTATAAGGGCTAATGCATTAGGCCTAATTGAGATCTAAAGGAGGATTGCGATTGTTTTGAAGTATGTATGACCTATTGAGTGTTTTAGTTGTATTTATTACATGTATGATGGTATTTTATAATGGTAATAAAAGTATATGATGTATCTTAGCTCTCTAAGATGGGTTAGATGATGGAGTGAGATATATACAAGGTCAAATTAGCTTATTTGTGTAGGTGTGAGAGTAGAGTGTATTAAAGAGAATAAATGAGATTAGTAAAGGAGAAAATATGGGTAATTTAGTACTATATAAGGGATAATATGATAATTCATGTTTTTATAATCAAATTCATAAGCTAACAAGTCATTATACCTAATAGTCTAAAGGGTGACTTGGTTGAGTGAATGAGGTAGGCATGCTTACTTGGAGAAGAGAAGTAGATTGTAGGTGTATGAGATTAAAGATGTCATCATCAGTTGTATAAGACATCATATAATTTGTGTAAATTAGATTATATGTGGTTGAGTGGGTTCTTAATCACCTAGGGGGTTATATCCTCCTTACTATTTGGAGCTAGCTAAAGGTCTAATTGAATCTGGACTAAATTGAGGGGTGGATGTTCCCTGATCAATTGGTGATAGTCTAAAGTCTCTTATTTGATTAATATTTATAAGATAGTATTCCATTTTTTTTTTAGGATTGAGACAAGGTTTTATCCCCCTAGAGGGTTTCCCACATAAATGATGTGTTCACATGATGTATGCTCTTGTACATGCTTTGGATGTTTAAGATTTCATGTTCATGTTGCTACATCTGATTAATGAATGATGAATGGGTTTTGGAATTGAGTTTACAATGTTTTCTAGTGATTCACCCCCCTCTTATTAGTTATTCTCAACAAAATGGTCTTATACTCCACCTTTTGGTGATGTAGTCATTGTGGAGATGGTGGATCATTCTATTTGTAGACATGGATCATGAATTTTGGTCTAAAACCTATGGTTGTATGGAACTCTTACATTGTTCCTAGCCAAAATAATACCTTAGAGACCTCAAGAAGTATTGACATTATATTTATCAAGCCTTTTGACCCATTTTGGATGCACATAAACATGAATTCTAACACATGCTTTCTTGCACTATAGAACCAATAATTAAGGTCACATTGATGATTGATGGAGGACTTATTTAGATTATTTAGTATTCAGTTGACTTCATTATGTATATAAACACTCCCCATCTCCTTGTTCTTGTACTCAAACAAACACTTCCAAGACTTTTTTATATAGTTTTAACTCTTACACATGCCAAATAGTGAGTAACTATGATGCTCAGAAGGATTGAGGATACCTTAAAGATAATTTCATGGTCAAACCACGTCATGTAGATGGTTTTTGAGGCTAAACTCTACTAGCAAGTCACTTCTAGGGTTTATGCAGGGTTTGAGGTTCCCAACATCTTAATGATGGTTTATAGAGTATGGACATCCACACTAGGAATAAATGCCATGAATATATATTGAACTGACCTCCTCATATTTCATGAATGTCTTGGGTTCCCATGAAAAGGTTATGTGAAGATAGGAATGTTGAAAGGTGGCACTAGGGTTATTTGTAGACCAATTCTAACTAGTTATATTCTTAAGGTTCATTCATAAAGGTTAGACCCCAACTAATAACCAATATTTCATGAATATTCATTCCATATGGAGAATAAAAATTCTCTAATAGATTTTTCCTTGAGAATCTATGTGATGAAGTGGGTGAGCACTTTAAGTTGGCTCTCAAGTTGATTATATCTATGGTGAGTGGCTTGAGAAAGGTGTTGAAGCCACTTTTCCTTGTTTTTCACTTCTTTTCCCTTTAAGCCTAATTATAATGGTCTTTAACATATTCATACACCTCTCATTGACCATAAATCTTATTGTAAAATCTTAGATGAACCTTAATATGGCAATAGTGTCTATGAGCAAGATTATGTACTTGTTTGTATTAGCCTATCTCTAAGGGTACTTGATGTAACTATGAATGTTAACCCCCTTGGTTGAGGTATGAGTACTCTTACCATATTATTTTACTACTCCAAAAGATTTTGTGGATCCTAAACTATATAAAGACCCTTCATGGCATGGATCCATCCTTCAACCCACAAAACCAACTATCATTAATAGGGCTTGGTCTGAGAGAAAATAGTGTGCATACCCACTCTTTCTCTATCCCAAATGGAAGAATGGATACCTTAAATTGGTCATGATGACCATTTTTACTTAATTTTGATACTTTTACATGCCTATAAAGGCATCAAATTATCATTTGCTTAGACTGGTAGTAAACTACCTATTGACTATGTGGTTAAGCATGAATTTATGAGTATGGTGCTCTATATTATTTCCTAAGGTATTTATGATAATTTATTGTCCATATAATATCTCAAGGATGACTATAATCTCATATGGTGACTTATCAACTCTCTCTCTTTTATTGCATACACTAACCTTCTCAAGCTTAGGGCTCATGTCTGAGTATGTATGTGTGTTTTAAAGCCTATGTTGATGTTATTTTGCCTTATTAGATGTGATGACCATAAAAATTGAACTCTATTTTAGTATAAAAATTATTAATACATTTATGAGTGCTTCCTTTTTACAATAATCAAATTATTATTCTTCATATTCATTAACACTACTGTAGATATACATTCATATATGCTAACTATGTACAGGGGCTTGAACACCATGTTTTTATGAGAGGAATGTGATCTACAGTCACTGTAAACTCCAATAACATACTCAAATATTAATTCACCTCTTTAGGATTCACATCCTCTCATACTCACACCAATCCTCATGACTTTGAATGGTCTAGATAGTGCCCTTTGGAGACTCTACTATAGTGCCATGTGGAGACTCTAATATAGTGCCATGTGGAGACTATTATAGTAGCCTTAAAAGGGCTAGTTGTAGGTGGTTATATACCTCCTTAATTATGTATATGACCATATATGTCCAAAATTTGATAGTTTCATTTCTCTTGAGGGTTCTAAGGGGGTATGATTTTTTTTTCATGGTCGATACTTGGAGTGAAGGTTGGGTGAATGGAGGAGGGTGATAATGGAGAATATAGAGTGTGGGAGATGAAAATAGGGTTAACACAATATTAATGCTAGTGGAAGACATGTGAAATTATAGAAGTATGAAAATAGAGTTAGATAGAGTGTGGGGACCCTTCCTTGATAAAACTTATTAAATTTGCATACCCACACACATATACCTAAGAAAACATTGAACTATGGAGGTAGAAATGAAGCATACACAACTAAGAGATGGAACCTAGGAATCTCCAAGGAACCTTAATTTTTATAAAAGACCTTGAACCTTGATAAAACTTATTGAGTGAGCTTGGAGGTGAGAAGGATGGTTTATATTCCTTTAAGGATATCATGGAGGTCTAGAAGATTATTCATAAGGGCATGAGGATGATAAATTATCAATTCAACACCTCTTTCTATGTTCTTGAGTTGTATTTGAAGGATCTATAGATGCCATTGGATCACATAAAATATTCACCATAGTAGCTCTTATATATATAATCCCCTTCTTCTTGAAAATAATTTTAAGTGACAAGAGGATATTTTACCTCTATCTTGAGCAAGGAAATATAGGGAAACTTTAAAATACTCTGCCAACTCTTCAACTCTATCAATAACTTCTATTGAGGACATTTTAACCCTATCCATTCTATAGACATACCTAAAAATTACACATAGGATCTAGTATTTAAGGTTTTATAGTTATATGATCTCACACATGTGATTCAATTATTGAAAATGCTATGACATTCTCCTTTAAGACCCAAGGAAACAACATCAATCATTGTTTTGAGAAGGTAAGCTAAGAATCCATGAAAACCATTATGTCCAACTTGGCCCATGAAGATAACGATGGCATACAAATCCCTTAAGTTATTAAATAATGTTCATAAAAATTGTGAGACCAATTCCAAGACAAATTCCCATGGGTGAAAGTTGACTGAATGTACTTCCTCTAGTTATGAGCTTGGGCATCTATTATCTCTTTTGTATAGTACAATCACAAACTTGAGAAGATCTTTAAGTATACCAATGAGATCAAGGGGGAAATAGGATGGTTTTGATCTTAAATTACATTGAAACACATTTATTTCTTATTTATTTGATAATACTGACCTTCCTTTACAAAACCATGCTCCACCTGAGCTAATATGCACTATACGAATCCATACCACTTGAAAAACCTTTGTGACCTACCATTTATCTATAATTTTTCTTGTTTTAGACCTAAATACATCATTATAAAGTATTTTTTAGGGAAAATAGTGGGTATGTCACATTTTAAACCTGATGGTACAAATTAAGGGAGTTGAAAATCCATTATTTAGCACATGTGGGGCCCATTTGAGAGGATTTAGGCATTGACCATGATATTAATGGAATTGATGAGGTATGAAACAATATAGTAATGGATTGGTGAGGCTTATGAGTTTTATTAAAGGTGTGTAAGGTGAATTAGTGGTCTATCAAGGATAGATTAAGTCTAATTATGACCAAAAACATTAACTTTGGCACACATATATGACCTTAAAGAGGTATATCAACTAGATATCCTGTCAATATAATATTAAAATACCTTTATAAACTATTATATACCTATAATGAATCATAAAACACTTTTCATGATGTTCTTGAAAGATTGAAATGGAATATACCTTATGTGACTGAGCAAAACAAAGGTGTTTATGAGTCCTCATTAGACTACCTTCTCAATTTGCCTTCACCATGGGATTTTTTAACTATTGGAGATATATAAAAGTTACCAAGGGATATTACACATGCCCAAGTACCATGAAAACACTTGATTTAAATTGAAAAGGAGATATGATGACTGATAAAGGAAAGTTGTAACATGAAAATTAGTGAACTACTTGAACACCCTCCAAACTCATAGTATGACTGATAACCATGAGGCTAATATGGATAATAACTCAAGGGAATTAGGTTGACCTAATTTATAGGTCTAGGAATATAAATTGGTAAACATTTTTGGTGACTCAATTGGCTTAACCAGCATACTAATCAAGGAACATAGAACTCTTAGACTTGTTCTTGATAACTTAGCAAATGAAATTTGACTGCACATGAACTTTGACCTTCACCTTGTATAATTTGGAATAATGAGACACACAAAAGAAATAAAAAATAAAAAATAAAAGACAACACACAACCACCAACAAAAATACAAAGCAACAAACACAAAACATGTACAAAAGCACTTGGAAGGAAAAGACAAACTCTAGCTACTTATGTACAAGAGGAACATGATGAATATTACCAATAAAACTTGAGGAAAATCCCATTTAAAATGATGGGGAATTCCTCAAAATTCAATATATAAAGTTTAAATATATTAATTTCCTTCAAGATGGTGGTGATATAAGGTCCACTCCAAAGGTTTTCAAACTTGGAGTGCTTCCCTAGCTTTGCATGGTCCTCATCCCACATGAGCACTATATATCCTTGTTGGAATGTCCTAGATTAAGCCATTTTGTCAAATGAATTATTTAATTTATTATAATTATACCACATGGTATGTATGGAACTATCCCTTGTCTCCTCTAACTATCTCAGCTCATTTATCTTCACTTGCATTACATCATCCTCCAAGAGTTCAAGTTGATGAGTAAGCTCTAAGATAGGCAGTTCAAGATAAATAGGAAATATTACCTATCTACCATAGAAAAGGATATATTTATAGTTTCTATTAGACTTATTAGTTTTAACTCTATCTACCCATAATTCATTCCTTAACCTTATATTCCATTCTCTTTGACTAGCCTCCATAGTTCTCCTAATGATCCTTATAAAGTTATTGAATGTGGGCATTGCTAGACGATTTCCATGTGGGTATTATTTAGATAAATCCTTGAGTTATATTTCATGGCTAAGGGAATAGTCAAATACCTTAGTAATACTGAAGTATAATGCATTATAAAATATTATTGTTGAATGTACACCAATTCTAGTCACAAGATTGTCATAGAACTCCAAGACTGAGTTCTCATTGGCCTCCTTAAGTGAAAATACCTTTACCCACCTTATTAAATAGTTAGTGGATGTTATGACCCACTTATTTATATAACTATAATGGGTATGGATCATTCCTATGAATTCTAATCCCCACTGCATGAAGGGTTGTTCAAATTGAATGGGTTACAAGGGAAGGGCAACTAAATTTTGCTTACCTTTGAACATGGAACACTTTGAACACTTTATGACCCAAGTATGTGAATATATAAATAATTTAGGACAAAATTATCCATCTCTAATTACCTTATATGATATGGTCTTGGTATCAAGGTGCCCACTAGTAGGCCCATCATGAAACTGCTCAGGTAGCTTTAAAACTTAGCTTGATTCAGCACATCTCAAAAACATACCTCTTGCATCCTTATTAAAGAGAAATCCATATATCAAGACATAGGGTATGGTATATAGTATAAAATTATTTATTTTTTCTTATCTAATCCCATATTACATTGGCCTATTTGGAGGAACTTGACCACATCATTGGTCTAGATGAGAGGAGTGGTGTTTGTAGCTACCTATTGATTGTCATGAAATGCCAACACTAAGTCTTTATCTACCTTCAACTCTACTTCAATATTTTCACATAGACCTATACATATGATTATCTTGGTCACTCTTACCTCAATTTCATATTCCATATATTTTTTTACCCACCTATCTCTCTTCTCACTCAAATCTATATTAACTATGAACTTTTTGATGATTGGGTGCACTACCATCACTATAACTTTGTTGTTAGACACCATTTGTATAAACTTCTTCAATCCTCTCATAAAAATAAGTACATGATTCTACATAAATTTATACCTTTCTTCATACCCTTCTAGGTCATGACTAAATAAAATACTTCATTGTTATAAGCCTTCATCATTCTGCCACATAAGCATAGCATAAATTTCATCAGCTGTGGAGAATGCATACAAGAAATAGTTTTTGATAAAGTAAAAGTTAAGGAGTGTGGGGGATTGAGATATGGAATTTTGTATGGCCTAAAATATCCTATTTCCTTCTTTTCTCCATGTGAATTATTTGTTATTTTTAAGCATGGGAGTAAGAGGCTTAACTAACTCTATAAAAATTGGAATGAAACTTCTTATAAAGTTGATCTTCCCTAAGAAGCTCTAAAAACATTTCTTGTGCTTGGGAAAGGGAAATGATAATATTTATTCAACCCTCTTAGTGTCAATGGAGAGGCCATCATTTAACATCACATGTACCAATAATATGCCCTCATGAACTACAAAAATACATTTTTTAGAATTTGAGGACATTCCAAACTGTTTACACCTATCAAAGACTAAATTCAAATGTGTCATGTGATATGTTTGGTCTTTTTAAAACATAGTTATGCCATAAATATATATGGACACCATCTCATTAATTATCCCTTAAAATGAAACATCTATTGCCATTCGTAAACTTTCCCTTACATTAGACAGTCTAAAGGACATTTTCATGTATTCATAGGTGCCCCAATTTAGAGTGAAGGTAGTCTTATGTCTATCCTCCTCCCTAAATAAGATCTAATGATATTATCATAACCATAAATCAAATAAAACCTTTGAGATCATAAAACCTTATAAATGATCTAATCCATGTAGGGTAGTGGATAATGGTATCTCAAAGAGACCTTATTAAAGTCTCTAAAATCAACACATAGGTGTATCTCTCCATTCTTATTCTTCATAGGTAAGGTTTACTACCCATGAGTAATGTTTAATGGGGAGTATGATATTATATTCAATAAATTTAAACAATTCCCTTCTCATGAGATCTTTAAACTTAGGGTTAACTAGTCTTTACTTTTGCCTTACCAATTTTGCATTGTCCTCCAACTCTATTGTCTATTGGGCTAGCTTGGGGTCAAAGCATTTTAGATCATGGTAATCCCATGAAAAGAAATTTACATACTCTTGGAATAAGGATATGAAGGAAAATTTATCTTTAGTTGTGTTCACTTTTCCCAACTTAAGCAATTTATCCTTAAAGATGACTATATTCTCATAATATTATTCTTTAATTGAGATTCTCACCCTATCCCTTCTCGATTGATCATCCTCATTCAATATGATTTCTAATGTAACTAATACCTTGGGCAATTTTTTAGTCCTTATCTACACTTTTTAATCATCAAACTGATGCTCCAACCAAACTTGATTATTATGATAGAATTCTACCTCATACATGAAAAAACAAACAATATGCTCATCACTATCAAAGACCTAAAAACTCACCTTTGTATTAGGTATAGATGGCCTACATACAACCTTTATTTTTGACTATCTTGGAGTACCTTTGACTCCATCATAAATTTCATATTGGGCACCAATGGATACAAGCTTATTTGTATGGCGATTCAACTCCCTTGGTATATAAAGAATGTCAAATGCTAAGAAGTATTCAAATAGATCCTAAAATTGATGTTTTTGGGCCTTCAAAAGATAATTATTAACTACAATAACACCTCCTACTTTCCATACTACTAGATCACTATCACCCTTCACCTGAAAAAGTTTGATTCCACTTCACCTTATCCATTGTAGCCCATGTATGATGGATTCATACTTTTTAGTGTTTGAAGTACAACTAGATTGAAACTTTATTATGGAATAATACCTTTGATTATAAGGGGAAACAAGCATTACTCCATCCCCACTCCCACTCTTTGAATTTTATCCATTAAATAACAAATTCCATATGCCATTATACTCTTGAGTTGGGATTATGATACTAGGTACAAAAAATCTTTCCTCATGCATACAATATCCACCTAGGCTTTCCTCTTTAATGGTTTTGTAGGGGTCAAAACCATGATTTTCAACTACCCATTCAACAAAGAGCAGATCTAAGATACCTTTAAGATGATCTTTGGGTTCTTGATCACTGATATTCTCATCCTCATCTAAGATAGTGTAGTTTACATAAGATAGGTTGGGCATATAGGGTTCTCAATGGAACCTAGAGATAGGTTTAGACCTAATAGTGACCCTTGTCCCATATCTAGTCCTATTTACCATCTATGACCAATCTAAAAAAAGGTATTCCCCAATATTTACAATAAAATACCTAGATAAACATAAGAAAAAATATGGAGGGAGATCAACTATGATGACATCTTGTGATTTAGTACAATCAGAGAAGGTTGATAACACAATATTGAGATCTTTCAAGATACCTATTATCTTTGTGGGAGACCCATCTAATTGAAAGACTCTTTTCTCATTGGGTTCATACTTGATCTATAGTTTATATAGAATGTCTTTTGGCATGACTAAGGTAGAAGCACCACTATATATCATGTAATTATAGATAATAAAATCTCCTATTATGACTGATAAGTAAAATGGAGGTGGATTAACTAACTTGGGAGCTTGGACTTCACTAGGTTAACTATCATTAGTCTAAATTACACTCACCTTATCAAATTACTTGTTCATGTAAGAAATCTTACATAAATATTATTGAATATATTTTTTCCCTAGAATGAGTAGAGAATCCCACATAGGAATTATAACATTAGACTTCTTCATGTATTCCATAATACTGAAGGGAGAACTGGCACTCTTAGTCTACAACTTGAAATTAGAAGCATCACTTGTGGCTTGTGTGACTTGTGGAATGAAGGGAATATTCTATTTATACCCATTGGTTTGTGGATTTTTCTATGTTTGAGATGTTTTTTTGACTATAATTTGAGTGTAAAGTTACTGTGTTACTTGGGGATGTGTTGGAGTGGATTTACGTTTCCCCAAGTTGTCATTAATCATTCTCCTCTTAGCCCTTATGTGGGACACAAATAAATCATCTACGTTGAGCCCATTTTACTCCAAGTTTTCCACCACTTTCTCAAAATTATTATGTTCACCTTTTTGAAATTTTGCAAAGGTGGTCTCAGTAGGTTCTTTATTCACATTACCTCCTTATTGGTTTGGCACTTCAACTAGTGTCATGATAGGCATATCACTATGAGCATTGGAGGACCTTATGGTGGATGAGGGACAGTGTCATATATTGGAAATATAGGACCCTATTTAAAATAATAACTTTGAAATAATTAAACATTTGTAACCATCACCATCTCACTTGATTTCCCCCATGGAGCAGACCATTGACCTTCTGCAAGGTTATTTTGTGTTGGCACCAATGCTCTTGAACTACTTATAGCATTATGTTTATAGCTATTTTAAGGTTTGGATTGAGTGAACTACCCTTGGCCTTGTTGGTTGGGTGGATAAGGGGGTGTATTATATGGTTAAGTGGGTATGAAACCTGATAAGGGGATTGATAATGTCTATAGAAAGTATTTTGTTGCCTCTCTAAGGCAACCAATTTATTATTTTGAGATTTAAGTAACACCTCAATCTTACCAAGACTATATACTTAGATACCATCATATTGGTATTGGTTTTTTGGGTATGGTAATAGATAAATGGTGGGGAAATTGGGTGGGATATCTATAAATAGGGGCATGAGGGGCTTAGGAGTCAACTTTATTGTTTTAATCAAGTAGTTTTCTACTCTCACGGAGATCTCATATGCCTCTATAAATGTGGTCCCACCCATGGACTATATCATTATAATAACATGAGAATTCAAGTCCTTTAGGTAGTATAATAAGGAATAATTAGGTGTAGAATTGATAATGACATGGATCCTATCCCAATTTTTTTGAAATCTATAGTTAAAGTCAACCATTGAATCTTGGGGTGCACTCTTTATTGAGGTGAGTTATTCAACTAATAAAACATGATCACTTTTATCTTCAAACTTCTTATAAAAATACTCACAAAATTCATCCCATGTTTTTATGGAGGCATGAGTGAGACATTTATACCACTAAATATCTTTACCTCTTAAGGAATTTCCCAAGAGTCTCATGGCTACATTTTTTTGGGTGATGTATATTAAGAATAAGTTAGGTATATCATCTATGTTTTCCATAGGAGTGGTGTAATTTTCCCCTATTAATTATGGTATAATTTTTAAGGTATCACCTAGGATATCATCAAATTGGTTAAGGTTTAAATGGATACCACCATTAAAGGGTACATATACTTGCATTCTAGGCCTTGCCATTGCGATTAAAAGACTTAAAGTAGGTTATGTATGGATATAATTGGGAGAATTGGGGGGTATAGGATTTGTGTTAAACCTAAGAACCCTATTTTTTCTTTTAATGTCTAATTATAACTCAATAAACTCAATCTGCTTACCTTTTGAAGATGATCTAGTGGACACTTTTTACATGAAACTACTTTCCAATGTGCCCCTGATTGTCCTTAGCCTTATAGATGTCTTCCAACATTGTCAAATATTGTCAAATTAGGTCTCTAAATCACTTTATATCTAGTCCCATTGGGTATGCTATAAATTTTAGGTAACTAGGTTGTACCCTTCTCAAGGAAGACTATTCACATTCACCTCAAACCTAGGCTAACATTAGAGTGACCTATAGGCTATGGGATACCTAAAATTTAATTCAAACCTATAGTTTTTATGGGTATATCTCCCCTAATTTATCATTTCAATTATCTCTTTAAGACTTAATCTTATTTCAATGAAAATGAAAAAGAGATGAAAACTAGTAAAATAACCTACACTAAATGCTGATGCACCAGTGATTGAAGATCCACTCTTAGTCTATCCTTTGAATACACTAATTAAACTAAAAAATATTACAAATTATCAAATTCTTGAAAATTTCAAAAACACAAATTTTTCATATGGAGGTTGAGTAAGAGTTATATAACTTAAAGGACAAAGTCCATGATCTACAATAGAAACTATTAGCTTATGACACTTCAAGAACACCTCTACTTCCCAACACTTCATAAAACCTAAAATAGACTAATATCCTAAAGTTAGGTAAATGAAATGATATATATATGACAACATCATTCAATCATTCTAAAAATAAAATCTCATGAACCACACTAGCATTCAATAAGAAATCTATAAGTATTATATTATTGATTCAAATGACTACAAGGTAATTTTGTCAAAGATTTGCTACACCAAAATGAGGGATACCAAAACAAGTTATCAATGCCTACTTAAATAAAATGTTTGAGAGATAAGATATAATATTATAAGCATGGTATATGCCTTGAATGAGGCCAAGGTGGTGTATGGTAGTTACAATAGGCATATCCCCCCTCCTCAAGTGTTGACACCCTTTCAATGAGTCCACCTTGGCATTAAGATCAGGTATGGAGGTTGTCACTCCTATATTTGACTTCATTCAGGTTTTAAACATGATTAACATTTCCCAATATTCCCTCTAATGATATTTATATAACACAAAATGGGTGTGGATAGGCCTCCAAGAGGCATTCACCAACCTTTCCTTTAATGTTCCTAAAGACTTGTCTTTGAAACTACCTATACCCTATCATAATGGTCTTAAACTTGGGATATGATCACCTAGATGATAGTGACCATTTCTTCAAGGTTATTAATTAATGACACAATTTCATTTTATGGACTCTTCTAATTACAATTTAAGTAGACCTATTATGCCTATTCTTCATATTTATGTTCTTCTACTTCTTAGGTGATTAAAAAAACTAAATCATGCCTTAAACTAATTAGAGAAGACCTAAAATATTATTTTAATAACTAATTACAATACACTTATGCCTTCTTAAATATCCTTCACCCATGACTCATTTTCCTTGTATGACTAAACTACTCAAACTGGATTCACAGACTGGATACTTAGAAGGAGATAACAAAGACACTTTTAGGTTCTTTTATACATAATTATTATGTTAGAGAAGTATAAAAAGACTTAAAATTAACTTTCCAATTTTTTATAACTTTTGGTTAGGCTTTGTAACACATTTTATACCTAAAAACATGTAAACTTACACTTTTAGGAGGTGTTTATACATATTCTATATCATCAAGTGTCATGGAAATAAGCCCCTTAGAGCTGACAACATACTTCAGGTGTTATTTAAGAAAGTCTTAAGTGTTTGAACACATTTTTTATTAAACATTCTTATTCAAATCACTATTAGGGTTTAAGTGCATTTAAGAGTGCTTGGTGGTATTAGGGATGGTTCATAGAGACTAAGGTTTCAATCTTTGAACCAATTGTATAAAATTCAATCTAATAGACCTCTCAACCTTCCATAATGTGTTGAGATCCCCATGCATATCATCCAAGCCATGATGATCATTAGAATATTCTTTTAGGGTGAGAAACATGCCTTTTGAGTAGGTTCAATATGTATATAGGTAAAATGACTAATTGTAGGGTATTTTATTGGGATCTAATTTGATAAAGATGTGTCCTCTGTTCCACCTTTTGGTGACATAGTCATAGTGGATATGGTGTATCCATCTATATGCAAACTTGGATCATGAATTTTGGTCAAAAACCTAGGGTTTTAGGGAACTCTTACATTGTTACCAACCTAAATACTACCTCAGAGACCTCAAGAAGTAGTAAAATTGGCTTGATCAAGCCTTTTGACCCCCTTTGGATGCACATAGCCTTGAATTCTAAAACCTATGATTTTTTTCACCATATAATCTATAATTGAAGTCACTTTTATGACTAATTGATGGCTTTTTTAAATGCTTTAGGACTCATTTTACCTCCTTAACTTCATTTTGTACATAAACACTCCCCATATCCTTGTTCTTGTGTTCAAACTAACACTTTTAGGCTTGTTCTATATAGTTTGACTCCTAAAAATGCCAAATAGTGAGTCACTGTGATGCTCAAAAGGCTTGAGGAAACCTTAAATGTCATTTCATGGTCAAACCACCTCATTTGGATGGTTTTTAAGGCCAAACTCCACCACTAGGCCACTTTTGGGGTTTATGTAGGGTTTAAGACATCCACCATATTAATTATGGTTAATAGTATATATGTATCAAAACTAAGAACAAATGCCATGAATCTAGAGTTCACTAACCTCCTCATCTTCCATAAATGTCTTGGGTTCCTGTACAAAGGATATATGAATGTTGAAAGGTGGCATTAGGGTTGTTTATATACCAATTTTGACTCATTATTTTCTTAAGGTTCATTCATAAAGGATAGACCCAAACTACCAACCAATATTTCATGAGTATTTAATCCATATGGAGACTTAAACTTCCCTAAGATATTTGGCCCTAATCATCTATGTGGTAATGTGGTGAGCACTCGAAATTGGATTTTAAGTTCATTGTATCTAGGGTGAGTGGCTCAAGTAAGGTTTTGAATAAACTTTCCTTTTTTCTCTTGATTTCACTTGAAACATCCTTATCAATGTATTTAACATATTCATATACCCCTAATTTTCCATCTAACTTATTTTAAGAGCTTGGAGGAACCTTAAGATTGTATTAGGGTCTATGAACAGTTTCATGTAATTTTCTTTGTTGGCCTATCTCCAAGGGCACTTGATGTAAATATAAATGATAACACCCTTGGATGATTTTTGAGTACCCTTACCATATTTTTTTATTACTCAAAAATATTATATGGATCCCAAACTATCTACATACCCTTCATGGCATGGATCCACCCTTTAACCCATAGAACCAATTGTCACAAATAGGGCTTGGTCTGATACAAAATAGTGGGTCTATCCACTCTTTTTATAGATAAAATGGAGGCATGTATACATTTAATTTGTCATTATGACCATTTTTAATAAATTTGGAGATTTTTCCATGCTTATAAGGGCTTCAAACTATCATTTTGGCTCAGACTAGTAGTAAACTACATGTTGACTATGTGTTTGAGCATGAAATTCTAAGTATGGCCCTCTTTATTATTTCCTAAGGTATTTGTGATAATAGAGGGTCCATAACATATCTTAGGGATGAATATAATCTCTTATGGTGAATTTCCAACTCTCTCTCTAATTTCATACACTACCCTTCTCAAGCTTAGGGCTCATGTCTGAGTATGCCTATGTGTTCTAAATCTTATGTTGATGTTCCTCTACCTTCTTATATGTGATGACCATCAAAATTTATATCTCTTTTATTATGAACCCTTTTAATCCTTATACAAGTTTTACCTTTTTACCATAAGAAAAGTATGGTTCTTCATAAATAATAACACTATTTTGGGTATACATTCATATATGCTAACTGCATATAAGGGCTTGAGCACCATGTTTGTATGAGAGGAAGGTGATTTAAAGTCACTAGAAACTCTTGTAACATACCCAAATATTCATTCACCTCTTCATGATTCACATCCTCTCATACTCACACCAATCATCATGCCTTTGAATGGTCTACATAGTCCCCTTGTGAGACTCTACTATAGTAGGCTTAAAAGGTTTGGATGTAGGTGGTTATCTGCCTTCTTAGTTAGGTATATGACCATATAAGTCCAAAATTATATGGTTTCATTTATCTTAAGGTTTCCAAGGGGGTATCAAGGTATTTTGGCATTATCTAGACTTGGAATGAAGGGTGGATGAATGGAGGAGGGTGATAGTGGAGAAAAATAGAGTGTGGGACATGAAAACAAGGTTGAAATAGTATGGATGGTAGTGTAAAACATGTGAAATGATGGAAGTATGAAAATGGAGTGAGATGGAGTGTGGGGACTATTCCTTGACAAACCTTATAAACCTTGAATACCCTCACACATGTACTTGAGTAAATATGGCACTTTTAAGGTAGAAATGAATCATACATAGCTAAAAGATGGAACCTAAGAATCTTTAAAGAACCTTAATTTTTACAAAAGACCTTAAGCTCTACCACAATTGACTAAGTAAGCTTGGAGGTGAGGAAGATGGTTTGTAATCCTTCAAGGCTATCATGGACATCTAGAATCTTGTTCACAAAGGAATGATGATGATCCATTATCAAGTCAACACCTCATTCCATGTTCTTGAGTTGCATTTAAAGCCTCTATAGATGCCATTGAATCAAAAATAATGTTCACCAAAGTGGCCCTCACACACACACACATTACCCCTTTCTTCTTAAAAATCCTTTGAAGTGAAAAGAGGCTATTGGACCTCTATCCTTAGCAAAGAGGCATGGGGAAACTTTAAAACACTCTACCAACTCTTCAACCCAGCCAACAACTTATGATGAGGACATTCAACCCCTATCCATTACATAGACCTACCTAAAAATTACACACATGAGCTAGTATTGAAGGTTTCTAGTTATATGATCTCATATGTGTGAGTCAAGTACTAAAATGCTATGATAGGATCCTTCAAGACTCAAGGAGAAAACATTAATCATTATTTTGAGTAGGTAAGCTAAGAATCCATGAAAATCATTGTGTCTAACTTGGCTTTTGTAGATGAAGATGGCATACAGATCCCTTAAATTCTTAAGGAAATTTCATATAGATTGTGAGACCAATCCCAAGACAAATTCCCATGGGTGAAAGTTGACTAAATTTACTTCCTTTGTTTATGAGCTTGGGCCCTTATTCTCTCCTCTGTATGGTATAAGCATAGACCTAAGGACATCTCAAATTATGACAATGAGATCAAGGGGAGATAGGATAATTTTAAGCTTCCTTTGTACTTAAACACATTTATATTCTTCTCCATTTGATAGTACTGACCTTCCTCTAGAAAACCATGACTCCACCTGAGCTAGTTTGTACTATATGATTTCATACCACTTGATAAACCTTTACAACCTACCATTTATATGATTTTTTTTGTTTTAGACCTAAATACATCATTAATATGTATTTTGGATGGAAAATAGGGGGCATGTGACATTTTAAACCTGATGGTATGAATTAAGGTAGTTGAAAATACACTATTTAGTATGTGTGGGGCCCATTTAGGATGATTTAGGCATTGACCATGATGTTAATGGATTAAATTAGGTAGGAAATGGTTTAGTAATGGATTTATGAGGCTTATGAGGTATACTTAAGGTGTGTGAGGTGACTTAGTGGTCTATAAAGGCTAGATTAGGTCTCATTATGACCCAAAACATTGACTTTGGCACACATATATGACCTTAAAGAGGCATATCAAATGTATATCATGTAAATATCATATGGAAAGACCTTTATGACCTATTAAAGACCTCAAATTAGTCCCAAAACACTTCTCATGTTGTTATTAAAATCTTAAAAGTGAACATGCCTCATATGACTGAGTAGAACAAAGGTGTTTATGAGTCCTCATTAGACTACCTTCTTAATTTGCCTTCACCATGGAATTTTTCAAATATTAGAGCTCCATAAATGTGACCAAGGGCCATTACACATGATAAAAACCATGAAAATTATTTATTTAAGGTGGAAAGAAGATATGAAGATTGACAAAGAAAATTTGTAACATGATAAAATAGTGAACTACTTGAACTCCCTCCAAACTCATAGTATAAATGACAACCATGAGGCTAATATGGATTAAAACTCAAGGGAATTATCTTGATCCCCTTTATAGGTCTAGGATTATAAATTTGTTAATATTAATTAAATATGTAATCTCAAAAATGATAATGTAGAGTGATCATCAAATCATATAACCTTTATGTATCAAGATCATACAATATGGATGCCCCCAATGTCCTAGTGATGTGAGTGAAGGGAAAGCCCAACAACCATAAGTACATCATGTATCTTTGTATTCCTATAAATGTGTTTTTAGGACTAAATGATATGTTATTCCTCAACATGGAACTAACACATAGATGCCAAAGAATCAATCGAACATGTAAGTGCAAAAAATGTTTTTTTTTAATTTTCTAACATTTTGATTATTTGGTAATTTTGGAAATAATGAAAGATCATCCTATGATCTCATCCAAATGATGATAATAGGCATTTACCTACTCATACCTTGGTAAAATAAATTGGTTTTAATACCGAGGATCATGTATAAGTTCAATATTTAACATTGTATTATCTATGGTGCTTGGTGTATGTATAATAGGACTTTGAGGTCATGAAGTACAAATATAAAGAATATGGGTTATTGGAACCCATATCCATGTACTCAATGGATTATTTGGAATATAAATAGTAATAACATGTTTAAGTTCTATGGATATATAAAATGGTCCATAAAAGATAAGGATTTCATGGAACCCATTTTCTTTCTTTGATGTAAAGGTCTCTCAAGTACTGGCTACCTAGTAAAGGGGATTACTTGTGGCAAACCATTTTGTGGGGTATTATCATCAATAGACCTAATAATTAACTTCACGGGTATGAATTTATCTTTTTTAAGATGATGCTCATATGGAACACCAAAAATTTATAATTACTCGATTGGATTGAATGTATTTAACACACCCATGTACTATAGAAGGTACTACTTAAAGAGTATATATCTAAAGTCATCCCAATAACATGTCAAAAACACCCATAAAAGGTATAAATAAGAAAGTAGTAACCAAATGTGTGAGACTGACCTATAAAGGTATATAAATCTTTCCAAAAACCTTCTAAGAGGTTGCATCAAATTCTTTAACTGATCTAGTAGAGGGGTGTAAATTGTGATGGGTATAACCCAAATGTATAAGTAATTTCATGGTACAAAGATTTTCAATTTCACCATTACCAATCATTATATTATGTATGGTTTGTTTATCAAGGTATGCTCAAATGAATAGAGAATGAAAATTAGAGTCATCATCAATAATTTCACCATCATCAAAATAAATGGTAGGTTTTTGAACCATAAGAGGTATGTGTTTTATGTAAGTACCAATGATCGCATCCAGTGGGTTCCCATAATATTATGGAGGTGGATGCACATCATATTCCATTTGAACTTTTGGTTCCTTTTTGTAATGGACTTACAAAGGATTATTAAATATTTTCTATTTATGGTGATCACTAGGCTGTGAACTTGATTCCTTTGAAGGATCATCAAATGTAATCTACTAGCCATTGATGAGAACCTAGATCTTATGCTTCAAGGTAAAACATTTATTTTTAGAATTCCCAAGGCCTTGGTGATAGTCATAAAAAGAATTTTCATCATATCCTTTGGGTAGAGGTATATTCACATCAACATCTATAAGAAGAGGGAGAGATATAATATCACACTCTAGTAACTACATGAGTAATGAAGTAGGAGGATTAGGTAAATGTGTAAACTATCTCTTTGGTATATTAGATAAGACAAGATTATTATGCTATTTCGAAAGTATGTTAACTATGGTGGTTGTTTAATTTTTAGGCTCATGAAGTCTTACCTTATAACTTAGTTTAATTTTAAAATTAGTGTTAGATGTAGATGTAGATAGTGTATTTGATACATACTTGAGCTTGTTCAATGACATAAGATTCATTTCACTATCCCATAAAACATGGCATAAGTCATCAAAAGATTGAAACTTTTTTAAAATAATTGACTCATGTAAAGGAGAAATCAAACATTGTTTGAATATGACTTTTAACACTTTATGTACCATAGGATTGGTCATTTTGTCTAGCACTATCTAATATTTCAAGACATATTCATTTATTGGTTTATTTGTTCCTTGTTTGATCTTTAAAATTTGAGCATAAGTAACCTTTATAATAATATTAATATAAAAGTGTGCCAAAAACTAATTTGTAAGAGGTGTGAATGTTTTCATGGATTGGAGAGGTAAGTCATAAAACCACCTTAGAGCATAATCATTGAGGCTCTTTAGAAATAACTTGGTCAAAATTTTATCATTTTAATAATAATCAAGGAATTATGCATATAAGGTTTGAATATATTTTTCAAGATCACCATTGCCATCATAAAATGTGAACTTAGGAGCAAGAAACCCAGTTGGTAGAGGGTACAAATATATGTCAAGTTCAAGAGGGTTATGAAACACATCTTTCAAATCTATATCATGTGATGACTTTGAAGCATTGTGTTTAATTTATATAACCTTATCCTATAAGGTATTTATGACTTAAAGGAGTGATTAAATTATAGGCCTAATGAGATTTTGATTAAAAATTTGAGTAGTCACCAAAGGTGTTATAAACATGTTTTAATTATTAATAGGTATTGAAATCGATATTTATGTTGAAATAAAGGGTAAGTTCATAATATATGTATCAATAGTAGTTTCAAGGAAAAAAGGTTGAAACACATAATATGTGCCCATATTAGATGTATTAAGTTGTAATGTGTAATGACTTATAGTACCTTATATAGATTCACCATGTTAGGTGAGGTAGCCTTGGTTTTATCTTGTTTGATTTTTTCATTTATTTTAACATATAAATATGCATATATCAAGCCCGTGTTATTTTTGAGATGAGTAATCAATGATTCTTCATCCTCCAATCATAATAAATTTTTTTCACTAACATTTTTCAATACTTAAAAAATGAGAATTTTAAAACTTGAAACACAATACAAAAATGAAAAAATAAAAAAAAACCTAAGTCACCTAGGGTTTGATGTTTAAAGATAGGGTTCACCAAATTTTTAACTTAATTTGGATAATAGGCTATCCTACTTAGGTAGAAAGGATTAAGTACATATAAATTATAGGGTACAAGGGTGAATATTAGATTTATAATAGGTAAATTAATGCACTAAAATCAAATGTATCATATGATAAATTTATTAAGTTGAGATAGGATATTAATGGAAAGTATATATATTCTAGACATAAAAGAGAATAATTAGTTATTTTTAATGATAATATAATGATAAATATGGTATAGATAGAAATCAAGTAGGATTATATTACTATATCAATCATCAGATTCTAGCTTTGGTGCCTTTCACTCTCTAAACAATTGTATTAGCTTAGGGTAGTTGCATCAATGCTAGTGTATAATTTTGATGCTAGTGTCATATACAAAATATTTTTTGAAATAGGATGAAACCACTTATATGATTATGGGTCTATATTTGCCTTCACTTTGGTGTATTCAGATTTGGGTCTTGGACAACCACTCTTAGTGAAATTTCAAAACCTTATAAATCTATCTTTAATGTGATATTGTGCACATAGTGTTGATCTAACGCATAATGACCCCACTATAAAATGGTATTGAATACATATCTAATACCCCATGAGAGGCCTTAGACTCATGTAGTTCTCATTTATGTGTTAGCTTGGGTATGAACCATAAAATGTGTGTAAATCGAGTAGAATAGGGACCTAGCTTGTAAATTGACAAATATGACCTTATGAATACTCCTTTAGTACTTCATACCTATAGTTTGGTTATTCATTTGACTAATATTAGAATAGGGTAGAATAATAAATATGTTGGCAACTTGAATATTTCTTGAGTGTTTTTTTAGTCTAATTGATAGGTTTCATAGATGAGGAATAAATGAGGGTTGATATTGTATTTATACCAATTCTATCTATAGATAACCCACATCAAATCACTTAGGTTGACCACTAAAATATGTTTCATTTTCAAATTGCATGACTTTAGATCATTGGACACTTGTGTTGGGTCATGAAAGAAATGTCAACTCTATTGTCTATCAAAGAAATTAGTGTCTAAGGAGAAGGAGATTAAGCAAAAAATCAGAACAAATAAAGGCTTAATATAAGTACATTTTGAGCATTCTACGTGAGATGGAATGTCTATGTCATCAATATAAAGTTGGTCAAACTAAGAGATAGGCTAAGGGGCACAAGATAGAGTAGATGCATGGCTTACAAAAGTAAGGCATGTGTATAAATAAGAGGAACATCCAGGGTCATGAGTTTTCCAAGTGTATAATACTAAGGTGATACATAATCATAAAATATCATCTATAAGTGCCAACACCTCCTCAAATTGGCTATAGGAAATTACTCTTCTATGATATTTTCACAAATCAAAGATCATAATTTACTTTTTAAAAATCTTGAAATAAATTAAAAATTTGAATTTTCAAAATTATATATGCCATTTTACCTATGTCATACACCTAAATTATGGGGAAGCATTATTAAAAATTTAACTCTCCTTCTATTAAACTATTGATATCTTGAAAATTGTAACTCTATTTCAAAAACTACTTATTCATGTAGAAGTTGGTCATGAATTCATTCATATTAATTACATTATAATATCACAAAACAATTCATGCTCATGATAATTTATACTCTAATTTTACATAGTGATTCTTTCATTTCCATGTCTACCAAAAATAATTAAATCTAACTATACCAACTAAAGCACAACTAAGATCATCACAAAACCTAGAACTAACTTTTGATTCAATTACTTTATGTTAGTCTCTTAAGGAGGGTAATACACAAACATTATTTATAAAAATTTATATACATAGGGGAAAAGCAGCTCATTACATACTTACTACATGTTAGGATCTAACTCTGATTACATATTATACTAATCAATATATTTTAGTTATGGATCACACAAATGCATCAGTACATAGATTTTTCTCAGTACATTATAGGTGGTTAGATATAATATATTATAAAATATACACATTTTTTACATACTATGACATAAGGATTTGGTAAGTTTAAATATTTAATTAGAAAAGGGTTAGTTTATTTCAAATTTTCTCATATTTTTTACTCAGACTAGTTCACTACATTTGGATTATGACATATGGAACTATTGTTTGAATAAGGTGTTATTGTCTAGATTTACATAAATTGGTTTTTTTAGGTTGATACAAGTTTTCATAGTTTTATTTATTACATTCATTAGATAGACATAAAAATTATACTCATTTTTTGACAAATGATACCATGAATAAGGCATGTGTAGGGTATATGCTCACCTTTTATGTAGTTTGGCTCAATATATACACATGTTATGATAATGGGGACATGTGAATAATGAATGTAGACATAAATTCATAAATATTACTCATAAATTAGAATAATTACTCAAATTTTGTGACTTAGTATAATCAGTTATTAGATTAGGGGCATGTTTCTTGGAACATGATCTCATCTCCTAATATTTTCACTACTTTTGCACTAATTTTTCACTAGAATGATTCTAATAGACATATTTAATGGCTGATTAAAATATTCCACACCAGTGCCTGGTATATTGAGTTGTGTGGGCTGAAGTTAAACATAGTTTTGACTTTTAGGCACATCTCCACTCATAAAAGATTATGTTCAAGCATAGCTTGGCTCATCGTACCATAATGGTTTATTCATATTCAACACATTGACTCCAAATAATGATTTAATCTCCATAATAATGACTCAAATTCTTGTTCAATTATATGGATAATAAGAGAATAATATTAGAGACCATGTTCTCTCTACATGGGTTGATTACATTGAACCCATGGTATCTCTATTTACAAGAGAGCACATGTGATATAGGTAAGTGCAGATATGAATTTCTTCCTTTTACTCTAATACATTCATCTTATTACATTAATATAATAACATGGGGGAAATGTATACACCAAAATTTAGTCAAGTAGACATAATTATTATGTATTTTATGACAATTTATATTTGGAATATTCTATTGTTGGATCAAGATCCAAATGCCACATGTTTTCTTGGTTTTATTTCTCTGATGTTATTCTTTCACATTGATGTTTCATTATATTTTCTAAATTTTTATACTTCCATGCCATTTATTATCTAAGTCATAGACATCCTTGGTCTTTTTTATCATTCATCCTTTTGTATTATTATTGTTGGATAAAGCCACCCTATTTATATTATTTTGCTCTACTATGTTGTCTTAAATTGGTGGTTTTATCTAGCATATATTTTATAACCTTTTCAAAAGTATGTTTCATATGGGTCTATTTTTTATAGCTATTTAACCTTTATTTGATTTGTTTGGCATATTAATGGGTTATTACAATTCAAAGTTATGAGTCTTATATTTAAAGGGTTCTGAAAGGTATTTTAGAGCTAACACTTGTCAAGGGATCTCTAGCTCTACCAATTAGAGCACAATTGATTACTTTCTTATATGCAATTAAACATGAAATTATACCAGAATGATAAAGTAGCTAGAAACTTGAGATAGCAAAGAATTTGAGAGACAATACACACTCTTGTATTAAATACTACTAGAAGAAAATACAATAAGGAAGATGCCACTTCTTCCTCCACCTCAAAGGCTTGCCACACCTCAAGACCTTCTTCTCTCTCTCTCTTGCTCAACACAACAACTCTAAAGCCTGAGTTGCTATTCCTCCTTGAATGCTTCAGCTGATCTCTTTGACCTTACACCTATAGATCTCCTTGACCTTGCTTGCTTCAATGCTTTTACTTGCCTTAGAATGATTACAATACATGCCTTATGGGTCTTTAAATAGGATCCCATGCTTACAAAAATATAACTCTAACTACTAAAATTAGACACACAGCCCACGACTTAAATTAGCCCCTTAGCATTCAAACACTCGGTTTAACTAACTGACTGTTCGTTAACAATAGTTCTGGGCCGCACAGGTGATCGACGCCGGTCCCTACTTATCTGGTGCTGCCGACGTCGGCCGACTCTCTACGGTCGCCAGTTTCCTTCTCCACTATCTGTGACCGACGTCGGTCATACTGCTGATGTTAGTGGCTCTAGTTCTTCAGCATCCTTCCTTGTGTCTGCAAACAGTTGAAGCTTTTAGCTCCACACTTTAACAATCTCCCACTTAGAGATAAATAGCTACAACTTGTCCCTGTACCTGTACACCATCTATTTTGTTCCTTAGGCTCTATATCCCTCTTCAATGTCACTCTTGAAGACCAACCACCATGCAAACCTGTGATGCAATACCTATCTCTTATGCCACAAGAATTTTGCTACTCCCAAATTCTCCATGACATACTTCTGAACCAACTCTACCCTTAGCTAAGAAAAAAAAACTCCCTGTATATGAAACCCTACAACAAGTAACACAATACAGTAACAGGATAATGTAGCTAATACTATCCAACCTAGTAAAGATAAAATACAATGGTCAAATCTCCATTGTTCTGCAGCACAATCAAGACCATATACCATAGCCTTCTATCTCATGTGTCCATCCACTCTCTTCTCTAAAATGGGAATCCATCCCTCTATCCAGTGCTTCCTTCCAGCTGACAACTCTACCAAAAAATATTTGTTTGGTTCTCGAAGGACTCACACTCCTCATCCATGCCAAGCTCCCACTATTTCTGGATTCTACTTGCATTGCTTCTTCCATTGCTGAACTCCCACTCAATCAAAAAACCCTGTGAATGACCTGTAATCAAAAACAATACCCTGCTTCCTGCAAACCGTAGCTCTGATACCACTTGTCAAGGGATCTCTAGCTCTACCAATTAGAGCACAATTGATTACTTTCTTATATGCAATTAAACACATAATTATACTAGAATGATAAAGTAGCTAAAAACTTGAGACAACAAAGAATTTGAGAGACAATACACACTCTTGTATTAAATACTACTAGAAGAAAATACAATAAGGAAGATGCCACTTCTTCCTCCACCTCAAAGGCTTGCCACACCTCAAGACCTTCTTCTCTCTCTCTCTTTCTCAACACAACAACTCTAAAGCCTGAGTTGCTATTCCTCCTTGAATGCTTCAGCTGATCTCCTTGACCTTACATCTGTAGATCTCCTTGACCTTGCTTGCTTCAATGCTTTTACTTGCCTTAGAATGATTACAATACATGCCTTATGGGTCTTTAAATAGGATCCCATGCTTACAAAAATAGAACTCTAACTACTAAAATTAGACACACATCCCGTGACTTAAATTAGCCCCTTAGCATGCAAACACTCGGTTCAACTAACTGACTGTTCATCAACAGTAGTTATGGACCACACAGGTGACCGATGCCGGTCCCTGCTTGTCTAGTGCTACCGACGTCGGCCGACTCTCTACCGTCGCTGGTTTCCTTCTCCACTGTCTGTGACCGACGTCGGTCATACTGCCGATGCCGGTGGCTCTGGTTCTTCAGCATCCTTCCTTGTGTTTTCAAATAGTTGAAGATTTTAGCTCCACACTTTAACAACACTTATCTATGTTGTCACTAACATAATAAAATAAAAATTATAATAAAAAATCTCAACATATGGATAATTATCTAAATTTTACATCATACATACAAATTTCATGCTTGGACTAAAGGAGGGTCTAAGAAAACAAAAATTATATTCAAACCACATATGATTGGTCACACACACACACATTGGAGGGAGAACTAAATCAACAAGATGTCCCTATTTTGGGGTTATATAGGTAACACTCAGATCAATGGGGTTATATGGCTAACTCAACCATTCCCACTTCCCATGTTTTCCTCCTTTTTCATTTGATCTTTGTTTGGGTTTTGTGAAGGACTTTTCTAGGGTTTTTTAATAAGAGAAGGCAAAATACATGATAAATTTTATGATCACACATTCATGATGGGATAAAACACATCTAAAGAAAGATCTACACAAATCATCATTTTATATTTTATTAAAAGATAATCTCAAATAATAGTGCACCATAAATGACAAGATATCAAAGTTCCATAATAAAAATACACTTTTCTTCTCCCAAGTAGTCATAATAGTCATATTCAGTAAAATCATAAATCATTCCTATCAGCCTTACAATCAACTACAACCACCTAAATTCTTTTTTTTTTAGAAAATAGATAAGTTTCTCACCCTTCCATGTGTTTTTGTATAAAACCCTAGTTAATCATATATACTTTTTAATTAGATGCATGTTTGAATGCCTATTTGATTGCTCATCTACTTAGTTCTTTTTCATATTAAATTAAATCCTATTAGTCATAAATTTTGTAAAAAAATGTGGTTATTTTAAATTAATCTATGATTATTTTGGTATCATGGTTTTTTATAATATAATTGGTTCATTATATTTTTATGTACTTGATTCACTAACTACGTATACATGCATTTGAGATATCTAAATGGTTGTTAATGGAATAATAATTGTATGATCTTCTAATTATTATCATGATTTATCCTCACAAGTAAATTGAGTGAATTTTCAATATCTAAATGAAACTCTATATGTTGGTTATGAATAATAATAACCTTCATGTGTATATTTGATACATATGTGTAATGTTGATGGGACTACCTCCATAACATGTATCCTTGGTCATCACAAAAGTAAGCTATATTTTATTTGATTAGGTATGACATGAAATATAGTAGGTACTATTTTTGGGCTCAATATCACATCTAATTAAAAGGTTTCAATTACTTGTGTTATATTATAAAATACTTTTATGATTTGACATGATTTTTTAATAGTATCCACATTGATTTAAAATAATTATAGGAAGGTAGTGTTTCAAATTTTTAATTTTTAGATACTCAAATTTGGCCATGAATAATTAATAATTGGTTTTTCACACAATTATCTTACTTGACATGAACTCTTAAATTGGTCCTATTTTACAACCTCACTTATTCTAATTACTTCTGAAAAATCTACCTTATAATTTGTTTTAAACCTACATAAGAGTATTTTCATAGTCCATTGATTTTCTAGATAGTTTATGGATATGACCATGTATTAGTTTTTATAATGACAGTTTGGTTCAAACCTCATGAACCATCATCAAGGTATGCAAATGCATTAGTAGTTTTTTAGACTTAAGCTCTTCTTATATAGATTTAGCAATAAGTCTCAGTGATGTCATATGATGTCATAATGAGTAAATTGAAAAACTATCTTTAGAGAGATAAATTAATTATAAAATCAAATATCTAATATGAATTAATTAATTACTATATGTGATTTTTTGTTTTTAATTTTAATAATAAGGTTGACATTCCCAATTTTACAATTATACATTTAAATTGAATTGATTATACATTTATAAAGATTAAATAATTATTTATTTGATAAGGTAAACCTAGGTTTTATATGGATATATAACCATGAGAATTAGATATAAAATTTTAAATAGGCCCTTCACAAATGAATGAGAAAAAAGAAATACTATAAACTAGAGCAAAACAAAACTAAAAACATAAAATTAACTAGATTATGTGGAAGGACCCTATTGGGTGCCATTAATAACATAAATATCCTTTACCATAATGTTGGTTTTTTATTTTGAAACCTTGGCTTGGGTGTGATTCCTAGGGCCTTTAATGGGTTCCTTACAAAAAATCATCCTAGGTTATTTCTTGCCTTTTACCTATAAGTGGGTTTGCTTTGGGGGAACTCCCATGGGGGAACTCAGGCACAATTTGGATAAGTTTTTTTGGGGAGAGCATTCAAGAGGTGGGTGGGATCCCTCTATAGGATCCTACTTTGGGGAGATATTCTTAAAGGAAGATAACCTTGGGGGAACCTTCTAACTTAGAAGGGTATAGCCATGTTTTACAAGAATAAGGATAAGGCCTTGATGGAGAATGGGGTTAATATCATTAACATGATGGAACAAGATAATGTTTTCCAAGAACTTGAGAAGGAAAAAAGGGAGGCTAATTTTAAAACCAATGAAATTATTAGGTAATAGGAAATGGTGTGAGAAAATAAGGTTGTACTTACCTTCCAAAGTCATGTACCTCATGACCTAAAGGTAGACATTAGGCCAATATTGTGGTAGGTTGACATGAGGAAATCCCTTCTTAGTTTGCATAAAATCATTGGTTTAAAAGAAATCTTGTAAGGATTCATGTTTCTTATATTGGTCTTTAAATTCTTTAGCACTAGTGTAGGACATACCTATGGCATTGTCAATAAACTCCCTAGAGATGTTTATGGAAATACCTTGCATAGTGACATTCATTTTTTTTCATGAAACAATGAAATATTAGACCACCATGGAATTGTGCTCAGTAATACACTTCATAAACTCTGTAAGTCCCCCTTATTAAGTTTTTTCTAGACCTTATTTCGTTCTTGAACCTCTTTACAATAAGTTGGCTCTAAATGGTCTCTATTTCCACCCATGGTTGTAGTAAGTGTAAGAATGGAGGGAGCAAGCTGAGAGTTCTAGATGCAGTCTAAACAACTAGGGATTAAATAAGGTGGAATGTTTTCCAAAGTAACATTAACACAATCATATCCCCTTACCTCAAAATGAATTTGGATCTAGAGAATCATGATTAGGCCCATCAAGTTGGGTTGTTGTATATGTGAAGAGATAATGATTTTAAGGTACATATGTACCTTCTACATGGATGACACTATATGCCTTCAAAGGGACACTATATGCCTTCAAATGGACACTACCTTCATCATAATAGTTAGTTAAAATTTAGAGATACACTCTAGTGTTGGTGAGGAGGTCATCCACCCCATTTATTTCCCTATAGGTGTGAGTGAGTTGGACTTATGATTCTTCACGTCATCAATGAGCTCCTTAATACTATGTGAAGGAAAAAAATTTCCTTTCAAGTCATTTAAGATGTTTAGTGAATCTCCCTCTATAATGATTCTACTTTGGTTGAGACTCAACACTAGCTAAATACCCTAGAGGGCTATTTTGGCTTTAATTAGATGGTTTGTTTTCTTGCCCATGGAACCTAAGTAAGCCACTAACATCTCCCATTTAAAATTTCTTATGTTACCTCATCCACTTGTAGGGCCTAAGTTTCCTTTAGAGGCCCCATCAAAATTCAATTTTACCCACCCCTCAGGGGGGCCTTCCATTTGGTTTGGTTGTGAATTAAGTATTTTGTGGAAGAACTAATAACTTGTTATAAGTCCTAGTTATTAAGAATTATCTAGGTTAAAATTAGGGTAGGGTCCTTATCTTTGGGAGGTGTTGGCCAAATTTGGCCCACATACCAAGTTGTGCCTAGGTGGATCAAGTTGATAATGGATGAGCAAATGAATAAATGTTCTAAATGAAATGTGTGGACCAAAGAGATATTATAGTTCTCATAAAGATTTTGAAACACTTTAAGATTGCTTAAAGCATATTTTATCAAATTTTAAGGGGCAGGTCTATAGAGAAAACAAAAAAGTTCTTGGTTGATTTTCATGGTGAAACCAAGTAGTTCAAGCATGAGTTAAGCAAAGTTATGGACTCCATTATCAAATCTATGGACTTCATTAGAAAATATATAGACTCCATCAAAAAATCTATGGACTCCATCAGAAAATTGGTAGACACCATCAAAAGAACATACGAACCTTGGAAAACCTAAGTGAAAAAATTTGTATTCAACAAAGTCTTTATTGGTTCTTTATTTTAGATTTTGTGTGGACTAAGTTTTATTTTCTTATGGGACTCTTTTTGTCTAAGTGTTGATTTCTTTTGGACAATTTTTCTAAGATAAAGTTTTTTGAAACGGTAATTATTTAAGACAAAATGTCCAAAGCAAAATGAAAAGACCTTTTCCTTCAAGAAAATTATCTATGACAAATTTCTTTAATGGTAAATCTTAAATAAAAGGGTCTTGTATATAATTCTCACAGGTATTCTTGTCATGATAGAAGGAATTTTCAAGAAATCTGAAGGATACCTCACTAAAAGCTGAAGGGTCACATTCTTTTCAAAGTGGACCATTGCAACTTTTTTGAATGTATTTTTCAAAGGGAAATGGACCATTTTAATTTTACTAAGGGATCATTTCAAAGTTTTAAAGGACCATTTCAAAATTCTCGAAGGGTATTTATTCCTTTTGGGAAGGTCACTTTTAAATTTTTCAAAGGGGCACTTTCCCTTCAAAAAAGTTCCTTTACAAGAATGCAAAAGGATCATTTAATGTTTTTTGAAGGGATCTTTCCCTTTGGGAAATTCCATTTCAAGAAACTTAAAGACCTAATTCCTTTGGATAAAATGTTTGAAGGAATTTTTCAAAGCAAAAAGTTTGAAAAAATAGTTGTTTGAATTTGAAACCCTAAGACATTCCCATAGTAATCAAATATGGGTCTCATCAAATAACCATTTACATTCAAAAGAGGTCAAAGGGAGTCAGTTAATCTCAAGGGAAAAAGTGGACATGATAAGTGTCAAGGACACATTCAATTGGTATGATCTGGTAGGTGTAAATTAATGGAGAATCATTCATCCTTTGGTATGGCTCTCACCTCTGACAAGTGGCCACTTGATTAGAGGTAGCATGGATAGGCTTGAATTCTTAGTTATGGTGATTTCATCCTCATCCAAGTAGAGTGAATGAGTATGACAAGTTTTAAATTCAAAATATCAAATCATTTACACTATGTGGAGACATGTAGCTACCCACAACATGGCTCTCTCAACTCCAAAAAGGTAACGGACTTAAATGCATGAGGGGCTTGAGGATATTTGTGGTGATATTGGATGGTTCATTTCATGGTCAAGATAGTTGTATGATTCCAATACAAGAGAGCTTGAGTACAACAATAGGGATCATAATCATCAATGACCTCTTCTCTCAATTCTCCTTGCTCCCACAAGCATTTTTATTTATCAGGGCCCTTGGGACACTCTTTGAGATATTGCAAAATATGCTTAGCTTAATTAGGTTTGACCCTATCAATTATTTGTAAGAACTACCTCTTGATACAATAAAGGATTTTATTTGACTATCTTTTTCCTTGGATTTGTGTCTATTGAGTTGCACACTATGGCATTGTGTGAAGGAGAATCTTCCTTGCCCATGGTCCTCCTTTCTGACATTGTTTAGGGACTTTTTCAATGTTATTTGTAGGTCTGGTTGAGTACTCTTTCCACCATTGATGTGAATTTTTAGTGAGTCTTAGAACTCCTCTAAACCTCCTCCACAAAATATTAATGTAACTATCATGATCTTGAGGTTGTGTAAGTATTGTCTGCTAAAAAACTAGTGTGGGTTCAATATTATGGGTTTCTCCCATTTTATTTTGGTGCATCACCTAGTTAGCTTCCTTATGAGCCCTTATCCCCTTTATAACCCTTTTACCTATGGATCATTAGTTTAGATTTAATTTTAGGTGATCTACCAAGAGGAAACCAACCTTCTCCAGAGGTTCAATCTCATTATAGAATACCCATAGATTGAGTTTGTCCTAATGCTTGTAGATAGGAGTGAGAGATCCTGAGAAACTCTCCCATAAAGGGTGTAATTCTAGCCTACTATAGATTATGTCATTCCTGATGGGATAAAGGTGAGGAATATTATTGGTGTGTCTCTCCTCTATCAGCTTTTGGAAGTAAGAAATTAACACTAAGGGTGGCTCCAAATCAAAGCTTCTAGTTATGAGCAAACTAGGTTTGTCTCTTTGTAGATTTCAATCAGCTCTTACATCTCACTTGACATATGAGGCTAATATGAATAACGATGGTGAATATATATATTATCTACCTCCTAATCAATAGTCCCAATTTGGTCCTCATAATCCATATAATGCATATCTCCCCTATTAAGACCCCTATCAAGGCTATGATGAACCTTGACAAGCTCCTCATGATCCATATATGCAAGAATATTTCCCTGATCCCTCTTATGGATAACAAGCCCATCATAATATTTCTCCTCATCAACCCCATCATGTGTCATCCATATCAACACTTAGGAAGAATCTAATAACAATTGACAAGCATGCTTTAGAATTGTGCTCATAGAAATGTTATGGTCAAAATGTCTCTACCCACTAGATCCATTATGTGAGAGGGTCAAAAGGAAAAATAAAATAATAATGGGCCCCTATTGAGAGATAAAATTGGAACAAACTCATAGGTGACATTATGGATATAGGTGGTTACATTTTGTGCCTAAAGGATTTGAGGAATAATAAGGCCAACCTCACCAACCTTTTTTGCCTACATATACACCACCTCGGCCTTCTTATATGCCATCTATTCATTCTCAAATGACCATTTCAAGTTCTCCTTTGAATGTTACAAGTCCTTCATATGTTATTTAGACCTTTCCTTCTTAGAAAAATATTTAAAGGAGCTCTCAAAAAAATGAACTTGTTGTAAAATAGCTTGCTACTAAGATCCAAGGCTCCATTCTTCCCCAAGAAGCCCTTATGAAATCCTTCAATGTTCCAAGCTAGAACCAGAAGGTAAAGTCATGGGGTGGGTAAGAGAAGGTAGATATAGAATTAAGAGTCCAATACAAAGAAGGATATGAACCCCTAAAAACCTCCATCATCCCTCTTCAAGATCCTTATTCTATTCCTAACCACCTTAAGCAGGAGTTATTTTAAGAGAACATAGAAAAATAAATCAAAGAGTTAGAAGTGAAGACAAGGAAAGAAGAGGAAAAGAAAAATTAGAATGTCAAAGGAGAGCCTCTATCTTTCCCATCTTAGAAATCCATTCAGAGTAGTGGGTAGAAGAAGGAAAAGGTGGTTCCTGAAGTCAGACAAGAGACCTTCAAACCTCCACTCCTTTCCCCTCAAAATCCTACATCCTTTCCTTCATGGAGAGACTTCAAAGAGGCAAATAATCAAGAGAAAGAAGTGAAGGTGATCCAATTAGAGAAAATTTAGGAAAAAAGTCAAGAGCTTATGGTAGCTTCCCTAAACCTTTCTCACCTTGTTGAGTGTTTTCAAGAATTTATTATGCCACTCTTTGATAAAAATCCTCTCTTTTATGAGGAAAAACAAGAAGATGCATCCAAATAGGCTAAAGAAGAGGATCCCATGAGTAACTACAAGGAATAAATCACCATAGGCCCCCCCTTGGTAAACAAAAAATCAATTCAACCTTCTTCAATGAAGGGGAACATATTGAAGACTCTTTCATAGTTGTGCATGGAATAGACTACACTATTGAAGATGCAAAGCTACTACTTTATGTTGAAAATGAGGGGGTTGGGGTTGTTAATTACTTGGATGAACTACCAAATTATAAAAATCATGAGGAAATGAATGAAATAGCTAATAAAATTGATGAACCTGTGGAGCAGCCAAAGGTTACCAATCAGTCAAAAGACTCATTTGAAGACTTGTTGGAGACCTTGAGATCTGACTATTTTATTTTCCAAGGAAACTATGGTCTAGTTGCATCTAAGGAGAGAAACCTTGTCAAGTAGATCAAAGGGGATGGAGTGGGTAGTCTTTCAACTCTATCACCTCAAGAGTTCATTGCAAACATGGACTTGTTTTAAGGCTTTGAAATGGGCCATCATCTCTTTGAGGAACCTAAAAAACATGAAATAAAGAAAAAGCCTATTCCTATTGAAGACACATTTTAAATCAAAGAGGTATATGCCTTGTTTATCCACCATTCGAGGTTATAGTTAAGGAGCCATATGAAGAATTTGAGACTATCTAGATTCACATAGATGACCTAGTTAGAGATACCTAATTCTCATTAAGCATAATGATAAAGAAGCTGACAGTTGTAACAAAGAAGAAGCAGGCATCAAGACCAAGGTTCAAGAAGTTACATGCCTTATTTAATCCCTTATCTCATGATGCAATAAAAGTATCAAACTTTCCTTTTGATCTAGGAGGAAAGGGTACACATAGCTTTAAGGTGTATATATTAGGTTAATTTTGTTCAAATTCCTCCAAGTGCTCTTTCAGGCACATTTTTTTGTTGTCTTTTTTTTTCTAGGCTATTTTCCTTTCAATAAGGGCCTTGTGCACATTTACTTTATGTTCTATTTTTCCTTTCCCAAGTGACTTGGGCACTTTATTTTGTTTTATCCTTATTGCTTCAGAGTAAGTTTTAGAAAGGGTCAACCTTGTATCTAGTTTTAGACTAGCTCAGTTGTAGAGGCTAATGACTCCATAACCATAGACTAGATAAGGAAAATTGATTTAGGTTCTCAAGCATAGTAGGCATACCTCCCTGTGAATCACCAAAAAGGTTGGCCAAATTTGGCCCACATACCAAGTTACACCTAGGTGGATCAAGTTGATAATGGATGAGCAAATGAATAGATGTTTTAAATGAAATTAGTGGACCAAAGAGATCTTAAAGTTCTCACAAAGATTTTGAAACACTTTAATATTTCTTAAAGTGTATTTTTTCAAATTCTAAGGGATAGGTCTATGGAGCAAAGAAAAAGGTTGTTGGGTAGTTTTCATGAAAAAACCAAGTAGTTTAAAAATTTCAAGCATGAGTTTATCAAAGCTACAAAATCCATAAACAAATCTATGGAATCCATCAAAAAATCTACAGACTCCATTATAAAATCAATGGACTCCATCAACACATCTATAGATTCCATCAAAAGAACATACAAACCTTAGAAAAGTTAAGTGAAAAATATTTATTCAATAAAGTATTTATTAGTTATTTCTTTCATATTTTGCATGGACTAAGTGTTATTTTATTATGGGACTCTTTTTTCTTAAGTGTTTATTTCTTTCAAATAATTTGTTTGAGATAAAGTTTTTTGAAAGGGCAATTCTTTCAGACAAAATGTTTGAAGCAAAATGAAAAGACCTTTTCCTTCAGGAAAATTATCTAAGATAATTTTATCAAAGGGTAAATATTTAATAAAAGGGTCCTTTATAGAATTCCCAAAGGTATTCTTTTCATGAGAAAAGGACTTTTCAAGAAATCCGAAGGGTACCTTACCAAATGCTGAAGGATCACTTTCTTTTCAAAGTGGGCCATTACAACTTTTATGAAGGTATTTTTCAAATGGAAATGGACTGTTGCAATTTTTCCAAAGGATCATTTCAAAGATTCAAAGGACCATTTCAAAATTCTCAAAGGGTATTTTTTCCTTTTAGGAAGGTCACTTTTCAATTTTTTGAAGGTGCACTTTCCCTTCAGAAAAGTTCATTTGCAAGAATGCCAAAGGATCATTTCAAAAAATTTAAAGGGATATTTACCTTTAGGAAAGTCCATTTAAAGAAACCCAAAGACCTAATTCCTTCAAAAAAAATTTCTAAAGGAATTGTTCAAAGCAAAAAGTTTGAAAAATATATGTTTGAAGTTGAAATCTTGAGATGTTCCCATAGATATCAAAGATGGGTCTCATCAAATAAATGTTTCCATTCAAAAGAGGTCAAAGGGAGTCAGTGAATCTCAAGGGTGAAAGTTTACATGACAAGTGTCAAGGATGCATTCAAATAGTAGGAGATGGTAGGTGTAAATTAATGGAGAAGCCTTCATCTTTCAGTATGGATCTCACCTCTAACAAGCAGTCTCTTGATCAGAGGTAGCATGGTTAGGCTTGAATTCATAGATATGGTGATTTTATCCTTATCCAAGAAGAGTGAAGGAGCATGTCATGTTTTAAATGCAAGAGATCAAATCATGTACACTTGGTGGGGACATGAAGCTACCCATGATATGGCTCTCTCAGCTCCAAAAAGGGAAGGGAATTGAATGCATGATGGGCTCAAGAAGATTTATGGTTATCTTGAATGGTTCATTTCATGGTCAAGGTATTTGCATGTTTTGAATGCAAGAGAGCTTGAGTAAAATAGTATGGGTCGTAGTCATCGATGACCTCTTCTCTTAGTTCTCCTTGCCCCCAAAATCATTTTTATTTCTTGGGGCCCTTTTCTCTATATATATCTAATGTTTTTCCATTTATAGGGGTTCCCAATTTTAGACTTTTTTATCTCTCTAGGAGACAGGACACTCTTTGATATATTTCAAAATGTGCTCAACTTGATTAGGTTTTACCTTATCAAGCATTTGTAAGAACTAACTCTTGATGTAATAAAGGATTTTATTTGCCTATCTCTTACCTTGGATTTGTGTCTATTGAGTTGTGCACTATGGCATTATGTGAAGGAGAATCTTCCTCACCTATGGTCCTCCTTTCTAACCTTGTTTAGGGAGTTTTTCAATGCTATTTATAAGTCTAGTTAAGTGTTCTTTCCACCATTGATGTGAATTTTTAGTGAGTCTTATAACTCTTCTTTGTTTGCATTTATTTATTCTTAAACCTCCTCCACAAAATATTAATGCAACAAACTTGATCTTTAGGTTGTATAAGTTAGTATTTTCCTCTGTAAAAATAGTATGGGATCAAGCTTATGCGAGTTTCCCATTTTATTTTGGTGCATTGTCTTTTTAGCTTCCTTAGGATCCCTTATCCCATTTATAACCCTTTTCCCCATGGAGCATTAGTTTAGCTTTTTTTTTAGGTGATCTACTAAGAAGAAACCAACCTTCTCTAGAGGTTCAATCTCATTAGAGGATACCCATAGACTGAAGTTGTCCCAATGCTTGTAGATAGGAGTGAGAGAGCCTAAGAAACTTTCCCACAAAGGGTGAAATTATATCCTAGAATAAGAGGGAAAGCCTTCCAATTTTTTGAAATAGCTTGATAGAGCCAGAGGAATATGCTCTTCAGTTGATTCCTTTTGTTTCGAAATAAGCTATTGTTGAAAAGTTTCCAAATGCACCAGAACTAGTGAGGGAGAGTGAGGCATTAAAGGAAAAATAAAAAAGGAATGTTCCATTGGGAATTCTATTATATAATGAGTTCCAAGATGTTTTTGGGTTTAACCCAAGTCATGTTGAGGTGATTGAGGAGCTTGTTAAATAATGACAAACTTAAGGGGCATTCTATAGGTGTTGAGGGGAATATTCTACACTTTGACAGATTGAGCATATGTTTGGGACAATCAGTCCCCTTTTGGATAAGTTTTCTATAATAATTTTTTTTCTTCACTACTAGCTAGTAGAAAAAGTTAAACTTTGGGATTATATGATTTACCCATAAATTTTTCCAATGATCCCAATTACTATCCAAATTAATTTTAATGGCATGGCTTGAGGACACTGAATATGTGTCATTGTCTTCTGATCTCTAGACGAAGTGATCCTATTTCCAAATGGAGGGAATGTGTATCTAATTTAAACCCTAGTTGAGGTTTTGGATAGCTTGTGATTCTTCCAAGATAAGTTATTTTTTGGGTATGACCTTCCAACACTTAGTTCCTTCCTTGATTTCATAGAAATCTTTAATCTTGGAGACCCATCTCTTTTTTAGCTATCCATACCATCTGGTCCATGTCTCCTAGGTTGAGAGGGGGATGGGGGATATCCATGCATCTTCCCAAAAATAAATTTTATCACCATTGTTGATTTTCCATGAGATGCCTCTTTTCAAAAGGTCTTTATAGTTGGATATATCCTTCTAAAAGGTGGAACCACTAATGGGGTCCTCTTCCCATAGGAAGACATCCTCTTCCCCTCCTTCTAGGTATTTATCCTTAAGTATTATTTTCCAATCACCATTATCATGCATTAGGTGCCAACCCATTTTATCTAATAAAGATATGTTTATAGTATTTATGCTTCTTAGCTTGAGATATCTATTACCTTTGGGAAGGCAAACTTTTTCCCAAGTAACCAGATTGAATATAAATATTTCTTTAGTGTCTCTCCATAAATATATTTTTTTAATTTTCTCAATTTTGGAGTCCACATTGGATGACATTTTGAATATTAACATAAGGTATACAATAATTCTCTATATTGAGGCCTTGAGTAGCTGATATTTCCCTACCTAGGTAAGGAGGTGAACCTTCTAACCCACTAATTTCATTTGAATATGATCAATTATGGGATTATAAAGTTGGGATTCCATTTTCACAATAAAGAGAGGGATGCCTAGATGATTAGTTGGCAAGTTACCCAATTTATAGTTTAAAATTTTAGCAATTCTTCTCTACTGAGAGGGAGGTGTGTTGATAAAGAAGAGGAAACTTTTTTGGAAGTTGATGCATTGATTGGATGCTTCTTCATAATTTTTAATGATACATTTGAAAATATTAGCTTCTCTAGTCAAATCATCTCCTAAAATAATATTGTAGATAATGAACTTTTGGTGAGTGATAGTATTTGTATTTTGGGCCATCGATATCCCCTTTATCAGACCCTAGCTATAGGCATATCTCAAACTTCTCCCCAAAGTTTTAGCTAAGATGATGAAGAGGTATGGAGAGATGGGGTATCCCTATCTTAAACCTCTTGAGGAAAGGAAAAAACTTTTAAGAACCTTATTTATTATGATGGATAACTTAGGAGTGGCTATACAATTCCATATATTTTTTGGGTGTCATGATTTAGCCTGAACTTTTCTAGAATTTGTAGTAGGAACTACCAAGAAACAATGGTCATATGTCTTTAACATATCCAATTTAAGTAACATTCCTTGTCTAGAATATTTGGTAATAGAGTGAACCACTTCATGAGTTATGACAAAGTCCTGCCATATATAAAATCCCCCTATTATTCCCTAATGATTAAGTTGAGAAGGAGTTATATATGCTTGACTAGGATGGAGGAACAAATATTATAAATGGTGTTACATAGAATAATGGGCCTAAAGTCCTAAATTTTTTTGGCCCCTTATTTTTGGGGATTAAGACAAATAAAGTATTATTGATTTATTTTAGGATGGATTTGGATTGAAATAATTCTTTAATAGCTTCTTTAACTTTTAAGTGAATAATGTCCCAAAATTTTTAAAAAAATAAAGGGAGGAAACCATATGATAGAGGAGCCTTGAGGCCATCCATGAGGAAGATATAAATTTTTATTTCCTCATCATAAGGGTTTTGTATGAGGGAAGCATTATCCACAATTGTGAAGAACTTATAAAAGTTAGATAGAGTAGAAGAGACCAGTGAATTATCTAGCTCACCATCCTCCAAGAGAAGATTCTTGAAGAAGTTAATAATATGTTGAGATATGTCCTCCTCATCCTTACTAATGGTTCTATATTTCATTTGTTGCTAGGGGATTATATTAGTACTCATATGTCTAGAAGCTAAATGGTGGAAGAATTTTATATTCATATCCCCTTCCTTTAGACATAAACATTTAGATTTTTGTTTCCAGTAAGCCTCTTCTTTTACTTTTAGAATATGAAAGCGACACAGGAGTTCTTTTTATTTAACAACCACATGCTTATTATAATCTCCTAAATCACTAAGTTCTTCAATTGTAGAGAGTTACACTTCAATGTCCTTTTTTATCGAAAGATGTCTCCAAATACTTCTTTGTTCTAAATTTTTAGCTTGTTTTTAAAGAAGTTGAGAATTTTTATGAGAATGAACATGGCTCATCCTAAAAAATGTTCTTCCCACCATTCTTTCAAAGATTGTATGAAGCTGGGGTGATGGGTTGACATGCTTTCAAATTTGAAAGGGCAACATTTGGGCTTAGATAATTTATCAGCTTTAAAAATCATAGGATTATGGTCAGACCTAATTCTAGGTAGAGAAGAGAGCTTGTTAAAGAATGTTCTAATTTAAGAAGATTAAAAATTTATCAAGCCAAACCTGGATTAGTTTTTCTCCTAGCCTTTTATTAGACCAAGTATACTGTATTCCATTGAGATCCACATCTACTAAACCCACATTTATAATGAAGTCATTGAATTTTAGCATGCTATCATTAAGATCAATGAGGCAACCCTTTTTGTCCCCCAAGGTGAGTGGAGTGTTAAAATCAGTTGCCATAATCCAATTCCAACTAGCATAGTTATTTCAAAAGTCCACAAGTGCCTTCCATAGGAGGTTTATGGTAGATTTGGATTTTAGGGCATAAGCATTAGTGAGAATCCATTTATCCTTACTTATAATATCAGTGAATAAGATAGATATTTAGTTTGAGGATTTCTAAAGTAGGTCATCTTCTAGAGCATTAGGATTCCAAACGATAGTCAGTCCTCTCAATGCACTATGGATTTTGAGGTGAGAACATGGGCATTTTTCCAAATCTATGCCAAGTTGATTTTGAGAGAAAAATTAAACATTTTGGTTTCTTGAATAAGCAAAATAGAGGGGTTGACCCTTTTTATAGTGTTGTAGAATGTCATTTATTTATTAGGGTCATTTAAACCCTTGACATCTAAGAGATCACTTTCATTTTTTATCCCATTAGACCATAAGAGTTTGTTGAGAGTGATTAGTAATATCTTTTACATTTTCCATATTTCTAGTTAAGATTCTAGGGGATCTACCAACCAGTTTAAGAGTAACTCTGAGGTCAAATTTCTTCCTACCTCTTTTGGATTTAGGAAAAATAGTAATCCATTCATCCTAAGGGGGGTATTTAGAATGAGATAGGGAATCAAAGCACTCTCCTAATTCCATATCAACCAATGGGGAAAGAGGGATGGAGGGGAGGGAAGAAACCCAAGCTAGCAAAGAGGGGGATTTTTTGAGCAAGGGCTTGAGAAGTCTATGAAGTTTGGGATGGGAGGAGGAGGTAGAGGGGGGGAATTAGGGAAGAATTGAAAGGTGCTTATGGGGTAAAATAGGTTGGAAAGGTAACAAGAGGGGAGAACTAGAGAGGAGGAAGGTTAGAGCCAGGGGGAAAGAGGGAGTGGCTTGACAGGGGGATGGGGCAGAAAGGAGGGGGAAGCCTAAGAAGTGGGGAGAGACAAAACCAATGGGAGAGAAGGAGGGGAAGGGAGAGAAGGAGAGGTTATATGAGGGAAGGAGGAAAACTAGGGAGAGGTAGATCAGGGAGGGAGAGTAGGGTCAAGGAGAGAGGCAAGGGGAGGGGGCTGAAGGGGACATGCCTATTACATTGGGAGCACTTGAGGGCTCAAGATTAGGAAACAAAAAAAGAAGAGTGAAAGGGTTAGATAATTCCCTCCATTTAAGACCCTCAAAATAAAAATATAGCATAGGAGATTGATAAAAATCTCACAAAATAAGGTTGGCTGAGGTAGAGGCCCACATAGGTGTAGTAGATTTTGGACTGGTAGTATTTTTGAGATTAACAAAAGGATAATCTTTGGGATTACCAATGAGAGGAGTCCTTGGGGGTGCTCAGGGGGATTCAATCCTTAGATGTTAATTTGAGTGAGAATCCTTATTCAAGGCTTTAAATTTGTCTTTGAGTAGGGATGATTCCTCTAAAACATGTCCTTTTTTGGATAGTCATACAACATATGATTCAGAATATTGTATTTAGGGAAAATAATAGCATTGTTTTCATAAAAAATGTTTTGAGTCTAGACACCACACTTATATTTGATCTTAATATCATGGAGAAGTGGCTTATTGGCTGGAAAAAAAATGTGAACATGGGTAGAAACCATTCTTTGATGAGAGAGAGTGACTCAGTCAGTTTTGATGGGTTGACCTAGGGCTCTAGAAATTCCAAGGATAAATTTTGGGTACCAATATTCTAGTGAGATCTTAGGTAGGAGGAATCACATAAGAACATAATCCATGGTAGTGGAGTTGAGACTCAAGCCAACCTTCCATCTTTTGACTGAAATGCTAGCCTTCCTTATAAACTAGGGGCCTTTCAAAAGGGCCTTGATGTTATCTTGTTGGAGAGAGAAATTAGTACGAAAAAATACCCTAGCTAATGCGATGACCTCTAAGTGACCCTTAAATTTACATCTTTCTTTAGACCATTTTATGAAGGAATATATGTTTAGATGAAACCTATTGACTCTTGTGAGAATGAATTTGGAAAGCTCCACATTGACCTTTACGACAATGGTGTTTGGGATCAGGAAGAAGGTATCATTATCCACATCAACTAGGAAAATATAATTTCCTAAAGGGATATGTCCCACCAAATCAAAATCTTTAACCATGATAGCCCATGAGGGTTTTAAAAGGATGGGGTCCAACAATTTCTAAGCTGGAGAAGATATATCCAAAATGTTTCAGGCTAGACTGATAAATTTAGATATTTGTCTTGAAGGCCCAAAGGATGCAACAAATCGTGAGAGGAGTCACGTGATTCTATAACAATGTTGACTATGGGTGTTACACTGATGGATCCATCCTAAGTATAGGAACTATGAATCTAGCCCATCTAAGATTCCTACCTAAACAAAAATTCAAACTACTAAAGGTCTTCCAAAATGTTCTCCATCCACTGATATATTTCAGTGGGGGATTGTTAATTCTCATAAATTATTAATATGTAAAAAATGAATTAAAAATATGAGAATAATAGCAATTAGAAATAAATAAAAAGGAATAAAAATATGATTAGATTAGTGAGGATAAAAATAACAAAGTAGAAAAATTATTAATTACAAGGACCCAAATTTTGACTAAAAATAATATAAAATACAATAAAATAATAAACAAATGAACCAAAGAAAAACAATAAGAATTATCAATTTTCAATAATAAATTAAGAACCATAAAATATTCATTATAAATACACATTATTAAAGTAGTCAATTTTAAATTTGTGAACTAAAAATACCAATTATAAGTTATAAAATTAATTAAACTATACAATTAAAATAATAAAAATATTAAGAAAGGTCCATCAAAAAACCATGAATTTACATGAATAACAGTAAAAAGAAAATAATGAATTAGTACAAAGTATAAGAAATAAAATAAATAATATGAATTAAAAAAAAAAAAATTAATAACTAAAGAGGGGTGAAATAATTAATGAGATAATAATAAAAGTAAGAATTAAAATAATTAAATTAAATTAAATGAACTAGGTGGATTATGGTTTGGATGATGAGAGAAAGGGTTTTTTTATCATAGATAGACAAAGAAATGGGGGATGAATGAGGAGAGGGAGAGTGTAAAAAGAGGAAATGGGGAGATTGGATCCATATGAATGAAACTAAGAGGGCCTATCCAAGTGAGGGGGGATGGGGGTATGGAAAATGGGGGAGGGGCGGTGGGGTTAAAAATCTGAGTCACAAAAATGTCAAGAAAATTAATGTGGTTTGAGGAAGTTGATGATAGGTCTCCAGGTTTGGTTAAACTCAATAACATTATCTTCGTTGAGTTTTTTTTTGTACTTGTAAATTTTGATGGCTTCCCTTAAATGACATTTAAAATAATTATTTTAGTGGCAAGAATAATAGCTTCTTGAATGCAAATATGATGGTGAGTTTTGAAGGAGGGTTCTACCAAGGCATATGTGATCAATCTCTCTTTTTTAATATCTTATACATGTTCATTTATCTTGGTCTTAATGGAATTCCCTATCTCACCACTATATGATACACTAAAAGAGCAATCAATTTTGTAGACTCTACATCTCAGGGTGGGCTCAAGTTTATCTTTGGACGATTTGGGATAGGCATGCATGAGAATAAGGGATCCTATTTTTTTTACTAATTATGGGGTTATGGAAACACATAATGATGATAAAGAACCTATATGTTGTAGTCTCTAGGATCCAAACTACTTACCAAGTCATAAATAAACACATAATACAAATTGAAAATAGCTACATAAACTATGGGGTGTGAAAGGTAGAGATCATGACCAAACAAACAAGAAGGTGTCATATGGAAGTGTAATGACCAACTCAACAGAGAAAATATAGCATGTGATTGTGAAGATATAACATTGTGTATAAGTCAAACATTACCTATTTTGTAATAATAAATTATAATTATAGCTAAACCATTATGCCATTTATGGGCATCTATTTATTCTTTATAAATTTAAAAGGGTGGTATGGACATGTATAATTTCCCCCTTTGTTAGATAGAAAAGGTTGTTAAAATAATTAATGATATTGTTGTTTTTAGTGTATCTTTTTCCTATTCTTGATATTATTATGCTACCAAAATGATCCTAGACTCTTATTTTTGAAATTCATGAATATGTTAATGAATATGTCAATATTTGTGTTATATTATGTAGTTATCTTCATCTAGTTCTACATAATTTTATATTAAAGTACTTATGTGGTTAAACAAATAATTTTTAGTCAATTAAAACTATTCCTTATCTCCTAAGTTAACCAAAATGAAATAGTTAGGATTCATCCCATTGGAAACTAGCCTGATGGAGGCTTACTGATCTCTTTATACACCCTAGGTGAGTGAACAAGGTTTTCTTTTCATGATATTTTGATGTAATCGAGATTAGTGCCTATGGTTTGTGTGCATGTGGCATAAATCTAGGGCACATGAGTATGTTAAGTTTAAGTGGCATAAAATAAAACCCAACATCTTAGTTCTATTTCCAAGATACTATCAAATTATTTTACTCCAATGGTGAGTGAACATGTTCTATATAATATCCTTGGAGAATATCAAGTGATGTCTTAATAAAATGATAATAAATATGTGTTGAGTCATCCAACCCATGAAAAACCAAAATCTAAGAAAATGGGTGGAAGATAAGATGCATGATCTCCTATATGAAGTGTTCTTTTATGAACCACCCACACATTCAAATACATGGTTTCTTATGTGTGTTATAAAATAGTACATAAAATTTAACCATAATTATCTATGGACTAAGAAGCACTTGCATAAGATAGATTGATTTTACATGGTTTTGACAAGGGCTATGGATGTATGGTGGAATGGCATGCTAGATAAATACGTGTTGGAATTTATAGTGTCTACCTATTCTTACTCTAATGAGTCTATGTACCAATTATTCTTTGAACCCATGGGTACATTTTTTAATATGATATCATTGGAAATAAGTAATCTATTGATATATTATGAAATTGAGAGTCGACCTTTGGAGGGATAAATCCCTACACATATAGGCTATGCAGATCATAGGAGATGAATTAGATCATGATTTATTAAAAAAGTAAGATAATATTCAAACTTGGATAAATTAGATAAACATGAGCTCAAATGGTGAAAGCATGATGAGGCTTTACAGAAGGTGATTACTAAGAAAGAACCTAGACAGAGGTGAGAGTCTAAATTGGGAGATTCTTTGAGAACCCATAAAGAATAGGGTTGTCATGTGTATGATTATACACAAAGGAGGTGTGCTCCTTTAATAACCCAACTCAGTTTTATTGGAATAAGGTAAGAAAAATTAAAACATTTACACAAATTCAATAAACCAATTATAACACCAAGAAACCAACATTATAGTGATATTTAACTTAATATAAATATTTTTAAAAATATAACCAAGTGTAAGGTAAATAGCTAATATATTTATTTAATGATCATAAGATCAAGTTCAAGATCAAGTACAATGTTGAAATAAAATGAATATTGAATTCATTTTGTAAAAACAATAATTATAAATTTTAGCCACAATTGATACAATATTATATCCAACTATTTTAATGGTACATAGGAATAAATAGTATAGTTTTAGCATAATACATGGCTTAATAATAATTTATAATGATACAATTCTCCATGGAGCATGTGAGTCTCAATGAATTCATAAAATCCATAAGTAATCATGAGTGTAGGCACTAGTGAAGAACTAATGAAAGGAGGGAGATCTTCATCTAAGTGATTTTACACACCAACCATGGACTATCAATCCCCCACAAAACCTCCAAACTAGGTAATGGCCCTCCCTTCATGGATGGGTAGATAATGATGGTATAGGAATCAAGAGTGATAATTAGAACCCATGTAGAAGGTGATTACTAAGAAATAACCTATATAGAGGTAGGAATATAACATGGGAGATGCTTTGATAACCCATAAAGAATAGGTATGGAATGTGTATGATTATAAAACAAAGGAGGTGTGCTCATTTAACAACCCCACTAAGTTTTGCTGAAATAAGGTAAAAAAATTAAAATATCTGCATAAATTCAATAGACCAATTATAACACCAAGAAACCAACATTATAGTGATATTTAACTCAATACATTATTATTTTTAAATATAACCTCATATAAGCTCAAGAGATAACATATTTAGTTAATCATCACAAGATCAAGATCAAGTATAATGTTGAAATAAAATGAATACTAAATTTATTTCATAAAAAGTATAATTATAAATTTTAGCCATAGTTGATACAATATTATAGCCTACTATTGTAATGTTACGTAGGAATAAATAGTATAGTTTTAGCATAATACATATATTAATAATAATGTAAAATAATAGAATTATCTATGGAGCATGTGATTCTCAATGAACTCATAATATCCATAAGTAATCATGTGTAGTCACTAGTGAAGTACTAATGAGGAGGGGACATCATCATCTGAGTGATTTTTCATAGCAACCACATACCATCAATCCCCCACACAATCTCCCAGATAGTGAATGGTCCTCCCTTCATGGATGTGTAGATAATGATGGTGTGGGAATCAAGAGTGACAACTAGAACCCATGTAGAAGATGATTACTAAGAAGGAACCTAGACAGAGGTGAGAGTATAACTTGGGAGATGCTTTGAGAACCCATAAATAATAGGGATGGCATGTGTATGATTATAACACAAAGGAGGTGTGCTCATTTAACAACCCCACTTGGTTTTACTAGAATAAGGTAAAAAAAATTAAAACATTTGCTCAAATTCAATAAACCAATTATAACACCAAGAAACCAACATTATAGTGATCTTTAACTAAATACATTATTATTTGTAAATATATCCAAGTATAAGGTCAAGATCTAATATATTTAGTTAATAATTACAAGATCAAGATCAAGTACAATTCAGAAATAAAATGAATACTATATTTATTTCATAAAAAGTATAATTATAAATTTTAGCCACAACTGATACAATATTATAATCAACTGTTGTAATAGTACATAGGAATAAATAGTATAGTTTTATCATGTTACATGTATTAATAATAATATATAATGATACAATTCTCAATGGAGTATGCAAGTCTCAATCAACTCATAATATCCATAAGTAATCATGTGTAGTCACTAGTGAAGTACTAATGAGGGGAGGGAGATCACCATCTGAGTATTTTTCCACACCAACCACAAACCATCAATACCCCACACAATCTCCCAACTAGGGTATGGCCCTCCCTTAATGGATGGGTAGATAATAATGGTGTAGGAATCTAGATTGACAACTAGAACCCATGTGTTGTAAGATAACTATCACATGTAGTATATCATAAATAAATCTATTCTAACATGATATTGTACTAAACATGTAAACTAGATCAAACATATGAAATAGAAAAGTTTAAGTATAAACACTATTTTCACTAAATTTTTCTTATAATTATTGATCATAAGGATCAGTCATTTTCATGCACACTACTCAATCATATTAAACCTTATTTATATATTAGTGACACTAATTAAGTGGAATCCATGTCACGCACTTATTTAGATTCATCAATATGAGATTGATTCATATAATAAAAGTATTAAAAACTAATAGATTCCATAATGATTTTTTCCTACTAGCATATATAATGTGCTAAATAAAGAAATCTCAAATACATTAATTTAATCCATCAAATTCAATGTAATTGATCCAAACATAAAATTTAATTATATCACAATGATATTATATATAAAATCATATTTCAAACATTCATCATTATAATCAAACCATTTGGGTGAGATATATATATCAAGACATCAAGTTACCAAATATTAACATGTAACTCTAATTTGTGTTATTCATCCATGTAATAACATTTACTAGACCATTAATTTATTTTCTAGTTTCTAATTGTAGTTATGTTCATAAACCAACCAATGTTAAAAGGATCAAACTAAATATTCTCAAATACTACTTAGCTAGAATTTCTCTGAATTTATCAAATTCTCTTGTAAGTTCAACCTTATTAATGCATGTAAACAAGAATTTATACCTATCTAATAATACATATGATGTTTTAATCATAAATCAATATATAAATATTTATAACTAGTATACTCTTAATTATAATAGTATTATGTCATTGAACTAACAGTATCACAAATATATATTTAGATGAATATAAATACAATAATATATTTAATCCTTTACCATATCATATAACATGTTTACTCATTCAAAAAAATATCCATATTTGACTATGGCATACCAGAATTGAAATAAAGAGTATCACATATAAATATATGCATAGTCAAATACTTATCCATGTTACCAATTTAAATATTTTCCATTTCAAACAAGGATTGAAATCAAGTTATACAACTATGACTAAGTTCAAACCAACTATTAATCCACACTAAATACCTCATATAGCATACAATTGAAATCATACTCAACCACATTTATATATAGGTAGATGCCATTATAAAGAAATTTATATTTCATAGGTGTGTAGTCCTATAAATTCCTTGTCATATATCATAGTAAACAAGTCTCAAAGTATATAAAGATGATTACATTCATATAAAAATTCAATGTACTGTGTGAAGTCATTCTAGGTTCTCACAATATAAATATAATCATATATATATCAGGTTTTTACATATAAAAGTCTATTGAAGATTTTATCAATTTTTCATTATACTATAATGAAAAGTCCATAATTAAAACTAAGTGAATACACAATCACTTAACAACCACTACAGTAAATTTTGTTTGGATTCAAATATAATATACAATAAATATTATATGTAAATAGAAGAATCTCATATTTTTATTAAGAATATACACAATTTTATTATGTAAAAAAATAGATATAAGAATTCCTTCCTGTCATTTACCCACTAGAGTTTTCATATGATTAAAACTCCTTATTTCACAATATAGACACAATTGTATGTGTAAATAAAAACCCTAAATCTTTTCATAATATCTATATAAATAGACAATTGCATATTTTAGGTTGTGGAATTTATCCAAATCATAAAATATATATGAATATAACTATTTATATTTCTACTTGTTGAAAATCTTTCTATAATCAATTAAACAAACTGTTGTTAAGTTATCTACCCAAAATAGGAATTCTTTTCCGCTGAGGTGACTACCAAACATAGTTAAGGTTTAATTTCCCCATTAAATTTTTTATCTTAGACTAATAATACACATATCCATGCCCTATTTTTGGTATTTTTTAATAGATAATTTACCTAATTTATCATATCACCAATCGAATCCCTATGTATAAAGGAAAGGATTATTTGAAACTAGTTTTAATGGACTGGTTTTAACTCTAAAAACCCATCCATGCCCTCATCCCAGTATACATATTATATATTGAACCAAATGGTTAAATACATAATTAAATATACTAATCACAACCACATATGGTCAAAATGAATTTACTCAACTAACAAATAAATATAATCTTTGAAATTTACCTAGGGTGTCAATTTTTCCAAATAAATACACATAATCTCTACATTAAAACTCAGTAGTTAATATTTTTGGAAACAAATTTAGGGCACTTGGCCATTAATACTAGGGTTTTATAATCATATACCTATCTCTATGGATGGTCAAGCCATCCTAGTGATAGGTATATAATCCTGGTCTCCATATAATTTCATAATAGTGAAAACAATATTGAAACCCCTAATGAATTTACCATAACTATGGAATTAATTTATAACATACATCTAAAAATTTAAACAACAAAACTTGACCTAGTATGTGAAGTCATAATTTTTCCCAATTCATTTTTCTTTTCCTCCAAACTTACTCAAATTCCTTATATTTTCTTTCTTCTTCCTCTATTTGTCATGTACTCCAAGCATTGTTTTCTTTCCCTTTTTATCTGCTTGCATGCTAACCTCATGATAATTGAACCTTTCACTATATCTACCATTAATCCATGTTAATAATCATGAACTTAGTGAATAAAACTATGAATGAAAACCCATAATACTAGGAATGATTTCATGTTTTTCCTCATGCAATCCAAAATAAAACTTCTTGTTTTATAAAATGGTATGACTAGTGTAAGTCAATACAACTCAACCCCTATTTTATGAACTTTCCACATAATTATCATCCTTTTAATCATTATGAATAAAATCATATAATTTCATATAATAACCATTTAAACATTTTGATTTCCAAATAACCATATTAACTTAGCACAAGGGCACTAAAACAATTTAACTATTATCATTGGCTTAGAATGATATTAGTGTTTAATTATCCATCAACTAACACATTTTTTAACTAAATATATTTATTATTTAACTAACACACAAGGTAGTAGTCCCTTTTACCTCTATTGTAATGCATTAATAAATAATACATTTTTATAAAAACATACACACACATACAAAGGTAGTAACAAGGCATACCAAAGACATTCATGGATTCTAAGTACTCGTTATATAAATATCATAACACAAAATAAGATAAGTAAGATAACACATATTATTCTAAATCTCACATTAACAAACACACATCCATACTCAAGTGTAGATAACATGATTATAACTAAACACAACTATAAGCTATCAAATCAAGTAATGAATATAAAAGCAAATTTTACTATTTGTGGTGTTTATGGGTTCTTAGTTTTCATTATGTCATCCCCCAATGCCTATATTTACACCACCCTCTCTAATGATGCCTTCACTCTATCATAGTTTGAGGGATGGATCTATCTTGCATCAAGCTTGAAATAGGAAAGGTAGTTAGCTTGAATTACTATAAAATCAATAATATAGTATTTTAATAAATTAAATAAACATGATCATCATGTATAAAACATACAAGTACAACTAAACCAATAAGTTAACAATCATACAAATAAGCAATTTATAATTTTTCATACATCAATATATAAAATCTAGCTAAACTAAATAGCAATTAGCTAAATAATAACCATAAAATCCAATAATCAGTAAGTTATTAAGTCTAGAGAGGAATTGGGATGTAACATCCTTCCCCCCTAAAGTTGGTCATCATCCCAATGACAATTATTCCAACATAAATTCTAAAATAAAACATTATTCAACAAAAAATTAAATAATATATAGCAATATGTTAAGTAAAAAAATGTGGAAATAGCCTATAAAACTCATCACAATCCTCCTAAATGATATTATCTTAAGAATATTGGTCTCACTAAACCTTGCATTGTGACACTTTATGAGTGTCAATTATTCTGATTAGTTCTTATTGGCCAATTTTGTCCCACATACAAAACTTTTGCCTAAATAGAAGTTGAACAAAGTTCTTGTTAAGTGAATGACCAAATGGCTTGGAGTCAGGTCTAGAATTGAAAATGAAAGGGACCAGTAGGTTATCATGGTGTTCATAGAATTTAAGGGCATGAAATATATTACATAAAGTCTTAGAGGTTTATTCAAACCTTGGAAATTTAAACAATAGTTTCTAGCACAAGTTTGAAATAACCAAACCATCTCAACACATCATACAAAAATGAATAGATTAGCATGGTTGTGAATTTTAAAAAATGCACTTGGAAAGCCTCTCAATTCCATAGTATTTCATGGACATGATGAATTTAATGCTAAGATCATCCTCTACAAATTTAAAGTCTTGATGAGTTTTCTATCTTAAGATATAAGCCCTCAAAGTTGAATTAGTAGAGTGGGATGTGTATGGGGACATTGAATTTAAGCCATAATAAGTATCCATTTCAATTCAAATATTTAAAAGGTTCCTAAGGATGAACTTGAAGTTCACAAGTGTTGAGATCATGGAATCTCATATCAGATCTAATGGCATATGGGTAAGGATATATATAGTGGGTCTTGATAAATCAATGGATCATGTTTAATCATATAAAAGTGGATCAACAATGAGTGAAAGGTCAACAAAGTTAGTGAATCCCAGATGGAGAACCATAAATAAATCAATGGTAGGCATTCATCCATATAAGCATAGATCAATAATGCAGAGTAATGTTAAAGAGTCAATAAACTCAAATTAAACATGAGGTTGTCATGTGGCACAAGTATAAAACCATATAAAGTCTAATTGTAGAACCCATAGAAAGAATGTGGGAATGAAAAGTGTCATGATCAAGGAAACTAGATCAAGATTAGTGGTTGATATTAAAAATCAAATCCAAAAGACTTCAAATGGATAACAAATGCAAACTAGGTCAAACTAGGGTAAATATTTGAAAGGGCATATACCACCATTAGAGCTTAGTAGAGCACAATTAAAGCAGACATAGTCACATAGTCAAGATTGTCAATGACAAGGTTTTGTTGCCATTAAAGCTTAGTAAGTACCTATGGTCAAATATTTAGAACCTATCAACCATATTTTTCAAAGTTACAAGATTATTTCATGGCTATGTTTATTTATATTTTAGAAGGGATATCCTTTTGTGTAGTGACTTCTTAGTTTCTACCAGGATCAGAGAGAGAACAAGATTTTTTAAACCTAATATAGTTCAAAATAAATCTATGCAACCTTTAGTTTTTCATTTATATGATAACTACAAAAAAACCAATGAATGGATTAGTTTTCAATCTATAGTAAATCTATGTTTAGGTTTGGAGTAGGGCATATATAAACAAGATATGGACGAGTGTATTATCTTCCAAAATAGTCAAATGCTCAAAAAATAGGTACCTATAGCCTTTCAAGATAGACATAGTCTTGGATTTATAAAATCTATAGATATGATGGTTTTATCCTTATAAAATCAAGTGGAAGAAAACATAGAGTCCCAAGATGGATATTTGGTGGTTGAATAAATCAAGTGGATCATTTAATAGATTTTCATGGTCTCTAAAGGGTTTTTCTTCATAATAGGATCATGACTCATCATCCTAAGAACATTCTTGTCTTTTAGCATGTTGATTGACCAATGAAATGATTTAGAGACTATTGGGACAAATGAAAGTTATTATATCTATTATTAATTAACCTTGATTGGATCAAAATATGGTTGAGCATTCATTGAATATTGGTGATAGCTCATTAATTTATCTCTAATGGAGTACTCATCTCTCTTCCTCTTTCTCCTATATCTCTTATTTTATTCCATATTATAGCTATATCTCAAATTTTGGACTCTCTAAAGGACTCTCAATTTTGGGGAGTAAGAGACTCTCATTTGATGAGGCTAGACCCTATCAAAATTTATAAGAACTACCTCTTGATGAATAAGATGATTTTTACCTGTCTCTTTCCTTTGATTAATGTTTTAGTAATTTTGTGCTTGATGATCTTGTGAAGAAAATTATTCTTAGGCCATTCTCCTTCTGCTTGCCTCTTTTAAGGTTTTTTAAAGTTAATTTTCAAGTTTAAACCTATGTTCTTATTTCCATTATTAGATGATTAGTATAAGTTTTGAAATTCCTCTTTACTTCTTTGATTTCTTGGTGAGCCTAGTTCATGAAATACTTATGCAATTATCTTGTTCATGAGATTATGTGAACTAACATTATCTTATGTTGATCTAGTGTGCATTCAAGCATATGAGTGTCTCATCTAAATTTGATGCATCACCTTGTTATCTTTCTTAGGATCCATACTTCCCCTTTTCTAACCCTTTTCTTAGTAGTAGCATTAGTTTAGGTGATCAATCAAGAGGAATCCAAACTTATCTAGTGGTTCAACCCTATCAACGGATACCCACAACCTGGGGTTATTCCCATTGTGTATATTAATTGGATATATCCTAAAGAACACTCTCTAAGGGTACCAACTTATGATATAACACTTTATAGCATGTTTGATGGGACACACTTTCAATAATATTGATCAAGTTAAATGTTGGTTTGATTAATTTACAGTAGTTATATCTTTCATACAATAGTATCTAGTCACTCCAAAAGCAAAAATTCAACATTCTAGTGCAAAGAAATAACTATATTTGATGCCAAAGGTAACTACAAGATCAACTTCTAGAGGTATTCCTTTCAAAAAAAATTAATTTCCTTTAAAATTATTAAAAAGGTTAATATTTGTTAATACACATCTATATAAAGGAATCTATCCTTCTAAAACAATTTCAAGGTCTAATCCTCCAAGAAGGTCTTTATTAGCCCCTTTTATTGTCATTTCAACCCCTAAAGCTTTTCCTTTTATGGATTTTAATGGTCAAAGTCCTTTATACCCCCCACAGTATGATATTATTCTAGAAATAAATATTAAAAGTGTCCCTTATTTTACTAAAGACCAATCTACAACCCCTTCCAAGTACCTCATAGACATAGCCAATTTTTGTAATATTCATAATGTCAATGAGTAAAATGTGGCTATTAGATTGTTAGCCATATATTTTAGGGGTAAAGGTTTAGACTATTATATAATCCTTATTTCTAACTCTATCACATCATGGGACTAGTTAGGAGATGCCTTGTGTGAGACATTTGAAGATAAAAGTGACCATTTGTCACTTGTGGAGTAGTTAACCATAATTAAAATAGCTCCTCATGAGGTTATGTGATACTTCAACACAAGGTTTAAAAAGATATGGGATAGGATTATAGTCTCTATTAGACCTAATCCTCCCATAAAAATAATTTTTTCCATGCCTATACCAAAGCAAGAAAAGGATTCCACTAGTCAATCTAGTGACTCTCAAGAACACAATTACTTTAAAGAGCTTAAGACCATGTTTCAATCCTTTGGAAATGAATTGGTGAATGTTAAGAGGTAGCATGCCTAATATAATAGGCCTTATCAAGCTTCATATCAACCTCAACAATAGTCTTATCAAGCAAATAGGCCACATTACAAAGGAAATTTTGAATATCAAGTCTGATAATAAGGACAAGGACAAGGGCAACCTAGTTATAATAGACAGAACAACTATAATCAAAATTCTATAAGTACTTCTAAAATTTTTGTCCCTATCTAAAATAACATTGCTAAATAAAATAAAAGGAACATGCCTTAGAATCAGTGTTTTGGTCAATCCATTATGCCAAGCACTAAATTCAATCAAGCTTTCAATGATCAATGATAGTAGGTTATTAATTATGGGTATAATCAAGCTCTTATGGATCAAAACATAAAAGTACCCATGATGACAAAACTAGAAGAACGTCAATAATGTCAAGGGTCTAATGAAGGATTAAATTAGGTGGGTGCTATAATGGTAAACTATGAGCAAGAAAAATGTTATTCACTCAATCAACAAGCTATTCATAGCCAAGCATACATTTCAGTAGTAACTAATACAAGATTCAAAAAAAAGAATGTGGATGGTAATCAGGAAGTAGTCAAAGAGTTTCCTACCATTACTCCTTTACCATCAAAGACAAGTGACATTTCTACTACTCCAAAGGTTCCAATAGTTCTAAGGAATAAAAACAAGGGGAATACCTTTTTTCCCCAAACTCACAAGTTTAAAGTACAATTTTGGCTCCCAAAGCACAACCAAAGGTTTGTGGTTTACCCATCAACATTTTGGAACAAATGAAAAGTTCCAACATGAGTGTGCCAATGTGGGACATGCTCTCCATAAATAGATAGATGGATTCCTTTCAAGAAGGATTAACAAATATAAAATTTTCAAACAAGACAGTAAGCAAGGAGAATGTGGTTCTCACAAATGCATCCAAAGGACCAAATGAAGGGTAGTCAGGTAAGATTATCAAATGTCCTCCCTTTTACATTTTTGTGATCATTGGTGACTCTCTAGTGCATAATTGCTTGGTAGATTGTAGGGAAAGTACCTCAATAATGCCCATGTCTATATCTAATCACCTTTGTTTAATGTATGAGCCCCAATCTAAGGGAGTGATTAAACTTGATGTATATTCCACCAAACTAGCTGACATCATCAAAGGCCTCAACTTGACCATGTATGCTTGTCCTAGTGTGTCAGTGGCTCAAGAAGTGTTGGTTTTATATGTGCCTCCTCATTTTTCACTATGCTTATGTATATAATTCATAGTAAAAATTGGGGGTTATCTAGCAATAGATTAGTCCTACATGTCTTTCATAATAATATGTGAGACCAAAGTATCCATCAAGGCTGAGCCTATTGCATAACTCCACATTGAACCCTATGGGATAGATAACATAAAAAACAACTATACCATTCTTGATGAGTCTAAATTCATGGTTGGTCAAGAAATAAACACTCATCCAAGGAGAAACATGTTTTTTTATTGGATGCATTATGGAGTGACAATCAATTAGTTTATCCTTTATAAGGTATTGAGGAAAGAGGCATGGGTGTCTACTTCTTACATGAGGAGAATAAGTCCATGTCATCCCTCACTATGCCATAATAAGACTCCAGTGTTTTTTGTAAATTTTTATTTGATTGGTCAAGGAGAAAACATGGGGTAGGTGTAGGAGAAATGCTAGTATCTCCCTCAAACGATAAGTATTTATCCTCTTATAGGTTCTAATTCAGTTGTTCTTGTAATGTATTAGATTATGAGCGTCTTATCCATGGCCTTCAATGGGATAATAAGAGGGGAATCAATTATTTATAAGCATATGGAAATAGTGAGTTAATAGTGAATTAGGTAAGAGGCTAGCATATCAAAAATATTCCCTTGATGAGATCTTACAAACATAAAGTGTGGGACCTTCTTGAGGATTTTGAGATCTTTAACATCCAATTAATGCCAAGAAACCAAAATCATCATGTTGATAGGCTAGTAACTATGTGAACTCAATTTGACCTCCCAAATGAATTGAAAAAATCCAAAGTGCATCCACATGTTAGAGTGGTAGTAAGGCCATCAATGTCAGACAATGAATCCCATTGGTAGGTCTTTGAGAGTGACAAATAGATTGTTTTTTATAGTAGGAAGTATAGTTTTCCTTATTGAATTAAGATAAATTCCAACATCAATATGATGAGTAAATTGTTTAGCTGAAAACTAACAACATTCCTAAAGGGATGGTCACCCTATATTATCTTTTCCATAAGGGAGATCATATGAGGAGAGATAAAGTATTGTTGTCAACCAATGAAGAGAACTATGCAAGAGTTTTTATCTTTAAAGACAAACTCCTCAAGTTTGGAAAGGTAAGAACTAGGGATAAAAGACATGATTTCATCAAGCTTTGTAAATAATATGTAGACATCTTTATTTAGGAATATAGTGACCCCAAAGGTTTGACCCCAAGCTAGACCAACACACTATAGAATTGGAGGCTGATACCAAGCTTGTTAGGAATAAACAAAGGCCTATCAATCCTAAAATTGAAGAGTTTATGAGGAAAGAATTGACTAAATTGATTTATTTTAAGATCATCTTTCCTATCAATCACTCTTCATGGGTAGCTAACTTAGTGCATGTAAGGAATAAGAATCAGGAGATTAGATTATGTGTTGACTTTAGGGATTTGAATAAAGCCTCTTTAAAATATTATTATCTTTACCATCCATGGAGCAACTCCTTCAGATAGTTTTTGGTTCATAATGTTTTTCCCTTTTGGATGGGTATTTAGGATACAACCAAGTCCTAGTAAGAGAAAAAGATAAATATAAGTTAGCCTTCACCATAAAGTGGGGCACATATGCTTATCAAAATATGCCTTTTGGCTTGTCTAATGTTGGGTAATATTTCAAAGAGTAATGGACATGGATTTTCAAGGATTTCTAGATAATATGGTTATTATCTACTTGGATGACATCATAATTTTCTTTAAGAAGGGTAGTGAGAACTTAGATCACCTAAGATTGATCTTTGAGAGATGTAAAGAGTATGGGATCTCTTTAAATCTCAAGAAATGTGTGGTTGTCATTCATGAAGGTAAAATTTTGGGACACATTATATCAAATCAAGGGTTATCCATTGACCCTAATATAATAAGTTTTATCTTATCACTATCTTTACCCAAACACAAGAAAGGAATCTAGAGCTTCCTTGGGAAAATAAAATTTGTGAGAAGGTTTATACCTAGTTTTGCAAACCTGGTCAAACCCATCACTACCATATTGAATAAGATCCAAGTGTTCACTTAGTCAAGTGAAGGTAAAGTATATTTTAAGGTCATCAAGCAAGCCATTGCCCAAGCACACTCACTCATGAACTTTTATTTCTCAAAGGATTTCATATTTTATACCTTTTCTAATGTTTAAAATATATCAACTAAGCTGATGGAGTAGAATGGTAAAGGGATTGAGAAGCCAATTGATTTTTTAGTTAAGGGCTAGAGGGGTATGAGGTAAGATACACTTTTTTAGAACATCAAGTTATTATATCTTTAAGAAGCCTTAATAAGTTTAGAGAAATGCTCTCCCATAGGAGGATTCGTCTTATGGTGTCGTATCTTGGAGTGAGGGATTTTTTCCTTAACAAGGACTTAAATGAAAAGAGATCTAGTTGGATTACCAAAGTCATGGAGTATGACATGGAGATCAAAGTAATTAAGCTGGTGAGAGGCACAATATTATGTGAGCATATGGTTGATAACTTTCATGAAGATAAAAATTTGTTATAGTGACATAAGACAACTCACAAATAGGTACACCCCCACCTCACACTAGTTGGCTCTAAGATATGACACATTTCTTGATGATAGGTGAATTCCCCCAAGGTATGGATAGAGCAAAGAGAAGGTATTTTAGACTTTAGTCCATACCTCATGAATTAGTTGATGGGGTGTTATTTAGAAAGGACCTTAATGGATTACTTATTATATGCATTGATGATAATCAAGTGGCAAAGCTCTTAGATCAATTCCATGATGTACCTATAGGAGGCCATTTCCCCCCAAGGACTACAATAGAAAAAGTGATGAGAGTTAGTTATTATTGGCCTAGCCATTGTAAATATGCCTATGCATGGATCATAAAATGTCATAATTTTTCTCTTTTTATAGAAAAACAAAGATTGGCATCCCTTCCTCTCAACCCAATCTAGGTGGAACAACCCTTCATGTAGTGGGGTTTGGACTTCATATGAATGATTAATCCACCTTCTAGTGGAGGACACAAATGGGTGATCACTGATACTAACTACTTCAATAGGTGGGTAGAATCAATTGACCTAAAAGGAGCCAATGAAACATCAGTGTTGGAATTCTATGATAACATAGTGACCAAGTTTGGTGTAACAACCATAATAATTTTAGATAATTCTTTAGCATTTATTATAATGATGACAATTGAATGGGCACTTCAATTTGGCATATACCTTATTACATCCTCCAATTACTATCCCCAAGGAAATAGATTGGAAGAGTCCACAAACAAAAACTTGATAAGGATTATCAAGAGGACTATGAAGGAGAATCAAAGAGTTTGGCATACAAAGCTAAGGACATATTTATGGGATGATAGAGTGACTCCCAACATTACCATTAGAAAATCACCATTTGTCTTGGTATAGGGGAGGGAAGCCAAATTTCAAATTTCTCTTGAACTATCTACCTTGGATTTAGCCCATCAACTTGAGTTAATGGAGAGTGAGCTTATGAATGTGAGGATGGTAAAGCTCATGGAGCTTGAAGAAAATAGGGACCTTGTAATGAATACATTAGAGTCATATCAAGCTTAGGTCAAGAAATATTTTGACAAAAGAGCTATAACAAGCGAATTTAAAGAAGGGGACTAAGTCCTCAAGTGAGATTCAAATAAGGCTAAGCCAAGAAACCATACCAAGTTTGATAGCTTATGGATTTGTCCCTATTTGATCCATGGATGAAAACAACATAATGTTTTTTATCTTACCCAATTGGATGGAGAGGTATTACCTATCATAGTCAATGACATTCATTTAAAGATTTGTTATTAATAGATTTTGTAGCCATTGTATAACATTGTACATATTAAAGTAGATTTTCATGTTTTCTTCTAAGTGCTTTATTGCATATTTTTTTTTAGTTGTGTGTTTCCCTTTCAATAAGTGATTTGGGCATAGTTTTTATTTTTTTCCTTTTGGTCCTTTTTATTTCAAGAGGAATGTTTTGGATAAGGGAAGCCTTGTATCATTATCATGATCAACTAAGAGAAAAATCTTGAGACTCCATGCCCAATAAATAGTTTAAGGCTACTATTATATTATATAACAAGATTATAATCTAAGTATGTCACCATAAATTTTGGCTAATTTTGGCCCACATACAAAGATTTTTCCTAAATAGAAGCTAAACAGAGTTCTTATTGAGTGAATGACCAAATGGTTTAGAGTCAAGTTTAGAATTGTAAATAAAAGGGACCAATAATTTCTCATGTTGTTCATATCATTAAAGGGCATGAAACATATTTCAAAAATTCTTATATATTCATTCAAACCTTGGAAATTTGAACAACAATTTATAGCACAAGTATGAAAGAACTAGACCATCTCAACATGTCGTGGAAAAATGAATAGATCAACATGGTTGTGCATTTTACAAAATGAACTTAGAAAACCTCTCAAGGCTAAAGGATTACATGGACATGATGCATTTAGTGCTAATATCATCTTCCAAAAATTTAGAGTCTTGATGAGTTTTTTGTCTCAAGATATAAGCCCTCAAAGTTGAATTAGTAGAGTGGGATGTACACAAGGATGTCAAAGTTTAAACATAAGAAGTAGCCTATGTAATTCAAATATTTGAAAGGATCCTAAGGATGAATGTGGAGATAAAAATCATAAATATCATAAAATATTAGATTAGATATAATGGCATGTAGATGAGGATAGAGTTAGTGGGTCCAGATAAATCAATAGAGCACGCTTAATCATACAAAAATAAATTGATAACAAGTGAAAGTCAAAAACGTTAGTAGATCCTAGAGATGAATGTGATGTTGTCAAGTGTTGTGACCATATATAACCCCATATAAATTAATGTTATGCATTCATCTATACAAGTTCAGATCAATAGCATGGAAAAAATTCAAAGAGTTAACAAGCTTAGGTTGAATGTGAGGTTGAAACATGATGTAAGTATAAAACTAGACAAAGTCTAACTAAATGATCCATAGAAAGAATGTAGAGACGACAAGTTTCATGATTAAGGAACCTAGATTAAGATCAGTGGTTTATATTAAAAGTTTAATCTAAGAGACTTCAAATGGAGAAAAAAATCAATCTAGGTTGAAATTGGGTAAATATTTCAAAGGGTATATACCACCATTACAACTCAGTTGAGCACTATTAAAGTAGACATAGTCATACAATCAAGATTGTCAATGATAAGGTTTAATTTACATTAAATCTTAGTAAGGAATTTTGGTCAAAGATTTAGAACCTATCAACCCCATTTTACAAAGTTGTAGGATTATTTCATGGTTGTGTTCATTATTATTTTAGAAGGGAGATCCTCATGTGTAGTGACTTCTCAATTTCATCAAGGTTTAGAGGTAGAATAGTTTTTTTTAAACCTAAAATAGTTCAAAACAAAGCTATGTAACCTGTAGGTTTTTATTGACATGATAACTATATAAAAACTAATGAATTTATTGGTTTCTAATATATAATAAATCTATATTCAGATTTGGATTAGGGGTAGTATATAAACAAGATATGGAAGAGTGTCTTATCTTCCAAAATATTCACATCCTCAAAAAATAGGTACCTATATCCATTTAAGATAAACATAGTCATGTTTCTACCATATCCATACATATGAGAATTTTGTCCTCATAATCAAGTCAAGTGGAAGATGGTGTAGAGTCCCAAGATGGAGATTTGGTGGTTAGAGAAAATAGATAGAGTATGTAATAGATTTTTAGGGTCTCTAAGGGGTTTTTCTTCATAACAAGGTCATGACTCATCATCGTAAGAACATTCTTGTCTTCTAGCATGTTGATCAACCAATGAAAGGATTCAGTGACTATTAGGACAAATGAAATTTATTTTGTGTATTATGTATTAACCTTGATTGGATCAAAATGTGGTTGAGCATTCATTAAAGACTGGTGGTATCTCGTTAATTATTTTTTGATGGTGTACTTATTCTCTCTCTTCCCCTTTTTCTTATATCTCTTATTTTGTTCCACATTGTAGCTATCTCTTTAATTTTGGACTCTCATAAAGACTCTTAATTTTTGGGAGTAGGAGACTCTCATTTGATGAGGCTAAACCTTTTCAAAATTTATAACTACCTCTTGATGCATAATATTATTTTTACCTATCTCTTGCCTTTGATTAGTGCTTTATTATGTTTTTTCATGATGATCTTGTGAAAGAGATTATTCTTAGGCCACTGTCCTTCTACTTGCCTCTTTTAAGGTGTTTTAAATGTAATTTCTAGGTATGAACTTGTGTTCTTATTGCCATTCTTGGATTCTTAGTGTGATTCTTATAATTCCTCTTTGCTTCTTTGATTTCTTGGTGAGCCTAGTTCATGAAATATTTACGCAATTATCTAGTTTATGGGATTATGTAAGCTAACATTATCTTAAATTAATTTAGTGTGGGTTCAAGCATATGAGTGTCTCATTTAAATTTGGTGCATCACATTTTTATCTTTCTTAGGATCCCTATTTCCCCTTTTCTAACCCTTTTCCTAGTAGTAGCATTATTTTAGGTGATCCATCAAGAGGAAGCTAACCTTCTCTGGAGGTTTAACCCTATCATAGAATACCCATAGCCTAAAATTATTCTCATTATGTAACTAAATTAGAGAGAGACTAAATAACCCTCTCCAAGGGTGCAAATTGATTCTAAAATAGTTCTAATATGACCACTTTAGGATCCAAAACCTATAAATCATTCTAATCCAATATATGATAAGAATAAACAACATATATTTTAAGATAGGACACATGGAAAACATTATGCAAAAGAGTTATAATGGTGTAAAATCAAGCCTATATGCTACATGATTGATCACTTCTAGAACCTCTAAGGGTACCACATATCTTGGTGAAAGCTTCACTAATTTCCCAAACTTAATCAAGTTTTTATAAGGCTTGAACCTCAAAAATACTTTATCAACAACATAAAATTGTGTTGTTATATTTTTTAGATCAATATAAATTTTATGTTTATCATTGGCCGTAGCCAAACTTTGCCCGGTTATTCTAACTTGGTCTTCCATATCCACAAGCATTTCAGGTCCAAATACTACCTTGTCTTCCAACCTATCCCAACTAATCAATGTTTTACACCTCCTTCCATATAAAACCTTAAATCAACCCATTTTTAATGTTGATTGGTATGAGTTATTGTAGGTAAATTAAACCAATGTAAGTTACTCCTCCCACTTGTATTTTTGATCCATGTAATACATTATAAGGTTATATTTTAAAACTTGGTTAAGTCTCTCTATTTGTGCATCTATTTCTGGGTGATATACAATAATGAATTTCAATTGTGTACCTAGATCTAAATTATAAGTCAACTAAAATCTATAAGTCATTCTTAGATCTTGATCATAAATTATATTTTCTAAAAAACCATGAAAATGGTACACCTATTTCACAAATTGTTTTGTAAGCATTGGTTCATTATTTGTTAAGTTCCCTAGTATGAATTGATCTACCTTGGTTAGTTTTTCAAATACCACCAAAATCATATAATGATGGTTTCATGATAATGATAAACCTTAGACAAATCCCATGCTAATCACCTACCACTTTTATTCTAGTATATCATGAGGATATAATAATCTTGTTAGATGCACATGCTTAGCCTTAACAAATTTACATTCTAAACAATGAGACATAAAATATGTTGCATCCTTTCTAATCCCTTTCTAGAAATATAGAGGCCTTAGCTCAACCATGAGCTTAGTTACTCCAAGATGTCTTGAATATAGGGCATTATATAGTTCTTTTATCATCAATCTCCTTAAATTCTCTCTATTAGGTACATACATCCTACCATTGTACCTCAAAAGACCGTCACTCTTCAACTTGAATCCTTTAAACTTGGGATTTCGAACATCCTCTTATAATTATTTCTTAACCAAATAATAGAACTCATCTCTAAGGGATAATTTAATTACATGATCATAGAAAGTAATCCTAATAGTAGCCAACATTGTTATGTACCTATTATGGCATTAATCTTCACCTTTGGAGAGAGTTATTTAAGATCCATCTAATGATTCCATAATATTGGGACAACCCCAAGTTATGGGTAACTTATGATGGAGTTGAACCTATAGATAAGGTTGGATTCCTTCTAATGAATCACCTAAACGAATGTTGTATGATGGAAAAGGGTTAAAAATGGGAAAAGGGCTCCTAATAAATTTAACACAATATATCTTACTTCTTATTATCTTCTCTTTCATTAGAAATGAGGAAATGGATGTGCTTAAATAAGTGGTTCTAACCTTAAACCTTTTAAAAATTTAATCCGATAGAGTTAGCCCAATCAACTCTATATTGTTAATTGATAATAAAAAGAATTAATTAGAATGTTAAGTCATCCTAGTTGAATTTGTATTATTAATTTATAATAAGTATCGATAATAATACAAAGTTAGCCTAGTCGACTTTATATTATAATCTATCAAAAAGGGTTTTAGTCTTAAGAAGGGCTGATGTTAGTATAAAATGACTAGAGGAGGGTGCAAAAGAGGAGAAAAGGCTTAGAGAAGTACATAGAAGAAGGTTATGTAGATAGAAAGTGGTTAGACAAATGTTAGGAATGATATAAAACTATAAAAATATTATGAAGAACCAAAGGACTACCCACCCTTTTCCTAATGCACCCTTTAAGGCATTTACTTAGAGAGATTGAAATTTGATAGGTTTCTACAAGATAGAAAGTATTAGCAAATAGTAAAGTTAATAGAAATATTATATGTATACACATAGTTTATTTTCATTTTCTTGTACATGTCTTATACTCAGAATACATACAAATAATATAACATGTCAAAATAAAAAAAAACATTCAAACATTTTTAAAACACAAAATTTATAGATTATATGCATTGTGATATTTACATTTCTACTACTTGCTAGATGATGCATATTTATAGCTATCCTAGTATAGTAAATTTTATCATACATATATGCTTCACTTATTCTTATTGAGTGCTTACAAATTTTAGACAAGAATTTGGTCCACTACACTCATCTAAACTAGCTATCATCTACCCATTGGGGGCATATACATCGATCTAGTTTTATACATTTGATCCATCTACCCACTTTGGGGCATCTCATACATAGTTTTTATAACTAGGGTTTATCTTTACATATTATACATTCTATTTTATGCATTGATTTATCTTGATATTGATCATTACTCATTATTTTTTAGATTTTTTTTACTATCACTAGTTAAACTCAATATATATGCATCCTGACATCTACATAGATTTGTACTACATAGTAATACATGTTTTCATTTATAGTTTTCCTAGATTAGACTTGATTGTGTTTATATGCTTAATTCATCTTTGAGGGCATTAGAATATGCCATTTTTATTTTTGTGTATGCCATTTCTCTATTGTATGACTTGGACGTGTGCCCATGTCCTTTGTGTGTTATTTTACTACTTATATATGAGGACATTTAAACATGTCTTTATATATGGATATAAACCAAATTTATTATTGCTTGCATATGTGGAAATTTGAACATGTCCTTGTATGTCTTTATTCTCAAATTTAGTGACATGTACCCATGTCCCTTATAGTATGTCACATTGGCCTACCTTTTATGTGCCTCATGTTATTGTATGCATACTTCCTTATATGATTCTACACCATGACAATTGTATTTTATTTTTACACACACACACCAATTTTCAACTCCATGAGGAACCTCATGCATCTACCTCTCTTACTTGGGTTCTGTGATTGACATCATACCCCATGTCCCTAGGTAGTTACTTGAATTTGATATTATACATTGATTACATCTATCTTAATACCCTTATGAAATTTTATATTATAATATAAATTTTACATTATGTACTTATGCTCAGATTTATTTACATTTTGATGTTATGTTTGTACATTTTATTAGAATATCATGCACATGCTCTAGCTAACACATTTTATAGATCCATTTCTTTAGAGGGAAGTTATTACACATATTTCACAACTACCCTCAAAAGAGGGGGAATTCATAGGGGTTTATCACATATATCAAGATCCTAATTTATTATTCAAAGGTAAATTTCAGGACACAGGCTCAATTTTAGAAATCAAACATAGAGAAAACATAGGAAAAAATAGAGACTCAAACAATAGTTTAGATCACCCAAATTTAAAAATAAATAGACATTGGTTCCTATACTAGGACACTAGCACCATAGGGAACTACTATCCACTATAGGGTGATAATGTATATTAGCCCTATCTTCAATATAGTTTGGATCATTTAGACCATCACATCAGGTAAAATACAAATTTACATAGATATAGTCACAATTTTTACAATTATGTTCAAATTTGTTTAGATACATTCATTTCAAATTAAATTCATATACTTACTTAGATTTGGGGGCATCATGCATTCCATGATCACTCTCACATTCAATTTAGTTACATAGATTTAGTTATTATGAAACTAGTTCAGATGCAGTACACTCATATACTAGATTGGGGGCATGTGTGTGGCATAAAGTTTCTATATACTCAGCTATACATAGGTTGATCATATGGAATGGAAAACATCATGTCAGTCTCTATGATGTATACACTTAATATCACATCTTAGGTTGTTACCAGATTCATGTCTTACTCCATCTATAGTGGTTGGTATTATTGAGTGGCTTAGAGCCACCTAATATACCCAAGTGGCCATAGAGATAACATACATAGTTAGATTTACTTAGATAATTTCATCACTTTACATAGTTTAGTTAAAAATGCATCTAATTTACACATGTGGGAAATGATATATTCATGGCCTACTTGAGTTTTTGAGCCACCCACATGAGAGGATTAGACACACTTACAATCTTATCCAAGATATTCATATATCAGGATCCACTTAGCAAGGGTGGGTAATAATGGAGCCAAAAATGGAATGAGTTCTTGAGCCACCCATATGAGGATTGAGAAATCCATCAAATCAATCCAATATATTCAATGATATGATTACTATGTACACTCACACATGCAGGTTATCACTAGGTTCATGCATTGGCTTACATACCCAACAAGTTGTATTCATTCCTTTCCTCTTTATTTACTTAGATTTACTTAGTTACTTTATTTTAGGATAGTCTTTTACTTTTGATCATCTCTTAAGTAAGGATTGATTTTTGAATGTCTCATTGTAGGAAATAATTTAGATCATGTTTCACATATGCAAATGTAGATTTGTATACTTAAACACAACTATACGGAATTCACTTATAAGATAAGTCCAAGTATGCTTATTTTTATTTTATACTATTCATTTCACTTTGATGCATTACTAACATAAATGGTGGGAAGTTTAATCACCTAAAATTGGTAATTAGATGCTAAGATATTTTCTTGAGTTAACATATTCTTAGTATTAGACACACTTTTGTAGTCATTGTGTAGACCACAATAACCTATAGTCAATAAAAACATAGTCTCATAACTATTTTCTCAAATCCCAACCCAACTTTCTCAACAATCTATCAAGTGGACGTTAGCACCACATTTAAGATGCTACAACCACATGGCTCTAATGTACCCAACTAGGTACTACTGTCCTTATCCCTAAATCTTCCCAATAGATACTTATTCAAATGTGTGCCCTTCTTAAGGTTAGCTTAATAACATTTTATTATCTACACAAGCTATATATCTTTATAAATACAAGTCTAATTGACCTTTATTCACTAGATGGAAAATAGATGCAAAATTACATTTAAACCAAAGATAAGATGAGCAAAATTAAGGTATTTAATCCCTATTCTTCCCTATTTTTTCATACTACCATATACAACAATTATAATTCAAATTTTCAAATATTGTAAAGCTCAAAAACATTCAAGGCATCTAATTCCACTCTCATTCTAGCATTCACTTGCACTTTTATCAAGCATTAGGTGGGAGAACTATATCATGCTTGATCCCTCTTCAAAGTATTGATATATAGGTAAATATTTTCAAAACAAGGTGTTGAGGATGTCCAAAATATCCTACTAATGAAAATAAAAGTATTTATCATTCCATAATTTCAAGGAGTATTAGGGTTTGCACACTAAATCAAGTTTCTCAGGAATAACATAGAATTTTAGGTTTCATGCATGCAAGAACACAACCTAAAAATGTAAAAATAGGTGATAAAAAAATAGGAATAATCTGATAAATGGGACACTAATGCCACTTTGAGGACATTATAGCAACATGGCACTACTATCCATATGGGGTGTTATTTTATAGTGAACAAGAAGACTCCATAATCCTGTTGACAACACTCAAAATTATCTAGAACCCAGATCATCCATGACAATCACTTTATAGATAAGTATTTATTCAAACTATTTATTTTTATTTTTTATAAAGTCAAATAAGGTAAAATTCTATAATAAATTAGTTATTAATTATTGTAATTTATTTAGTTGATTTATAAATATCATCCTTTTAATCTAAACATATGATTTACATAGTTAAACCCTAAAAGGTTAAATCAATGAGCAAGGTAGTATTGGGTTTATTCATCTTCCACATATGAATCATATATTTAGGTATTGTAACCCATATCTTCATTATATTAAGGGTAGTAATATCCCCACTATGTGTATATCTAGGCATGTCTAGATTGATAATATTTGCCTTTGAAAAGGCCTTGAATGCCTAAGGACTATATCTTGACTAGGTACATGGCTTCCATTAGAATATCACTTGGAAAATAGTTTATCAATGAAAAAACTTCAAAGTTTATTATCAAGGATAAATAAAAAAGTTTGGGAATAATAAATTCAAGTATAAATACTCAATGTTTAGACTAAGACACATTTTTGAAAAGGTCTTAGATTTTGGAAACTTGGTGTTACAAACAAAGAAAGTAGACATGGACTTTTTGAGATACTTTAGTAATTTTGTAAATGTAAAGGTTGGAACAACAAATTGTCTTTATTGAAAATGGTAAATCAGGTTTAGAATTAGATTCCAAACTTTGGTCTTGTCAAAGGAAATTGAAATTGGCAATTGGAATTTGAATTGGATTTGTCTTGCAAATGGTTATGGAATTTAAATTTGAAATGATCTTGAAAATAATATTGGTTGATAATTAACACTTGATTTTAAATCAAATATATGGCATAATGGTATACAATTAACAAGAAGTTTGGAATTGGTTCAAACTTTGCAAAGAAAGTTGACTTGATTTTGGTTCAATTTTGATAGCCTAATGATGTGGTTTGAATAAGTAAAGAAGGTGTTTAAGAACAATTTATAACATATCACTTTGATTTGACTTGAAATTTGGGTAGATTAATGCCTCATAATTTTTGTATAAAATAGTTTAGATCTTGGTTTTGGTTGGTTTGATTTATTGTTAAGTATAAACTTAGTTTTGACATAAAAATCAAGGAACAACACACATGCATTACAAGGAAATTTAGTAATAGACACAGGTTTACATCATATCCATTGAGACTTATGAAACACTTGCCTTGAGAAAGGATTAAAATTTTAAATTTTCATTAAGTAAATTATTGTAATTATTGGTAGTTTTTTACATCCCCTTCTCTCTCAAGGTTCATATGATTAAGGCAATATTTAGGGGATGTTACTTTTACACCCCTACATCAATGAATTATTCATGACAAAAGAGGCATATACGAAGCAATACAATATTTGGCCATTCACGATAGGGTCTTGTCCCTTCACAACCACTTCATCCATAAGGGTCTCAATGAAGTGCTACTAGGTTTGGGGTTTGATTACTATATTAACAAGGGCTATCTAGATGGTCCCTATATATCTTGCAGTACATGGGTGTAAATATGTTAATGAAGAAGTTCAATATCATTTCCAAGATTTATCATTTCAAGAATACCACAAATTGGAATTTAATATTAGAAATAACTCCCTAGGGTTACTTTCCTCACATGAATTTGTGAAAGCATAAATCTAGGTCTTCATGATGGCAACATTTCTTAATTTATATACCCCATTGGATAAGTGGGGTTTGGTACAATTCTAGAATGTCACTTCCTAGGTCAACTCACCCCTAAATAATTGTAAGAAGGTGATGAAATACATCCCACTAATTAAAATGAAAAATATGATAAAGGCAAATAAGAGCTTTTCCATTTTTTAGTCACCCAAAAGGGAAGAGCATATACTTAAAAAAACCCACAAGATAATTAAATAATTAAGTAAACTTGCATAAAAGTAAATGATTTAAAAATAGACAAGTTTGTTAAAAAAAAATTGAAGTATGGATTCATTTTACTTCCCAAATTAAAATGTGAGATAAAATTAAATTATTTGTCACAAAACACAATTCTTTGGCCAAGGACTTGCAACACAAATTTATTAGAAGTTTTAAATAAGTGGTTTTGAGCTAAAAAGAGCTTGAAATTGTGATTTGTTTGAGTTTCAACCTCAATACATAATTTTTTCACTATTTCATAAACCAATTTTGCTAATAAGTTCTCTAATTTCACTATTTGAAACCTGAAAATAAAAAACATAGTAGTTAGAATAAATTTTCTATTGAATTAGATGATTTTGTTGATACATTTGATGATTTTGCTACTGATTTGAACAATTTCACTATTGTTTAGGATAATTTACCTATTTCTTGGGATGATTTAACTACTAATTAGGATGTTTTCACAACTATTTGGGATGATTTCTCCACTAACAAAAAATTAGATAGAAAACCAATAGAATGATTTCTAATTAGGGTTTATAATTTTACTAAGATATTCAACAATTTTAGTGATGAGATATATAATTTTGGTATTAATTTAGACAATTTTATAATTTCATAGAAAAAATATAAAACATAAAATATAAATAAAATGATTTCATTATTTATAAGTAATTTCAGTAATGGCAAAGACTATTTCACTATTGTCAAGAGCAATTTCACTGAAAATCTACATAATTTCACTATTGGGACCTGTTAGGTAAAAATACATAAAACTTGTTAAGATACTTTTTCCATTTTGAAAAGATTTCACTAATGTCCCTAATGATTTCATTATTTTCCTTGATAATTGTTTTGATGTCCCTACTGAATTCATTGATACATAGTCATGAATTCACCATTTGATCCTAAATAGGTTTTGATAGATTTTTAGAGGAAAAGAGAGAATTATCTTGCTAGAAGGCTAATTTTGGTAATTAGAAGAATGATATAGGTATAAAATGAGTTGTGGGATGCATCTAATCCCTCAAGAGGTCCCACTAGGAATGTTATTATGTAGATTGATAATCTAAGAGGGGGTTTTCAATTATTAGTGAAATAAATCCAAAATAATTTGAAAACATAACTACTTGAGCCCAACCCTAGGGTGAGCTAAGATAATCAAACATGAAATTAAAATTTGAAGGATAAAAATTAATTTTTTACCTCCCTTTAGGATATGCTTGAAAATCAATCTAAAATGGTTTGATCTCAACTTATAGATGTAGAATTTTTCATCAATGCTTAAGTCCTTGCATGGGGAGAGCCTCTCTGTGTCTACACTTGGTATTTGCTTTGGCTTAGCATGAGAGAATAAAGTGGATGAAGATTCTTGGAACCAATCTTACAAAGTAAGTTTACATTAGGAATCTTGATGAAATGAGAGGTAATAGGGTTATATCTATATATTCCTTGAACTGATATAGACCGTTCATCTAATCTTAATATAGAGGGTTGAGGATCAATCCTAAAATTCATGATTACACCTTTAGAGTGTGTAAGATATCCCATTTAAGGCATTTTTAAGTATGAAACACAAATTGGAAGAAAGTTTAGTCATATTTATCTTGAGTGTGTAAGAGTGTAAGAGGTGTAAGAGTGTGTGTAAGTGGCCATGTCATAGGCCACCTTGCCCACACTCCACTCTATTCCATTGATTTGATCCTATGATATTACCTATGTGAGATCATAATTCAATTTTGTATTTTTAGGAAAATAGGTTATTCCAAATCCATGGCATTTCCTATTATAGGAATGATTAAGATAATCAATCAAGGTGATTAATTAGTAATTATAAAAAAGGTAAAGTTTTAATGTTTCTTTATTAATCAAACATTCAATTAATTATCTTGTGAAGACACTTTCAAAGGGATGATTAGAATAAGGATGGATCAGATAAGATAAATGATTCAAGATGATCCATTACCCCAAGTAGGGATTTATTGTTATGATTTTGGGTTAAATTGGTAGTTATGTAGTTAAATTAGGTCAAGTTGGAGAATTTTGGTTAAAATTACATGTACTTATATAAAATTGTTCCAAAATTAGTTTAGACACACAAGTGGCTAAAATGAAGTGTTTACATTTTCTCTATCTAGATCAATTTTTGACAATGAGGGTAGAATCTAATATATATGATTCTTGATGGTAATGGATAAGGTTGGGAAATAATTATACTAGAAATTGATTCAATTACCAAATATTCCCTCAACTATTTGATAAGTAATCTCTTAATCTTCTAGCTATTTTGGGACTTTATATGGAAAAAAGAGGGGATCCCTAAGGATGTATATAAATTAGATGATGGTGTTGTCTATATAATACTAGTATTCATTAATGGGAGTGAGATAATCCCTTATCTCCTTGGAGAGCCAAGGCATGGTTACCTTGTTGATGGCCATATAGACTGTTGGGTAGAAGGACTTGCAAATATCTTAAATGTGGTTTTAGTAATGGTGGTGATATAGTTTATATAAAACCACATGTAACATTATGCCTTTGATAACCTATGGTGGAAACATAAAGGGCTGAAACATGATGGTGGAATAAATAGAGTCCACCAAGTTTCTCATCATATAAAAATTACCTCCACCTTGAGCATTTGATACTATCTTAAAATTTTTGAATTTGATCATGTCTCTAAGCTCTAAGACCTAATCACCTATGGGGAATATATGTAGTAGGGGGACCCATAAGATATTAATATATAAATATTTGGTCACCCAAAATATTGATCCAAAAGGATCATCCCTAAATTGATCCCCCCTTGAAGGTGTGGATGGTGTAAAAGTCTATGTTTGTCTTGTTAACCCATTTAGAATTTGGGTTCTTTGCCTATTCATTGAAGACATCATAAATATGATCCACATTGGTCCACATATCAACTATATAAATGTCATATAAGATTGTGTATTAAGGGAGGTTGTAGTAAGATTTAAATGAACTCCCTAAAATATCTATGATCTTATGTTGAGAGCCCATAGAAAACATAAGATCATGAACACCATCCTATACTCATTTTTTAGTGAACATTTTTTTGAAGATGTTATCATAGGAGAAGACTTCTCACTTGGCTTCAAATCTATGTAACCTACACTTATTATATTACCTAAGGGAATCATGGACTCAATCTTATCCTCATCATCATTGTACCTATGCTTGGGAACCATCTAAATTTATTTGAATAT